>CM039672.1:300146975-300663217 GCA_022496015.1 Hordeum marinum | reverse complement strand
AGCAGTGGATCAAAAGGTATATCGCTCCATGATTGGATCCTTGCTTTACCTTTGTGCATCTAGACCGGGTATCATGTTAAGTATGGGTATTTGTGCATGATTTCAATCCGCACCTAAGGAGAGTCACCATGTGGCTGTCAAGCGAAACTTTCGATATTTGGCTCATACCCCAAACTTTGGCTTATGGTATCCCAAGGGGCATTCATTTGATGTCGTTGGATATACTGACTCGGATTGGGTGGGAGACCATGTGGATAGAAAGTCCACTTTCGGAGGCTGCCAATTTCTTGGTCAGTCTTTGGTAAGTTGGTCCTCAAAGAAACAAAATTGTGTTTCTCTCTCATCCATCGAGGCCGAGTATGTAGCTGCTTCCAGTTGTTGTGCATAGATTCTCCGGATGAGGCAAACTTTAAAGGATTATGGTCAATTGTGACAAAGTGCCTCTTTACTGTGATAATGAAAGTGCCATTATGATCTCCAGCAACCCAGTTCAACATTGCAAGACGAAGCATATTGATATCTGTCATCACTTCCTTCGGAAACACGTCAAGCGAGGAGACATCAATCTTATCCATCTGAGCACTAAAGAACAACTTGCTAATATATTTACGAAGCCATTGGATGAAGCAAGATTTCACGAGTTAAGGCATGAGCTAAATATCATTGATTCGAGCAATGTGGATTGACTTAGTGCACACCTCACCACACTCATCATTATGTCTTGTCTAGGTGTAGGCATGGATTTAGGGGGAGTCTAGTTCTCTCAATGAACTATCCCTCCTCCTATTATGCATAAACTAATCAAAGTCTTTCACATTCTCCATTTTTGATGGTTACTGGGCTTCAAAAGACGAGTCTTGGTCATGGGCCCAAGGATAATTCTTCGCGATGCCATACCATCTGACTCAAACATAGGTGGCTCTAGGGCCACCGCCCTCTCTTCATGTGAAGTAGAGGCTCACTGTTTGGTCATATTTTATTTTTCTACTCCGGTGGACCATGCTCTTGTTATGACTTGCATCGTTGTCTTATCGTGTCTCTCGTTTTCATGCGAACAGAAAATCTTTCTCTTCTTCTCTTTTCTCTTTGAAAACTTGTACTTTGTGGGCAGCATGGTACTACCGTGGCAATTCACGGTACTATCGCTGGAGTTGGATTGCCCATGTTCTTGCACAGGTGCGCTCCCAGCACGGTACTACCGCCCAAAACGCGGAAGCAAAAATTTACTTCCGCTCCTAGAGCGGTACTACCGCTTACCGCACAGAAGTAAAAAATTACTTCCGCCCGTCGAGCGGTACTACCGCGATGACCATGGTACTATCATGCCATCGAGTGGGCGTGGGGGTTAAGAGCCGGGGGGGTTCAATCTCCCCCATACCCCATTATCTCTTCCCCTCACGTTTCTCTCTCTCCTCCTCACAACCGGTGCCGGAGCACCTCGCCGAATCTCCGTCTCCGGCTACCCTCCTCTCATTCTCTTCAGTGGGATCGTTCCCCACCTCGTCCTCTTGCTATGGACCTCAGTATTTCCCTGATATCTTCTTGTTTTGCTTCTCTATTTGTGAATCTAGGTTTAGGGGAAATATTAGATGGTCTAGTATTCTTTGATCCAATCTGTGCATGAGGAGATGGTTTGAGTGTGTTAGTGCACTAGAAGTGCGTATTGATAGGATACAATGAGATAACTTTCGATCTACGGTAGTACCGATTTGATCTTTTGATCTGTGTTCATGCGAAATCCGCCCCGTGTGGTACTACCGCACCTGGTGCGGTACTACCGCTCGCCGGGCGGAAGTAAAATTTTACTTCCGCTCGTGCCATGGTACTACCACTCTTTGCGGTACTACCGTGTCTGGAGCGGTAGTAAATTTTTACTTCCGCATGAACCACCGGTACTACCGCTCGATCCAAAGCTACCTCGTTTTGTCCTATTCATTCTCACCTCTACATGGTTTTCATGTCTGCTTTCATCTTTGCCTTACCTTTTTTGTTTGTCTCTTGTGTTTGCGTTGTGTGACATAGGTGGTGGCTCTGGTTCTGACTCCACTCCATGTCGATTGAATCCCTCTCGTGACACTAGCTCAAAGCGCCTTCGCAATCTTGATGCTCCTAAGGGATCCAATGACCAGCCACGCCATTTCAAGTGGATCGCATCCAAGCTCGAGGCACCAATTGACAACTATGAGGACATGCCTCAAGCTGAGTTTCTGTCTTGACGGTTGATCGACCCCTATGTCAAACCAAGGGAACAGTCCAGGGCCAATGAGTTGTTTTGGACCAAGCAGAAGTATCTCATCCACATTGATGTGATCAAGGGCAAGAAGAATCTCTATGTTCCTGTCCAATACATTGATATGGAACATATGAGGAAGCATCCAACATACTTTGGTGAGGCTCTGGGCTTGGTGGAGCAGTTTGCTATTGAGGACATCATCTCGTTCCACCTTGACTTTGATCCGGAGATTGTGGGTCAATTCTTTGCCTCTGTCCACTTCCACACTGATGAGCAACGGACCATGACTTGGATGACCAATGGAGAGAGGTTGTATGCCACCTGGAAGGACTTCATGGATCTGTTGCATGTTCCTGATTCAAGGCTTGTTGTGTCACTTGGGCTGCGCCCTCACGGCAACCCCCGCCCAGCACGTAAGGAGCAGCTCGTGCCATTCTATATTCTGAAGACTTTACCCTCTGGTGAGCGAGTTTTTGTGCCCAACCCCTTTCTTGATGTCATGCACCAGATCTTCCGCAAGACTCTGTTTCCTCGCATGGGAGACAATGACAAGGTGCACTCCTATCTGGTGAATATGTTGCTACTATGTGAGAAAGGAAGAACCGAAGAACTTGACACCCTTGATGTGTCTCACATTATGTGGACTGAGCTTCGCACTGTTGTGTTTCATCGTAAGGTCCCCATTTATGGGCCCTACTTGTTCCTCTTGATTCGTACTACTTGGGAGAAGACCCTTCCGGGTGAAGACTTGTAGGAGCACTTGTTTCTTCATGAGACCATTCTTCTGCGTATGAAGGACAAGTGGGCCAACACCACCACTAAGCCAGCTCCTGCTCATATGGAGGTTGATGAACATGAGATCGAAGAGGAGGAAGATGATAGTTCTGAGTCATATGTGCCACCATCTTCTGGTCCATCTTGGGCCAAGAAGCTCCCTCACAAGATGAAGACCTTGTTCTGCATGTAGGCCAAGGGTCAGTATCAGGCTCACGTTGCTCAGAAGGAGAGTCGCCAGCGTGACAAGCGGATTCTCAGGAAGCTTGGCAAGACCATCTCGAGTGGGTCTGATAAGGACATCACTGTTGAGGCTACTTGGATGGAGAAGCAATAGTTCAAGTGGGATGATTCAGATGCGGGGTCCATCCTAGACGCATCAGAGGAGGAGCCACATGACTGATCTTTCTGCATGAGAGCTACCACCTATGTGTTAGGTGTCCTCTCTGCCTTTTTGGCATCTCGATGCCAAAGGTGGAGAGAGTGTAGGATTTGCGAGTATTTGCGTTGTTTTTTCGTCATCTCTTTGCTTTCATTGAACTTTGGTTTATGCCGTTTGTGTGTGAGACCAGGAGACTTCCTCTATCATATGGTGTGAGACATATGCTATCACTCCTACCTTATTATTGTCTAGTATGATTGCTAGCTTGTGAGTCTGTCTCATATGCACCCTTATCTTCATGCTGACATGCTATGCCTTGTTTCCATACCTAGTTTTATTCATTATGTTACAAGGATTGCATTGTTTATAAAATATAGGGGGAGTGTTGATCCTAGTGTGTGTACCTTGCAGTCCAAAGCATATCTATAGAATGCACACATCTAGGGGGAGCTCGTCTATATTTTGTAGATCCTGGGTTTGCATATGCTCATTTTATATCTTTATGTGAAAATCCCATATTGTCATCAATCCACCAAAAAGGGGGAGATTGTAAGGGCATATTTCTCCTTAGGTGGTTTTGGTGATTGATGACAATGCCTTTGCGGACTAATCGTGTGCATTGAGCATTTCAGATATCTCATGTCTAGGCACAAGACGATTCAGTGCCCCTCGGAGCCTATCGAAGACGGTTGTTCTCTACATCTCCTTTTGGTGGATTTGAGTCATAGGAAAGTCGTACTATTAAGAGGGGGTCCGCTTCGGAAAGGTTTGGGTGGAATCAACACGTACACATCTATTCCATTGCACCACCTTTCCTTCGCTTCAATGGAGCTCCAACTCGTTTTTCATTCCTGTGCAAAGTGAAAGCCCGTGGGGGTGTTTGCTCTCAGTGGCCAGTAGTAGTACAGGTCAAGGGAGCGGTAGTATCGTAGGAGCCCGCGATGGTACCGCTCCGTGGAGCAGTAGTACCGTTGTCCCCTGCCCTGGTACATACGCCTGCAGTAGTAGGCGGGGATGTAATTTTTTACATCCGCCCTCTTACAATAGTACCTTGATCCACGTCCGGTACTATCGTGCCAGACTTTTTTGCAGATTCGCCCTCTACGGAGGTAGGCATGGAATTAATTTTTTACTTCCGTGCATCTCCTGTGCCAGCCTCTGCCGACCATGCGGTAGTACCGCATGGGCTCGCGGTAGTACCGCTCCGGCGGTTCTACCGCTTGTTTCCTAGTGCAATCGGCTTGAGCCTGTTACTTCCGTGCAAGCGGTAGTACCGCAAGCGGTAGCGATAGTATCGCAAGCCCATGTGGTAGTACCGTGGCTTTTGCGGTAGTACTGCGAGGCACGGGGCTAAGGGTGAGGATAACGGTTGGATCTTGTCCTCCACTATAAAAGGGAGGTCTTCTTCCTCAAGAAGCTTACCTCTTGCTTCCCAAAACTCCATTGTTTCTCAAAGCTCCATTTTAGCCCGATCTCTCTCCCTAGCCAATCAAACTTGTTGATTTTCTAGGGATTGATTGAGAAGGCCTCGATCTACACTTCCACCAAGAGAAATTTGATTCCCCCCACTAATCCCTTGCGGATCTTGTTACTCTTGGGTGTTTGAGCACCCTAGACGGTTGAGGTCACCTCGGAGCCACATTCCATTGTGATGAAGCTTCGTGGTGTTGTTGGGAGCCTCCAATTCAATTGTGCATATTGCCCCAACCTTGTTTGTAAAGGTTCGGTCGCCGCCTTCAAGGGAACCAATAGTGGAATCACGACATCTCGCATTGTGTGAGGGCGTGAGGAGAATATGGTGGCCCTAGTGGCTTCTTGGGGAGCATTGTGCCTCCACACCGCTCCAATGGAGACGTAATTCCTCACAAGGGAAGGAACTCCGGTAACACATCCTCGTCTCCACCGTCTCTACTTTTGGTTATCTCGCACCTTTACTTCTTGCAAGCTTTTATTGTGTTATATCCCTTGCTTGCTTGTGTACTTGTTGTGGTTAGCATCATATAGGTTATTCATCTAGTTGCACATCTAGCCAACTTATTTGATGCTAAGCCTAAATTGTTAAGGAAAATTTAAAAAGTGGTAGTTGCCTATTCACCCCCCCCTCTAGTCAACCATATCGATCCTTTCAGTAGACATTTTTTATCTTCTTGTCACGATGATCTCAAACTTGACTTTGAATTTGTTTTAACTTTTCAAATGTTTCAGACTTGTGTTTCATTAAGTAAATATACTCATATATACTTAAATCGTCAGTCAAGGTAAGAAAATAACGATATCCATTGTATACTACAACACTCACTGGATTGCATACATCAACATGTATCATTTCCAATAAGTTACTTGCCCGCTCCATCATACCGGAAAACGGGGTCCTTAGTCATCTTGCCCATGAGGCATGGTCCGCATGTCTCAACCGATTTGAAATCGAATGAGTCCAGAGATCCATCAGCATGGAGTTTCTTCATGCGTTTTACACCAATATGACATTTAGCGACAATGCCACAAGTATGTGGTACTATCATTATTTAAATTTGTATCTTTTGGTATCAATATTATGAACATGTTCATCACTACGATCAATATTCAATAAACCATTCTCATTGGGTGCATGACTATTGAAGGTATTATTCATGTAAACAGAATAACCATTATTCTCTAACTTAAATGAATAATCGTATTGCAATAAACATGATCTAATCACGTTCATGCTCAACGCAAACACCAAATAACATTTATTTAGGTTCATCACTAATCCCGAAGGTAGAGAGAGCGTGCGATGGTGATCACATATGTTGGAAATATGCCCTAGAGGCAATAATAAAATGGTTGTTGTTGTATTTCCTTGTTCATGATAATTTCCTATTGTTCATGCTATAATTGTGTTAACCAGAAACCGTAATACATGTGTGAATACATAGACCACAACAAGTCCCTAGTTAGCCTCTAGTTGGCTAGCTCCTTGATCAACAGATGGTCACGGTTT
Source organism: Hordeum marinum (assembly GCA_022496015.1). Lineage (NCBI taxonomy): Eukaryota > Viridiplantae > Streptophyta > Magnoliopsida > Poales > Poaceae > Hordeum > Hordeum marinum. Next base: position 300,656,845 of record CM039672.1, on the reverse strand, counting down.
CATGACCATGGACATTGGATGTCATTGATAACGGGATCACATCATTAGAAGAATGATGTGATGGACAAGACCCAATCCTAAGCATATCACAAGATCGTGTAGTTCGTCTGCTAAAGCTTTTCTAATGTCAAGTATCGTTTCCTTAGACCATGAAATTGTGCAACTCCCGGATACCATAGGAATACTTTGGGTGTGCCAAACGTCACAATGTAACTGCGTGGCTATAAAGGTACACTACGGGTATCTCCAAAAGTGTCTGTTGGGTTGGCACGAATCGAGACTTGGATTTGTCACTCCGTGTGACAGAGAGGTATCTATGGGCCCACTCGGTAAGACATCATCGTAATGAGCTCAATGTGACTAAGGAGTTAGCCACGGGATTATGTGTTACTGAACGAGTAAAGAGACTTGCATTGAACAAGGTACAAGGATACCGACGATCGAATCTCGGGGAAGTATCATACCGGTAGACAAAGGGAATTGTATACGGGATTGATTGAATCCCCGACATTGTGGTTCATCTGATGAGATCATCGTGGAGCATGTGGGAGCCAACATGGGTATCCAGATCCCGTTGTTGGTTATTAACCGGAGAGGTGTCTCGGTCATGTCTACGTGCCTCCTGTGTTGGAAATATGCCCTAGAGGCAATAATAAATTAGTTCTTATCATATTTCCTTGTTCATGACAATCGTTTATTATCCATGCTATAATTGTATTGATCGGAAACTCAGATACATGTGTGTATACATAGACAAAACCATGTCCCTAGTATGCCTCTAATAGACTAGCTTGTTGATCAAATATGGCTATGGTTTCCTAGTCATGGACATCAGATGTCATTTGATAACGGGATCATGTCATTAGGAGAATGATGTGATGGACAAGACCCAAACTACTATTTTCTGCATATGATCGTGTCAGTTTATTGCTACTGTTTTCTGCATTGTCAAGTATATGTTCCTATGACCATGAGATCATGCAACTCACTGACACCGGAGGAGTACCTTATGTGTATCAAACGTCGCAACGTAACTGGGTGACTATAAAGGTGCTCTAGAGGTATCTCCGAGGGTGTCTGTTGGGTTGGCATGGATCAAGACTGGGATTTGTTACTCCGTGTGACGGAGAGGTATCTCAGGGCCCACTCGGTAATGCAACATCACAACAAGCCTTGCAAGCAACGTGAGTAAGTGTTAGTCATCGGATCTTGTATAATGGAATGAGTAAAGAGACTTGCTGGTAACGAGGTTGAACTAGGTATGGAGATACCGACAATCGAATCTCAGGCAAGTAACATACTGAAGAACAAAGGGAACATCATACGGGATTAACTAAATCCTTGACATAGAGGTTCGACCGATAAAGATCTTTGTAGAATATGTAGGAACCAATATGGGCATCCAGGTCCCGCTATTTTTATTGACCATAGAGGTGTCTCGGTCATGTCTACATAGTTCTCAAACCCGCAGGGTCTGCACACTTAAGGTTTGGTGATGTTTTGGTAGTATAGAGTTATGCATGGTGGTGACCGAAGGTTGTTCGGAGTCCCGGATGAGATCTCCAACAAGATTGATATATAGGAAGTCCTATTTTGGTCACCGAAAAAGTTTCGGGCTCATCGGTAGTGTACCGGGTGTGCCGGTAGTGTACCGGGAGACCATCGGGAGGGGTATTTTGACCCAAGAGGCTACATGGGCTATGGGAGACTGAATACCAGCCCTTTGTGGGCTGGTGGAAGTCCCACACAAGGCCCATGCGACTGGGAGAGAAAATCCCAAAGAGAAAAAGGTGGAAAGAGTTTCCAAGTGGAAAGGAGGAATCCTAATCCTAATAAGATTGGAGTAGGACTCCTCCACCTCCAATTTTGACCAAACCTTGAGGATTTGAGGCTTCCTCCTCCCCTCCCTCCCTCCTATATATACTAGAGGATTTAGAGGAAAAAGCTAACCCTAATAGCCACGTGCTACCCTCTTCTCTAGTGCATAGTTTCTCCTCTAGATCGGTTTTTTGCAATGCTTAGGCGAAGCCCTGCTGGAATAGCTCCACCATCATCACCGCAATGCCATGGAGAACTCATCTACCTCTCCGCTCTCTCTTGTTGGATCAAGAAGGCAGAGATCGTCATCGAGCTGTACGTGTGCTGAATGCGGAAGTGCCGTCCGTTCGGCGCTAGATCGGAAGGACCGTGATCAAGATTGCGAGACGATTCGTGATTGGATCGTGGGACAGATCGTGATGAGATCGCGGGACGGATCGTGATTGGATCGCGAGATGGATCATGATGGGATCGCGGGACACTCGGCGATTTGGATCGCGAAGACGTTCGACTACATCAACCGTGTTTCTTAACGCTTCCCGCTTAGCGATCTACAAGGGTATGTAGATCCACTCTCTCTCTCTCTCGTAGATGCTCATCACCATGGATAGATCTTGCGTGTGCGTAGGAATATTTTTGTTTCTCATGCAACGTTCCCCAACAGTGGTATCAGAGCTAGGTCTATGTATAGATGAGATCTCGAGTAGAACACAAAGAGTTTGTGGGCGTTGATGCTTAGATTGCTTCCTCCCTTGGTCGTGTTTTGGTTCAGAGGTATTGTGGGATGAAGTGGCCCGGACCAACCTTACTCGTATGCTTACAAGTGACCGGTTCCATCGACTAACGTGTAACTTTGTTGCACAAAGATGGCTGGCGGGTGTTTGTTTCTCCTACTTTAGTTGGATCGGATTCGACTAAGGCGGTCCTTGAGAAGGTTGAAAAGCAACTTATGTATCACCGTTGTGGTTTATGCGTAGGTGATAATTGTTCTTGATAGATACCTGTAGCAGCCACGTAAAACATGCAACAACAATTAGAGGACGTCTAACTTGTTTTTGCAGGGTATGTTGTGATGTGATATGGCCAATTACATGATGATATATATGTGATGTATGAGATGATCATGTGTTGTATAGAATATCACGACTTGCATGTCGATGAGTATGGCACCGGCAGGAGCCATAGGGTTGTCTTTAATTATTGTATGGCCTACATGTCAATCATTAAGCGCTATGTAATGCTTTACTTTATCGCTAAACGGTAGCAATAGTAGTAGAAGCATGGTGGGAGCGACAACCACGATGGCGACACATTGATGGAGATCAAGCTGATGGAGATCATGGTGTCATGCCGGTGACGATGGAGATCATGCCGGTGCTTTCAAGATGGAGATCAAAAGCACAAGTTCATGGCCATATCATGTCACTTATGATTTGCATGTGATGTTACTCCTTTTATGCACCTTGTTTTGCTTAGGATGACGGTAGCATTATAAGGTGATCCCTCGCTTAAATTTCAAGATGAATTGTGTTCTCCCCGAGTGTGCACCGTTGTGAAAGTTCGTCGTGTCGAGACACCACGTGATGATCGGGTGTGATAGACTCTACGTTCACATACAATGGGTGCAAGCCAGTGTTGCACATGCAGATCACTCGGGTTAAACTTGACGAGCCTAGCATGTACAGACATGGCCTCGGAACACAAGAGACCAAAAGGTCAAACATGAGTCATACAGAAGATATGATCAACATGATGATGTTCACCATTGAAACCACCTCAACTCACGTGATGATCAGACTTGAGTTGGTGAATTTGGATCATGTATCACTCGAATGACCAGAGGAATGTCAATTTGAGTGGGAGTTCTTAAGTAATATGATTAATTGAACTCATTATCATGAACAAGTCAGTAGTGTCTTTGCAAATTATGTTGTTGATTATTAGCTCACGATGTAGCTCCCTTGAATTTTTATATGTTCCTAGAGAAACAGAGTTGAAAGATGATGGTAGCAATATTGCGGATTGGGTCCATGATCTAAGGATTGTCCTCATTGTTGCACAGAAGGCTTATGTCCTTAATGCACTTCTCGGTGCGCCACCCCCTCTAGCGTCGTCTGTAGAAGTTGTGAACATCTGACAGTCACGTTCCGATGACTACTTGATAGTTTAGTGCGTCATGCATTACGACTTAGAATTGAGGCTCCGAAACATTTTGAACGTCACGGAACATATGAGATGTTCTAAGAGCTGAAATTGGGATCTCAGGCTCGTGCCCGTGTTATGAGATATGAGATCTCCAACAAGATTCTTTGTCTGCAAGATGAAGGAGAATAGATCAATCGTTGAGCATGTGCTCAGATTGTCTGGGTCCTACAATCGCTTGAATCAAGTGGGAGTTGATCTTCCAGATAAGATAGTGATTGATATAGTTCTCCAAGTCACTGTCACTAAGCTACTAGAACTTGGTGATGAACTATAAAATGCCAGGGATAGAAATAATGATCCCTGAGTTGTTCGCGATGTTTGACACCGTGAAGGTAGAAATCAAGAAGGAGCATCAAGTGTTGATGGTTAGTAAAACCAAGCAGGAAAACTTCATGGATGGCAAGTCAGTTGTTGCTCCAGTGAAGCAACCCAAAGTTGAACCCAAACCCGAGACTAAGTGCTTCTATTATGAGGAGAGCGGTCGCTGAAGCAGAACAACCCTAGATACTTGGTAGATAAGAAGGCTGGCAACGTCGCTAGAAGTATATTTGATATATGTGTTATTGATGTGTACCTTGCTAGTACTCCTAGTAGCACCTGGGTATTGGATACCGGTTCGGTTGCTAAATGTTAATAACTCGAAGTAAAAGCTACGGAATAAATGGAGACTAGCTAAGGTTGAGGTGGCGATGTTTGTTGGAAATGTTTCCAAGGTTAATGTGATCAACATCGCACGCTCTCTCTACCTTCGAGATTAGTGGCGAACCTAAATAAATGTTATTTGGTGTTTTGCATTGAGAATGAACGTGATTAGATCGTGTTTATTGCAACACGGTTATTCATTTAAGTTAGAGAATAATGGTTATTCTGTTTACATGAATAATACCTTCAATGGTCATGCACCCAGTGAGAATGGTTTGTTGAATCTTGATCGTAGTAATACACATGTTCATAACATTGATGCCAAAAGATACAAAGTTAATAATGATAGTACCACATACTTGTGGCACCGCCGCTAAATGTCATATTGGTATAAAGCGCATGAAGAAACTCCATGCTGATGGATCTTTGGACTCATTCGATTTCGAATCGGTTGAGACATGCGAACCATGCCTCTTGGGCAAGATGACTAAGGACCCCGTTTTCCGGATTGATGGAGTGGGCAAGTGGTTTATTGGAAATGATACATGTTGATGTATGCAATCCAATGAGTCTTGTAGCATGCGGTGGATATCGTTATTTTCTTACCTTCACTGATGATTTGAGTAGATATAGTGTATATTTACTTAATGAAACACAAGTCTGAATCGTTTGAAAGGTTCAAGCAAATTCAGAGTGAAGTTTAAGATCATCGTGACAAGAAGATAAAAATGTCTGCGATATGATCATGGTGGTGAATATGTAAGTTACGAGTTTGGCATACAACTTTAGACAATGTGAAAGTTGTTTCACAACTCACGCCACCTGGAACACCATAGTGTGATGGTGTGTCCGAACATCATAGTCGTGCTCTATTGGATATGGTGGTTGCTATGATGTCTCTTATCGTTTTGCTACTATAGTTTTGGGGTTATGCGTTAGTGACAACTACATTCACTTTAAATAGGACACCATCTAAATCCGTTGAGATGACACCGTCTGAACTATGGTTTGATAGAAACCTAAGCCGTCATTTCTTATTGTTTGGGGCCACGACGCTTATGTGAAAAAAGGTTTTCACCTAATGAGCTCGAACCCAAAGCGGACAAATGCATCTTCATAGAATACCCTAAGAACAGTTGGGTATACCTTCTATCTTAGATCCAAGTGCAAAGTGTTTGTTGCTAAAACGGGTCCTTTCCCGAGAAAATGTTTCTCTCGAAAGAATTGAGTGGGAGGAAGATAGAACTTGATGAGATTGTTGAACCTTTGTTTCAACCAGAGAGTAGCGCAACGCAGAAAGATGTTTCTGTGAAACCTACGTCAGTTGAAGAGGAAGTAAATGATGATGATCATGAAGCTTCAAATCAAGTTACTATCGAACCTCGTAGGTCGACAAGGATGGGTACTACTCCTGAGTGGTACGACAACCCTGTCTTGGAGGTCATGTTGTTGGACAACAATGAACCTACGAGATATGGAGAAGCGATGGTGGGCCCGGATTCTGACAAATGGTTGGAGGCCATGAAATCCGAGAACGGATCCATGTATGAAAACCAAGTATAGACTTTGGTAGACTTGCTCGTTGGACGTCAGGTCGTCAAGTACAAATAAACCTTTAAAATGAAGACATACGTTGATGGTAAATGTCACCATTTATAAAGCTCGACTTGTCGCAAAGAAGTTTTGGACAAAGTTCAAGGAGTTGACTACGATGAGACTTTCTCACTCGTAGCGATGCTAAAGTCTGTCGGAATTATGTTAGCAGTTGCTGCATTTTTTCAATTATGAAATCTGGTAGATGGATGACAAAACATCGTTTCCTTAATAGTTTACTTGAGGAAAGTTTGTATGTGATACAACCAGAAGGTTTTGTTAGTCCTAAGGATGTTAAAAGGTGTGCGAGCTCCAGCAATCCATCTAAGGGCTGGAGCAAGCATCTCGGAGTTGGAATATACACTTTGACGAGGTGATCAAAGTTTTCTAGTTTATACAAAGTTTACGAGAAACTTGTATTTACAATAAAGTGAGTGGGAGCACTATAGAATTTCTGGTAAGTATATGTGGATGACATATTGTTGATCGGAAATAATGTAGAATTTCTGGAAAGCATAAACGGTTGTTTGAAAAGTGATTTTCAAAGGAAGACCTGGATAAAGCTACCTAATTGTTGAGCATCAAGATCTATAGAGATAGATCAAGATGCTTGATGAGACTTTCAATGAGTACATACCTTGACAAGATTTTGAAAGAGTTCAAAATGGATCAGTCAGAGAAAGAGTTCTCACCTAATTTGTAAGGTGTGAAGTTGAGTGAGACTCAAAGCTCGACAACGGCAGAATAAAGAGAAAGGACGAACGTCGTCCCCTATGCCTTAGGCGTAGGCTCTATATAGTATGCCATGATGTGTACCGCACCTGTGTGTGCCTTGCCATGAGTCCATCAAGGGGTACAAGAGTGATCCAGGAGTGGATCATTGGACAACGGTCAAGATTATCCTTAGTGACTAAAAGACTAAGGAAATCTTTCTCAATTATGGAGGTGAGAAAGAGTTCATCGTAAAGAGTTACGTCGATGCAAGCTTTAACGCTAATCCGGATGACTCTTAGTAGCAATCCGGATACGTATAGTGGAGTAGCCATTTGGAATAGTACCAAGTGGAGTGTGGCAGCAGTGTTTACAGTTTGACATAGAGATTTGCAAAGTACACACGGATCGGAATGTCGCAGACCCGTTGACTATAAGACCTCTCTCACATGCAAAGCATGATCGAGCCCCAAAACTCATTGGGTGTTAGATTCATAACAATGCGAATCACATGGTGATGTGAACTAGATTATTGACTCTAGTGCAAGTGGGAGACTGTTGGAAATATGCCCTAGAGGCAATAATAAATTAGTTATTATCATATTTCCTTGTTCATGATAATCGTTTATTATCCATGCTATAATTGTATTGATCGGAAACTCAGATACATGTGTGGATACATAGACAAAACCATGTCCCTAGTATGCCTCTAATAGACTAGCTCGTTGATCAAAGATGGCTACGGTTTCCTAGTCATGGACACGAGATGTCATTTGATAATGGGATCACGTCATTAGGAGAATGATGTGATGGACAAGACCCAAACTACAAACATAGCATATGATCGTGTAAGTTTATTGCTACTATTTTTTGCATGTCAAGTATATGTTCCTATGACCATGAGATCATACAAATCACTAACACTGGAGGAGTACCTTGTGTGTATCAAACGTCGCAACGTAACTGGGTGACTATAAAGGTGCTCTACAAGTATCTCCGAGGGTGTCTGTTGGGTTGGCATGGATCAAGACTGGGATTTGTTACTCTGTGTGATGGAGAGGTATCTCAGGGCCCACTCGGTAATACAACATCACAACAAGCCTTGCAAGCAATGTGACTAAGTGTTAGTCATGGGATCTTGTATTACGGAACGAGTAAAGAGACTTGCCAGTAACGAGGTTGAACTAGGTATGGAGATACCGATGATCGAATCTCGGGCAAGTAACATACTGAAGAACAAAGGGAACATCATACGGGATTAACTGAATCCTTGACATAGTGGTTCGACCGATAAAGATCTTCATAGAATATGTAGGAACCAATATGGCCATCCAGGTCTCGCTATTGGTTATTGACCATAGAGGTGTCTCAGTCATGTCTACATAGTTCTCGAACCCGCAGGGTCTGCACACTTAAGGTTTGGTGACGTTTTGGTAGTATAGAATTATGCATGGTGGTGACCTAAGGTTGTTCGGAGTCCCGGATGAGATCCTGGACGTCACGAGGAGCTCCAGAATGGTCCGTAGGTAAAGATCGATATATAGGAAGTCTTGTTTTGGTTGCCGGAAAAGTTTCGGCCTCATTGGTAGTGTACCGGGTGACCGTCGGGAGGGGTATTTCGACCCAAGAGGCTACATGGGTCGTGGAAGAGTGAATACCAGCCCTTTGTGGGCTGGTGAAAGTCCCAGACAAGGCCCCTGTGGCTGGGATAGAAAAGCCCAAAGAGAAAAAGGTGGGAAGAGTTTCCAAGTGGAAAGGAAGAATCCTACTCCTAATAGGATTGGAGTAGGACTCCTCCACCTCCAATTTCGACCAAACCTTGAGGGTTTGAGGCTGCCTCCTCCGCTCCCTCCCTCCTATATATGCTAGAGGATTTAAAGGAAAAAAGCTAACCCTAATAGCCACGTGCTACCCTCTTCTCTAGTGCATAGTTTCTCCTCTATATCGGTTTTCTAAATTGCTTAGGCGAAGCCCTACTGGAATAGCTCCACCATCATCGCTGCAACGCCATCACGCTGCCGGAGAACTCATCTACCTCTCCGCTCCCTCTTGCTGGAGCAAGAAGGCGGAGATCATCATCGAGCTGTACGTGTGCTGAACGCGGAGGTGCCGTCCGTTCGGCGCTAGATTGGAAGGACCGTGATCAAGATCGTGAGACGATTCATGATTGGATCGCAGGACGGATCGTGATGAGATCACGGGACGGATCGCGATTGGATCGCGAGATGGATTGTGATGGGATTGCGGGACGCTCGGCGATTTGGATCGCGAAGACGTTCGACTACATCAACCGCGTTTCTTAACGCTTCCCGCTTAGCGATCTACAAGGGTATGTAGATCCACTCTCTCTCTCGTAGATGCTCATCACCATGGATAGATCTTGCGTGTGCATAGGAATTTTTTTGTTTCTCATGCAACGTTCCCCAACATCCTGAACCCGTAGGGTCTACACACTTAAGGTTTGATGACGCTAGGGTTATAGGGAAATAGTGAACGTGGTTACCGAAGGTTATTCAGAGTCCCGGATGAGATCTTAGACATCACGAGGAGTTCCGGAATGGTCCGGAGGTAAAGATTCATATATAGGAAGTGAGGTTTTGGCCACCAAAAGTGTTTCGGGCATTACCGATTACGTACCGGGACCATCGGAAGGGTTCCGGGGGTCCACCAAGTGGGGCCACTGGCACCAGAGGGCTGCATGGGCCGCAAGTGGGAGGGAACCAGCCCCTAGGTGGGCTGGTGGGCCCCCCACAAGGTCCCAAGGTGCAGCACAAGGGTGGTGGGGGCAAACCCTAGAGCAGATGGGCCCTAAGGCCCACCCTAGGGCAGCCGCACCCCTCTCCCCTCCTGGCCGCCGCACCAGATGTGATCTGGGGCTGCTGCCGACCCCCTAGGGTGGGAACCCTAGGGTGCAGCCCTCCCTCCTCCTGGTCTTATATATAGTGGAGCCCTTAGGGCAGCCGGAGACACGCATCTCTCGCTCCCACGGCGCAGCCCTACTCCTCCCTCTCCTTTTCCTTCGTAGTGCTTAACGATGCTCTGACGGACTACCACGCAGCTCCACTATCACCATGCCATCGTGCTGCCGGAGCTCTCCCTCAACCTCTCCTTCCTCCTTCCTGGATCAAGGCGTAGGAGACGTCACCGGGCTGCACGTGTGTTGAACGCGGAGGCACCGTTGTTCGGCGCTAAGATCGGAATCCACCGCGATCTGAATCGCTGCGAGTACGACTCCACCAAGCGCGTTCTTGTAACGCTTCTGCTTAGCGATCTTCAAAGGTATGAAGATGCAATCTCCCCTTACTCATTGTTGGTTTCTCCATAGATAGATCTTGGTGGTCATAGGAAATTTTTTGATTTACTACTACGTCTCCCGACAATGGCATCATGAGCTAGGTCTATGCGTAGAATCTATGCACGAGTAGAACACAAGTTGTTGTGGGCATCGATCTTGTTAATTTTCTTACCGTTACTAGTCTTATCTTGATTCGGGTGTATTATGGGATGAAGTGGCCCGGACCAACTTTACACATACACTTACGTGAGACCGGTTCCACCGCCTGACATGCACTTGTTGCATAAGGTGGCTAGCGGGTGTCTGTCTCTCCCACCTTAGTTGGATTGGATTCGATGAAAAGGGTCCTTATGAAGGGTAAATATCAATTGGCATATCATGTTATGGTTTTGGCGTAGGTAAGAAACGTTCTTGCTAGAAACCTATAGCAGCCACGTAAAAACTTGCAACTACAAATTAGAGGACGTCTAACTTGTTTTTGCAGCATATGCCATGTGATGTGATATGGCCAAAGGATGTGATGTGATGCATTGTGATGTATGAGATTGATCATGTTCTCATAATAGGATTCACGACTTGCATGTCGATGAGTATGACAACCGACAGGAGCCATAGGAGTTGTCTTAATTTATTGTATGACCTGCGTGTCAATCAAGATCGCCATGTAATTACTTTACTTTATTGCTAAACGTTAGCCATAGTAGTAGAAGTAATAGTTGGCGATACAACTTCATGAAGACATATTGATGGAGATCATGATGATGGAGATCATGGTGTCGTGCCGGTGATAGTGATGATCATGGTGCCTCGAAAATGGAGATCAAAGGAGCAAGATGATATTGGCCATATCATGTCACTATATTGATTGCATGTGATGTTTATCATGTTTACATCTTATCTTCTTAGAACGACGGTAGTAAATAAGATGATCTCTCAATAAAATTTCAAGAAATGTGTTCACCCTAACTGTGCACCATTGCTAAGGATCGTTGTTCCAAAGCACCACGTGATGATCGGGAGTGATAGGTTCTAACATTCGCATACAACGGGTGTAAGCCAGATTTACACACGCGATACACTTAGGTTGACTTGACGAGCCTAGCATGTACAGACATGGCCTCGGAACACGGAAGACCGAAAGGTCGAACATGAGTCATATAGAAGATACGATCAACATGGAGATGTTCACCATGGATAACTAGTCCGTCTCACGTGATGATCGGACACGGGCTCGTCGACATGGATCATGTGTCACTTGGATGACTAGAGAGATGTCTATCTAAGTGGGATTTCATTAAATAATTTGATTATGTGAACTTAATTATCATGAACTTAGTCTAAAATTGTTTTTACAATCTATATTGTAGATCCAATGGCCAACGCTAATGTCACCCTCAACTTCAACGCGTTCCTAGAGAAAACCAAGCTGAAAGATGATGGAAGAAACTATGCGGACTGGGTCCGTGGCTTGAGGATCATCCTCATAGCTTCCAAAATATTGTATGTCCTTGATGCACCGCTAGGTGATGCACCCATTTTCCCAGCGGATCAAGATGTTATGAACTCTTGGCAGTCACGCTGTGATGATTACTCCCTGGTTTAGTGCGGCATGCTTTACAGTTTAGAACTGGGTCTCCGAAAGCGTTTTGAGCAACACAGAGCATATGAAATGTTCCAGGAGCTGAAACTAGTTTTCCAAGCTCATGCCCGGGTCGAGAGATATGATGTCTCCGACAAGTTCTTCAGTTGTAAGATGGAGGAAAATAGTTCTGTAAGTGAGCACATACTCAAAATGTCTGGGTTGCACAACCGCTTGACTTAGCTGGGAATTAATCTCCCAGATGACTCGGTCATTGACAGAATCCTCCAATCGCTTCCACCTAGCAACAAGAGCTTTGTGATGAACTACAACATGTAGGGTATGGAGAAGTCCATTCCTGAGTTGTACTCGATGCTGAAATCAGCCGAGGTCGAGATAAAAAAGGAGCATCAAGTGTTGATGGTGAATAAGACCACTAGTTTCAAGAAAGGCAAGGGTAAGAAGAACTTCAAGAAGTACGGCAAAGTTGTTGCCGCGCCCGGTAAGCAAGTTGTCAGGAACAAGAACAAGCATGGACCCAAGCCTGAGCCTGAGTGCTTTTATTACAAGGGTACCAGTCACTGGAAGCGGAACTGCCCCAAGTATTTAGCGGATAAGAAGGCCGGAAACGTTAAAGGTATATGTGATATACTTGTTATTGATGTGTACCTTACCAGCGCTCGTAGTAGCTCCTGGTTATTTGATATCGGTGCAGTTGCTCACATTTGTGATTCCAAGCAGGAGCTGCAGAGTAAGCGGAGACTGGCAAAGGACGAGGTGACGATGCGCGTCGGGAATGGTTCCAAGGTCGATGTGATCGCCGTCAGCATGCTACCTCTACATCTACCTTCGAGATTAGTTTTAAACCTCAATAATTGTTATTTAGTACCATCTTTGAGCATGAACATTGTATCTGGATCTCATTTGAAGCGAGATGGCTACTCATTTAAATCTGAGAATAATGGTTGTTCTATTTATATGAGAGAAATGTTTTATGGTCATGACCCGCTGGTCAATGGTTTATTTTTGATGAATCTCGAACGTGATGTTACACATGTTCATAGTGTGAGTACCAAAAAGTGTAAGGTTGATAACGATAGTCCCACTTACATGTGGCACTGCCGCCTTGGTCATATTGGTGTCAAACGCATGAAGAAACTCCATGCTGATGGACTTTTGGAGTCTCTTGATTTTGAATCATTTGACACATGCAAACCATGCCTCATGGGCAAGATGACCAAGACTCCGTTCTCCAGAACAATGGAGCAAGCAACTGACTTGTTGGAGATAATACATACCGATGTATGTGGTCCAATGAGCGTCGAGGCTCGCGGTGGCTACCATTATGTTCTCACCCTCACTAATGACTTGAGAAGATATGGGTATGTCTACTTAATGAAACACAAGTCTGAAACCTTTCAAAAGTTCAAGGAATTTCAGAGTGAGGTAGAGAATCAACGTGACAGGAAAATAAAGTGCCTACGATCTGATCGTGGCGGAGAATATTCGAGTCACGAGTTTGGCACGCACCTAAGGAAATGTGGAATTGTTTCACAACTCACGTCGCCTGGCACACCTCAGCGAAATGGTGTGTCTGAACATTGTAATCACACTCTATTGGATATGGTGTGATCTATGATGTCTCTTACTGACTTACCGCTATCATTTTGGGGATATGCATTAGAGACTGCCGCATTCACTTTAAATAGGGCACTGTCAAAGTCCGTTGAGACGACACCGTATGAATTATGGTTTGGAAACAAACCTAAGCTGTCGTTCCTAAAAGTTTGGGGATGCGATGCTTATGTTAAGAAACTTCAACCTAAGAAGCTCGAACCCAAAGCGGAAAAGTGCGTCTTCATAGGATACCCCAAAGAAACTATTGGTTATACCTTCTACCTCAGATCCGAAGGCAAAGTCTTTGTTGCCAAGAATGGATCCTTTCTAGAGAAAGAGTTTCTCTCGAAAGAAGTAAGTGGAAGGAAAATAGAACTTGATGAGGTAATTGTACCTCCACTCGAATCGGAGAGTAGCGCAGCACGGGAAGTTGTTTCTGTGGAGCCTGCACCGGCTGGAGAGGAAGTTAATGATGATGATCATGAAACTTCAGATCAAGTTGCTATTCAAAGGTCCACTAGGACACGTTCCGCACCAGAGTGGTACGGCAACTTTGTCCTGGAGATCATGTTGTTGGACAACGGTGAATCTTCGAACTATGAAGAAGCGATGGCGGGCTCGGATTCCAACAAATGGCTTGAAGCCATGAAATACGAGATAGGATCCATGTCTGAGAACAAAGTATGGACTTTGGTCGACTTGCCTGATGATAAGCGAGCCATAGAAAATAAATGGATCTTTAAGAAGAAGACTGACGCGGATGGTAATGTGACTGTTTATAAGGCTCGGCTTGTCGCTAAGGCTTATCGACAAGTTCAAGGAGTTGACTACGATGAGACTTTCTCACCCGTAGCGATGCTGAAGTCCGTCCGAATCATGTTAGAAATTGCCGCATTTTATGATTATGAGATCTGGCAAATGGACATCAAAACGGCATTCCTTAATGGCTTCCTTAAGGAAGAACTGTATATGATGCAGCCGGAAGGTTTTGTCGATCCTAAAGATGCTAAAAAGGTATGCAAGCTCCATCGCTCCATCTATGGGCTGGTGCAAGCATCTCAGAGTTGGAACATTCGCTTTAATGTGGTGATTAAAGCGTTTGGATTTATACAGGTTTATGGAGAACCCTGTATTTACAAGAAAGTGAGTGGGAGCTCTGTAGCATTTCTCATATTATATGTGGATGACATATTGTTGATGGGAAATGATATAGAACTTTTGGAAAGCATAAAGGCCTACTTGAATAAGTGTTTTTCAATGAAGGAGCTTGGAGAAGCTTCTTACATATTAGGCATCAAGATCTATAGAGATAGATCGAGACACCTCATAGGTCTTTCACAAAGCACATACCTTGAAAAGATATTGAAGAAGTTCAATATGGATCAGTCCAAGAAGGGGTTCTTGCCTGTGTTATAGGGTGTGAGATTGAGTACGACTTAGTGCCGGACCATGACAAAGGATAGAGAAGAGATGAGTGTCATCCCCTATGCTTCAGCCATAGGCTCTATTATGTATGACATGCTATGTACCAGACCTGATGTGAACCTTGCCATAAGCATGGTAGGGAGGTACCAAAGTGATCCCGGAGCGGAACACTGGATAGCGGTCAAGAATATCCTAAAGTACCTGAAAAGGACCAAGGACATATTTCTTGTTTATGGAGGTGCCGAAGAGCTCGTCGTAAAGGGTTACATCAATGCTAGCTTCAACACAGATCCGGATGACTCGAAGTCACAAACCGGATACGTGTATATTTTGAATGGAGGGGTAGTTAGTTGGTGCAGCAGCAAGCAAAGTGTCGTAGCGGCATCTACATGTGAAGCAGAGTACATAGCTGCTCCGGAAGCAGAAAATGAAGGAGTCTGGATAAAGGAGTTCATCACCGACCTAGGAGTGATTCCCAATGCGTCGGGCCCGATGACTCTCTTCTGTGACGACACTGGAGCTATTGCCCTTGCGAAGGAGCCCATGTTTCACAAGAAGACAAGACACATCAAGCACCGCTTCAACTCCATTCGTGATTACATTCAGGAAGGAGATATAGATATTTGTAAAGTACATACGGATCTGAATGTCGCAGATTCGTTGACTAAACCTCTCTCATGAGCGAAACATGATCATCACCAGAACTCGTGTTCGATTCATCACAATGTAACTAGATTACTGACTCTAGTGCAAGTGGGAGACTATTGGAAATATTCCCTAGAGGCAATAATAAAATGGTTATTATTGTATTTCCTTGTTCATGTTAGTTGTCTATTGTTCATGCTATAATTGTGTTATCGTAATACATGTGTGAATACATAGACCACAACAAGTCCCTAGTGAGCCTCTAGTTGGCTAGCTCGTTGATCAATAGATGGTCACGGTTTCATGACCATGGACATTGGATGTTATTGATAATGGGATCACATCATTAGGAGAATGATGTGATGGACAAGACCCAATCCTAAGCATAGCACAAGATCGTGTAGTTCGTCTGCTAAAGCTTTTCTAATGTCAAGTATTGTTTCCTTAGACCATGATATTGCGCAACTTCCGGATACCGTAGGAATACTTTGGGTGTGCCAAACATCGCAATGTAACTGGATGGCTTAAAGGTACACTATGGGTATCTCCGAAACTGTCTATTGGGTTGGCACGAATCGAGACTGGGATTTGTCACTCCGTGTGACGGAGAGGTATCTCTGGGCCCACTCGGTAAGACATCATCATAATGAGCTCAATGTGACTAAGGAGTTAGCCACGGGATGATATGTTACAGAACGAGTAAAGAGACTTTCTGGTAAGGAGATTGAACAAGGTATAGGGATCCCAACGATCAAATCTCGGGCAAGTATCATACAGGTAGACAAAGGGAATTGTATACGGGATTGATTGAATCCCTGACATCATGGTTCATCCGATGAGATCATCATGGAGCATGTGGGAGACAACATGGGTATCTAGATCCTGTTGTTGGTTATTGACTGGAGAGGTGTCTCGGTCATGTCTACGTGCCTCCCAAACCCGTAGGGTCTACACACTTAATGTTCGAGGATGCTAGGGTTATAGGGAAACAGTGAACGTGGTTACCGAAGGTTGTTCGGAGTCCCGGATGAGATCTCGGACGTCACGAGGAGTTCCGGAATGGTCCGGAGGTAAAGATTCGTATGTAGGAAGTGAGGTTTTGGTCACCGGAAGTGTTTCGGGCATTACAGGTAACGTACTGGGACCATCGGAAGGGTTCCGGGGGTCCACCAAGTGGGGCCACTAGCACCAGAGGGATTCATGGGCCGCAAGTGGGAGGGAACCAGCCCCTAGGTGGGCTGGTGCACCCCCCCCCCACAAGGGCCCAAGGGGCAGCACAAGGGTGGAGGGGGGCAAACCCTAGAGCAGATGAGCTCTAAGTCCCACCCTACGGCAGCCGCACCCCTCTCCCCTCCTGGCCGCCGCACCAGATGTGATCTGGGGCTGCCGTCGGCCCCTAGGGTAGGAACCCTAGGGTGCAGCCCTCCCTCCCTCCTCCTCCTATATATAGTGGAGCCCTTAGGGCAGCCGGCGACACGCATCTCTCTCTCCACCGGCGCAGCCCTACTCCTCCCTCTCCTCATCCTCCGTAATGCTTAGCGAAGCTCTGCCGGAGTACCACGCAGCTCCACCATCACCACGCCATCATGCTGCCGGAGCTCCCCCTCAACCTCTCCTTCCTCCTTGCTGGATAAAGGCGTAGGAGACGTCACCGGGCTGCACATGTGTTGAACGCGGAGGCACCGTTGTTCGGCGCTAAGATCGGAATCCACCGCGATCTGAATCGCTGCGAGTACGACTCCACCAACCACGCTCTTATAACGCTTCCGCTTAGCGATCTTCAAAGATATGAAGATGTAATCTCCCCTTACTCATTGTTGGTTTCTCCATAGATAGATCTTGGTGGTCGTAGGAATTTTTTTGATTTACTACTACGTCTCCCGATAACATCAACCTTGGAAACACTTCCAACACTCATCGTCACCTCACCCTTAGCTAGCCTCCGTTTATTTCGTAGCTTTTTATTTAGAGTTACTAACATTTAGCAACCGAACAGGTATCCAATACCCAGGCGCTACTAGGAGTACTAGCAAGGTACACATCAATAACACGTATATCAAATATACTTTTGTCGACGTTGCCAGCCTTCTTATTTACCAAGTATCTAGGGTTGTTCCGGTTTAGCGACCGTTCTCCTCATAATAGAAGCACTTAGTCTTGGGTTTTGTTTCAACTTTGGGTTTCTTCACTGGAGCAACAACTGGCTTTCCATCCATGAAGTTTCCCTCCTAGCCCTTGCCCCTTCTCGAAACTAGTGGATTCACTAACCATCAACACTTGATGCTCCATCCTGATTTCTACCTTCGCGGCGTCAAACATTGCTAATAGCTCAGGGATCATTATTTCCATCCCTGGCATTTTATAGTTCATCACGAAGCTCTAGTAGCTTAGTGACAGTGACTTGGAGAACTATCTCAATCACTATCTTATCTGGAAGATCAACTCCCACTTGATTCAAGGGATTGTAGTACCCAGACAATCTGAGCACATGCTCACCGATTGAGCTATTCTCCTTCATCTTGCAAGCAAAGAATCTTGTTGGAGATCTCATGCCTCTCAACACGGGCACGAGCCTATGATCCCAATTTCAGCTCTTAGAACATCTCATATGTTCCGCGACGTTCAAAATGTTTTGCGGCCTCAATTCTAAGCCGTAATGCATGACGCACACTATCAAGTAGTCATCAGAACGTGCCTGTCACATGTTCACAACATCTACAAAAGATGCTTGAGGGGGTGGTACATGGAGCGGTGCATTGAGGACATAAGCCTTCTATGTAGCAATGAGAACAATCCTCAGATCATGGACCCAGTCCGCATTATTGCTATCATCATCTTTCAACTCTATTTCTCTAGGAACGTATAAAAATTCAAGGGAGCTACAACGTGAAATAGTAATCTATAACATAATTTGCAAAGACATTTTGACTATGTTTATGATAATGAGTTTAGTTAATCATATTACTTAAAAACTACCACTCAAATTGACATCCCTCTGGTCATTCGAGTGTCACATGATCCAAATCCACCAACTCAAGTCCGATCATCACGTGAGTTGAGGTGGTTTCAATGGTGAACATCATCATGTTGATCATATCTACTATACGACTCATGTTCGACCTTTCGGTCTCTTGTGTTCCAAGGCCATGTTTGTACATGCTAGGCTCGTCAAGTTTAACACAAGTGTTCCGCACATGCAACATTGGCTTGCACCCCTTGTATGTGAACGTAGATTCTATCACACCCGATCATCACGTGGTGTCTCGACACGATGAACTTTCGCAATGGTGCACGCTCTGATAGAACACAATTCATCTTGAAATTTAAGTGAGGGATCACCTTATAATGCTACCGTCGTCCTAAGCAAAACAAGGTGCATAAAAGGATTAACATCACATGCAAATCATAAGTGACATGATATGGCCATGAACTTGTGCTTTTGATCTCCATCTCCAAAGCACCGGCATGATCTCCATCATCACTGGCATGACACCATGATCTCCATCAGCGTGTCGCCATCAGTGTTGTCGTGCGGACTATTACTTCCACGACTATTGCTAACTCGTAGTGACAAAGTAAAGCAAAACGGCGAAAATAATTAAAGACAACCCTATGGCTCCTGCCGACTGCCGTACTCATCGACATGCAAGTCATGATATTCTATACAAAACATGATCATCTCATACATCACATATATCTCATCATGTAATAGGCCATATCACATAACAACATACCCTGCAAAAACAAGTTAGACGTCCTCTAATTGTTGTTGCAAGTTTTACGTGGCTGCTATGGCTATCTAGCAAGAACACTTCTCACCTACGCAAAAACCAAAACGGTGATACATAAATTGTTATTCAACCTTCTCAAGGACCGCCTTTGTCGAATCTGATCCAACTAGAGAGACAAACACCCGCCAGCCATCTATGTGCAACAAAGTTACATGTCAGTGGATGGAACCGGTCTCTCGTAAGCGTACGAGTAAGGTTGGTCCAGGCCGCTTCACCCCACAATACCGCTGAATCAAAACATGACCAAGGGAGGAAGCAATCTGAGCATCAATGCCCACAAACTCCTTTGTGTTCTACTCGTGATCTCATCTACACATAGACCTAGCTGTGATACCACTGTTGGGGAACGTTGCATGGGAAACAAAAAAATTCCTACGCACACACAAGATCTATCCATGGTGATGTGCATCTACGAGAGGGAGAGTGGATCTACATACCCTTGTAGATCTCTAAGCGGGAAGCGTTAATAAACACGATTAACGTAGTCAGACGTCTTTGCAATCCAAATCGCCGAGCGTCACGCGATCCAATCATGATCCTCCTGATCCAACGCGGAACGGATGGCGCCTCCGCATTCAGCACACGTACATCTCGATGACTATCTCCACATTCTTGATCCAGCAAGAGGGAGTGGATAGGTAGATGAGTTCTTCGGTAGCACGACGACACAACGGTGATGGTGGTGGAACTATTCCAACAGGGCTTCGCCTAAGCACTGCTGAAACGATCTAGAGGAAGAACTGTGATCTAGAGGAAGAGGGAGCACGTGGCTGTTTTTCCGTGTCTCAAAACTGTCAATTCCTCTAGTATATATAGGATGAGAGAGGGAGGAGGCATGCGCCCAAGGTCTGGCCCATTTTCCTCGGCCACAAGGAGGAGAGGAGGAGTCCACCTCCAATCCTAGTAGGATTAGGACTCCTCCTTCCCACTTGGAAACTCTTTCCACCTTGGGTTTTTTCCACCCCAGTCGCATGGGCCTTTAGTGGGGCTTCGGCCATCCAACAGGGGCTGGTTTGCCTCCTTCACAGCCCATGTGGCCCTTTGGGTTGATACACCCCTCCCGATGGTCCCCCGGCACCCTCCCAGGACTCCCGGTACACGACCGATGAGCCCAAAACTTTTCCGGTGACCAAAACGAGACTTCCTATATATCATTATTTACCTTGGAACCATTCCAGAGCTCCTCGGGACATCCAAGATCTCATTCGGGACTCCGAACAACCTTCGGTCACCACCATACATCACTCTATACTATCGAAATGTCATCGAACCTTAAGTGTGCAGACCCTACGGGTTCGAGAACTATGCAAACCATCAATCACCTACCTCTAAGGTCAATAACCAATAGCGGGACATGGATGCCCATATTGGTTCCTACATATTCTATGAAGATCTTTATTGGTTGATCCTCTATGTCAAGGACTCAGTTAATCCCGTATATTGTTCCCTTTGTTCTTCGGTATGTTACTTGCCCGATATTCGATCGTCGGTATCTCTATATATAGTTCAATCTCGTTACCAGCAAGTCTCTTTACTCATTCCGTAATACAATATCACATGGCTAACCCTTTAGTCACATTTCTTGCAAGGCTTGTTGTGATGTTGTATTACCGAGTGGGCGTTGAGATACCTCTCT
Source organism: Hordeum marinum (assembly GCA_022496015.1). NCBI lineage: Eukaryota > Viridiplantae > Streptophyta > Magnoliopsida > Poales > Poaceae > Hordeum > Hordeum marinum. The sequence goes on along the minus strand of CM039672.1, from coordinate 300,635,888 downwards.
GTCACACGGAGTAACAAATCCCAGTCTTGATCCATGCCCACTCAACAGACACCCTCGGAGATACCTGTAGAGCACCTTTATAGTCACCCAGTTACGTTGTGATGTTTGATACACACAAGGTACTCCTCTGATGTCAGTGAGTTGCATGATCTTATGGTCATAGGAACAGATACTTGACATGCAAGAAACTATAGCAATAAACTGACACGATCATATGCTATGTTTATAGTTTGGGTCTTGTCCATCACATCATTCTCCTAATGATGTGATCCCGTGATCAAATGACATCTCATGTCCATGGCCAGGAAACCTTGACCACCTTTGATCAATGAGCTGATGGGTTATACGATAGGTGCATCACATGCAAAATAAAATTTTCCTACGTAGGACATCCAAGAACATGCTACGGAGATAGATCACAGTTCATTACCACTAGACGCGCAGTGCCGTGCAGCGGAAGTAGAGTTGGGGTAGCACGTTCGCGTGGTCCGTCTCCTCGTCTGATCTCCCTCGAACGGCCAATCCGATCTCCCTCTTGCAGCCAGTCGCTGGATCCCACGTACAGGTTCGTCGGAGCGGCGCGGGTGCACTACCTCTAATGGTATCCGTGCGTGCAGGAGGAACACCGTGCGGCGGACTGCTAGGTCCGATCACATTGTCGGTGGCGGCGAGTGGAGGTGGCTAGTTGCAACACATGCAAAGCCCTAATGACGGTGCCGAAGCGACCAGCCAGATTGGTTTGCCGCACCTCCACTGTATATAGGCATCCGGCGCGGGCTCAACTCTTGGGCCTCGCACGGATCATAAAGCCCACGTGTTCCTTCCCTTAAGCGTGCGACCCCTTAGGTTCTCGTTCACTTGGTCACGAGTCAGATCGCATCCGGCTCAGTTGGTAGCAGCCTCTAGCAAGTGTCTGATGAAGCTGGTTAGGCGAACCTGTACTTCATATTTCAATTCCCTTTGCCACATGATATATGTTGTCGTGCACAAGGCGGCATGGTCATCCTTGTTGCAGCATGACCTCTTTCTCGTTCCAGTGAATCTGACCAATACTTCAGATTATCTCATAATCCTCATCGCATGGCCATGCTTATCCAGATAGGATCACCCGAGGGGCCCAGAGTATATCTCTCCTCGTAGGAGGGAAAAATCCCATCTTGCTCGACCATGTCTCACAGCATGGGTCTGGACAAGCCCGAAACCTACCTTTGTAACTACCCAGTCACGGAGTAGCATTTGGTCGGCCCAAAGAAAGTCTGTCACCATCCCGAGTACATGCGCCAGCTCAGGTATTAGGACATAGAACGTATGTTGTACTAGAGACTCATAGATGACCTATCGATGCATCTTGTAGTTGGGTCTATCCAACTCAGACCTTATCTTGACTCGGATCATACTACGTCGAATCCGACTAGACCTTTCTGAGTCCGTATTATCGGGCTAGCATCCAATGCTACATGGTCAGTGAGACCGAACCATCCACTGTGTCATATGCTAGTCTAATTAGTTGTGCGTGCACACAACCCTTTCGACTAGGGACCATTTAGGACAGTTATCATACAATGCATAGTCTCACAAACAAGTCACGTACTTGTTAATACACATCACTGATAATGTCCAAGGACTATCTTTATTCATAAACACATAGGAAATATCATCATACATGATTGCCTCTAGGGCATATCTCCAACAGCCTCCCACTTGCACTAGAGTCAATCAAATAGACATCGAATGCCCATAGCTCTAACATGCCCCTCATGCTTGGGTTGTGGAAGCGGCTTAGTCAACAGATCTACAACATTTGCATCCATATGAATCTTGCATAAATTTGTATCACCTTTCTCTATGAGCTTTCGTATTAGGTGATATTTTCGGTCTATGTGTCTGGTCTTGTGGTGTTGTCTCGGCTCCTTGGCCTGTGCGATGGCACCTGAATTATCGCAATAAAGGTCCAACGGTTTTGACCAGCCCTGGAACACACCAACATCTTCCAGGAACTTCTGAATCCAAACACCTTCCTTTGCGGCTTCACAAGCCGCGATGTATTCGGCCACCATATCTTACTTGGAACTCGTTCAACTCGCTACTCCTCCATTCATGACATACACGAATCCAGTTTGCGATCAACAATCATCCTTATCGGTTTGGAAACTAGCATCAGCGTAACCCTTTATGTAGAGCTCCTCCTCACCTCCATAAACTAGGAACATCTCTTTAGTCCTTTTCAGGTGCTTCAAGATAGTTTTCACCAATGCCAAGTGACTCTCACCTGGGTCGGCCTGGTATTTGCTTGTTAAGCTTATTGCATAGGCAACACCAGGCCGTGTACATAGCATGGCATACATGATGGATCCAATTGCCCAGGCATATGGAATCCTACTCATCCGGTTTTGCTCATTAGAAGTCATAGGACTCTGAGTCTTGCTTAGCCTTATACCATGTGAGACAGGTAAGAACCCTTTCTTGGCCTCACTCATGTTGAACCTCTTCAACACTTTCTCTATGTACGTGCTCTAGATTAAGTCGAGCAGCCTCCTCGATCTATCTCTATAGATCTTGATGCCTAAAATGTACACTGCCTCTCCAAGGTCATCGAAAACTTGCCATTCAATGATTCCTTGACTGAGTTCAGCATCGAAACATCATTTCTGATCAGCAGTATGTCATCCACAAACAAGATCAAAAATACTACCGAGCTCCCACTAGACTTCTTATATAAACAATAGTCCTCTTCGTTCTTGATGAAACCAAGGTCAACGATGACTTCATCAAAACAAATGTTCCAACTCTGAGCTGCTTGCTTCAATCCATAAATGGATCTCTTGAGCTTGCATATTTTACCAGCATTAGTTGGATCAACAAAACCTTCAGGTTGTATCATGTATACATCCTCTTTTCCATGAAGGAAAGCCGTTTTGACATCCATCTTCCATATCTCATAATTGAAATATGCATCTATAGCTAGTATGATCCTCACCGACTTTAGCATCGCTACCGGCGAGTAGGTGTCATCGTAGCCAATTCCTTGAACTTGTCCATAACCTTTAGCGATAAGCCAAGCTTTTTGGATCTGAACATTTCCATCCACGTCGGTTTTCTTCTTAAAGACCCATTTGCAACCAATGGCAACTATGCCAGGTGGTGGATCAACCAAGTCCCAAACTTGATTGTCATCCATGGACTTTAACTCAAATCTCATGGCCTCTAGCCATGCCTCGGAATCTGGGCTCACCATCGCTTTTGCATACCTGGTCGGCTTGTCGCTTTCTAGCAACAAAACGTCGTGCACTCTGCGCAATCTTTCCGACCTCTGTGGCTCCTGTGCCGACTCCCCTACGGGTTCTCTGACCGACTATGGTGTGATCTCATCACCAACCGAGTTGTCCCCGAGTGGCTCTTGAATTTCTTCGAGTCGCACCATTCTCCCACTAGCCTCCCGACTGAGAAACTCTTTCTCTAGGAAAACCCCGTTCCGAGCAACAAACACTTTGTTCTCTTCTCGGTTGTACAAGTTATATCCCAAGGTTTCCCTTGGATATCCCACGAATATGCATTTATTTGACTTGGGTGCAAGCTTGTCCGACATGAGTCGCTTGAGAAATGCTTCACAACCCCAAATCTTTAGAAAAGACAAACTAGTACTCTTCCCAGTCCACATCTCATGTGTTGTCTTATCTATGGATTTTGATGGTACCCTATCAAGTGTGAAAGATGCAATTTCTAGAGCGTATCCCCAGAATGACAAGGGTAAATCCGATTTGCTCATCATCGACCAGACCATGTCCAATAAGGTTCGATTTCTCCGTTCTGACACACCGTTTCTCCACGGCGTACCCAGAGGTGTGAGTTGAGGTACTATACCTCGACTTTTCAGATGATTATCAAACTCCTGGCTCATGTACTCACCTCCACGATCTGATTGCAGAAGTTTTCAACCTCGTTCTGAAACTCTTTGAACTTTTCAAAAGTTTCCAAATTTTGCCTCATCAAATAGATATATCCATATCTACTCAAGTCGTCGGTAAAAGTTACGAAGTAATGATAGCCACCTCTGGCCATTGTGCTCATTGGACCACACACATCACTGTGTATAAGCTCCAACAGCTTGGACGCCCTCTCGCAACTCTTTGTAAAAGGTGACTTAGTCATCTTGCCTAGCAAGCATGATTCGCATGTCTCGAATGACCCGAAGTCAGACGAAGTTAGGAGTCCATCATCATGAAGCTTCTTCATGCGTTTCAGACTAATGTGTCCAAGCCGACAATGCCAAAAATATGTCGGATTTATCTCATTAGGCTTATGCCTCTTGACATTCACATTATAGACTGGTTCCGTTTCTAGATTTAAAATAAATAGCCCATCTAGTATGGGTGCATAACCATGGAACATTCCATTCAAATAAAATGAACAACCATTGTCCTTTATATTGAATTCATAACCTTGACTCATCAAGCATGAGGCACAAATAATGTTTCGTCTAAGTGCGGGAATGTAATAACAATTACTCAATTCCAAAATAAATCCAGAAGGAAGCTTGAGCTGCATCGTGCCGACCTCCAACGCAGCAACTCTTGCTTTGTTGCCAACCCTGATGTCAATCTCCCCTTGTGCCACACGCCTAGTTCTTACCAGCCCCTGCATCGAGTTGCAAATATGAACAACCGATCCGGTATCAAATACCCAAGAGCTACTAGGTATGTCATCAAGGTAAATGTCTATAACATATGTAACAAGTGTACCTTTTCCTGAAGAAGCATCTCCGGCCTTCTTTCCATGCTAAGCAAGCCACTTGCTACAGTTCCTCTTCCAGTGACCAGCTCCCTTGCAGTGAAAGCAAATGGTATTTGAGTTCGGTCCGGACTTCGGCTCAACGACAGAGAGAACCTTCTATGTGCCCTTTGCCTTACCCTTTTTCTTGGACCAACTCTTCTTGAACTTAGTCGAGTTATGCACCATCAACACTTGATGCGTGCCTTTCTTAATATCTTGCTCTGCCACCTTGAGTATCCCATGCAATTCAGTGAGCTTCTTATCCATGTCATGTATATGATAGTTCGAGATGAACGTCCCATAGCTAGGTGGAAGAGAACCCAAGATTTCATCCATGAACAGCTCGTCCCCAAGTGGGAAGCCTAACCGATCCAAAGCTTGCACGTACCCGATCATCTTGATCACATGTGGGCTTAGTGGATCACCCTCTTTTAGCTTACAATCCGTCAAGGATTTCCACATGTTGACCCTCTCGGTCCTAGCCTGCACCTGAAACATGCTCTTCAAACTCTTGATCATATAGAAAGCCTGAATGTTTTCAAAATGCTGTTGCAAATAGGGCTCCATACAAGCCAACATGAGGAAGCTAATCTCGTTTGATTCATCAACGACTTTCTGGTGTGCATTCTTGGTTGTCGCATTAGCATTCTCGACAGGTTCCTCTAGAAGTGGATCCTCTAGAAAATGTTCCTTTTTATCGTGCTTGAGAACAATTCTCAAATTTCTGTACCAGGTGGTAAAGTTTGTTCCATTCAGTTTATCCTTTTCCAGAATTGATTTGAATGCAAAGTTAGGTTGAGCAGGTGGTGCCATTGATCTACAACAGAAAATATGCAATCACTAAGCAATGTGTTTACATAGAGTAATCCAAGCCTTAACAGAACTACTCCCACTGAAGTCAGCATCCCTCCGCAAACTCTCAGTGATTCAGGACCCGTTTAGCACGAGCGACTAGTGAGCTTTAGCATCATTGCTAGCCAACTTATCTATCCAGTAAGAAAGACCTTGCTAATCGTATCTCCATACGACTCCTGTCGATCGGGTAGGTATCTTATACCCCAGCTCCCAACCTTCTTTGCCACAAGGCCCAAAACCATTTTGATAGCCTTGTCAAGTTAACCTGATGTAGTGCATGTCCGTGTTCGACACGAACCCTCTAGTTCAAGGACACCTAGTAGCACCTCAATTTTATGAGCCCACTATGAGACGTACTTGACGTGCAAAGGTGTTACATCCGGAATGGCAATATGCTTGATATTAATGACGGATCTTTCTACCATATTAACATGCATAGAAATAAGTAACAATATCCATCACATATAAACATAAATATGTGAAATAGTATGGCTCCTTCATGGGCGTCCTTCCATGGTCGGCTCCTACTCCGATGACCAAGGTGGAACTCCATCTTGTCATTCATGCCAGGACGCCAAACCCTCGAACTTGATCTCTATCCTCCGACTACTACAACTAGAAATGAATTTACAAAGAATCCCAAGTCGACACGCAGGTCGTTATACAGTATAATGATAGCACTTTGGCTCCTAACGGCTGACAATCATGACACACAAGTCATGTTAAGTTACACACATGCATCACATACATATGAGCCATACTATTCACATCAAACCTGCAAAACAAACTTATGCATAGAATCGCATTCTACCGGTTTGTGTGACCGTGTACGAAATACAAGGCACTATGCACATGGTGGTACCGCTAGCCGGTTAGCAGGCGGGGGTCAAAGGGGCAACGCCCCTCGCGGGTGCGGGCAGCACCCGACATTTTCGGAAATTACAGATCAAATCTGTATTCCGATCATGCCGATTTTTCTGATCTGACCGATCTAATCGATCATCGCAAACCTAATTCGGATTTACGTTTCACAGTTAAACCCGATGGGGGAAACCAACCGGTAGGGGTAGGTTGTGTCACGACCTCTTCAATTCTGATTGACAGAAAACATAGCCTCAATCTATCTCGATGTACAATTGATCTCATCAACCGTGTACATAGCCGATCTCATGAACGAAGACGGATCACATCCGCCGCCTCCACATATCAAATATGCATCTGATCTGAATCCAAATCCTATAACAGAGGCTCTAATACCACTTTTGGGTTCTACCTTAGGTGCATCGCATGCAAAATAAAATCTTCCTACTTAGAACATCCAAGAACATGCTACGGAGATGGATCATAGTTCGTTACCACTAGACATGCAATGTCGTGCAGCGGAAGTAGAGTTGGCTAGCGCATTCACGTGGTCCATCTCCTCCTTGTCCGATCTCCCTCGAACGGCCGATTCGATCTCTCTCACGCAGCCGGTAGCTGGATCCCACGTACAGGTTCGCCGAAGCAGCATAGGTGCACTGCCTCTAATAGTATCCGCGCGTGCAGGAGGAACATCGTGCGGCGGACTGCTAGGTCCGATCACACAATCGGTGGCGGCGAGTTGAGATGGCTAGTTGCAACACATGCAAGGCCCTAATGATGGCGCCAAAGCAATCAACCATATTGGTGTGCCGCACCTCCACTATATATAGGCATCCGGCGCGGGCTCAACTCTTGGGCCTCACACCGATCCTAAAGCCCACGTGTTCCTTCCTTTAAGCGCGCGACCCCTTAGGTTCTCGTTCACCTTGGTCACGAGTCAGATCGCATCCAGCTCGACCAGTCGGTAGCGGCCTCTAGCAAGGCATGCCGACTCCAAGTGTCTGATGAAGCTGGTTAGGTGAACCTATACTTCACATTTCAATTCCCTTTGCCACATGATATATGTTGTCGTGCACAAGGCGGCATGGTCATCCTTGTTGCAGCATGACCTCTTTCTCTTTCCGGTGAATCCGACCAACACTTTGGATTATCTCATAATCCTCATCACATGGCCATGCTTATCCAGGTCGGATCACCCGAGGGCCCCAAAGTATATCTCTCCTGGTAGGAGGGGCAAATCCCATTTTGCTCGACCATGTCTCACAGCATGGGTCTGGACAAGCCCGAAACCTACCTTTGTAACTACCTAGTCACGGAGTAGCATTTGGTCGGCCCAAAGAAAGTCTGTCACCATCCCGAGTACATGCGCCAACTCAGGTCTTAGGACATAGAACGTATGTTGTACTAGAGACTCATAGATGACATATCGCTGCGTCTCGTAGTTGGGTCTGTCCAACTCAGACCATATCTGGACTCGGATCAGACTACGTCGAATCCGACCAGACCTTTTTGAGTCCATATTATCCAGCTAGCATCCAATGCTACATGGTCAGTGAGACCGAACCATCCACTGTGTCATATGCTAGTCTGATTAGTTATGCATCCACACAACCCTTTCGACTAGGGACCATCTAGGACAGTTATCATACAATGCATAGTCTCACAAACAAGTCACATACTTGCTAATACACATCACTGATAATGTCCAAGGACTATCTTTATTCATATACACATAGGAAATATCATCATACCTGATTGCCTCTAGGGCATATGTCCAACACAAGCTAGCCTATTAGAGGCATACTAGGGACATGGTGTTGTCTATGTATCCACACATGTATCTGAGTTTCTGATCAATACAATTCTATCATGGATAATAAATGATTATCATGAACAAGGAAATATAATAATAACTAATTTATTATTGCCTCTATGTCCTAATGAGTCTGAAATTTTTACACAAGATTGACATATAAATTTCCCATGTTGTCCTAATTTTTCAGAATTTGCTGAGTTACAGAAGTATACAAAGTTTTCAGATCGCTACACACTGTTTTGTTTTTGACAGATTTTGTTTGTTTGAATTGTTTCCCTATTTTGATGAATCTATGGCTTGTATCATGGGGTATGAACCATGGAGAAGTTAAAATACAGTAGGTATTACACCAATATAAATAAAGAATGAGTTCACAACAGTACCTAAAGTGGTGATTTATTTTCTTATACTAACGGATCTCATGAGTTTTCTGTTTAGTTTTGTGTTGTGAAGTTTTCAAGTTTTGGGTAAAGATTTGATTGACTATGGAATAAGGAGTGGCAAGAACCTAAGCTTGGGGATGCCCAAGGCACCCCAAGTCATATTCAAGGATGTCAAAAAGCCTAAGCTTGGGGATGCCCCGGAAGGCATCCCCTCTTTCATCTTCAATCCATCGGTAAATTTACTTGAGGCTATATTTTTATTCACCACATGATATGTGTTTTGCTTGGAGCATCTTGTATGATATGAGTCTTTGCTTTTTAGTTTGCCACAATCATCCTTGCTGCATACATCTTTTGAGAGAGACGCGCTTAATCGTGAATTTATTAGAATACTCTATGTGCTTCACTTATATCTTTTGAGATAGACAATTTTGCTCTATGTGCTTCACTTATATTTTTTAGAGCACGGTGGTGTTTGCGTTTTATAGAAATAATTGAAATCTCGTACCTCACTTATATTATTTTGAGAGTATCTAAACAACATGGTAATTGGTCTAGGTTATTAATTTAGTCCTAATATGATAGGCATCCAAGAGGGATATAATAATAAAAACTTCCATATTAAGTGCATTGAGTATTTTTGAGAAGTTTTATTTACTTATGACAGGTTTTAATTTTCTTTTGAGTTGTAAGTAACTAAAAGTGTGATGATTATCATTATTAGAGCATGTCCCATGTGAGGAAAGGATGATGGAAGCTATGATTCACTCACAAGTGAGGATGAGATTCCAGACTTTATGAAAAATAAAAGAGGCCAGCAAAGCCCAAATAAAAAATGATGAATAAAAGAGGCCTTAGATGACCACCAAAAAATATGAGAAAAAAGAGAGAAGGGACATTGCTACTATCTTTTTCCACACTTGTGCTTCAAAGTAGCACCATGATCTTCAAAGTAGAGAGTCTCCTATTTTGTCACTTTCATATAACCATGATCTTCATGATGCACGTCCACTTAGTTTCTTTTTGAGCTTTCATACACTTATAGATCTAGTGCATCCATTGCATGACAATACCTACTCACTCACATTGATATCTATTGATGGGCATCTCCATAGCCCGTTGATACACCTAGTTGATGTGAGAATATCTTCTCCTTTTCCTTGGCAACCTCCACCACATTCTATTCCACCTATAGTGCTATATCCATGGCTCGCGCTCATGTATTGCGTGAGAGTTGAAAAGGTTTGAGAACATAATAAGTGTGAAACAATTGCTTGACTTGTCATCGGGGTTGTGCATGATATAAATACTTTGTCTGGGGAAGATGGAGCATAGTCAGACCATATAATATTGTAGGGATAACTTTCTTTTGCCATTATATTTTGAAGAGATACAATTGCTTTGCTAGCATGCTTGAAATGTTATTGTTTTTATATCAATATTGAGCTTTTGTTTTGAGTCGTATGGACCTGAATATTCATGCCGCAATAGATAATATTACATGGATAAATATGTTAGGTAGCAGTCCACATGAAAAATTCTGTTTTTATCATTTACCTACTCGAGGACGACCAGGAATTAACCTTGGGGATGCTGATGCGTCTCCAACGTATCTATAATTTTTGATGATGTTATGCTATTATATTATTTGTTTTGGATGTTTTATATGCATTAATATGTTATTTATATAATTTTTGGGACTAACCTATTAATCTAGAGCCTAGTGAGAGTTTCTGTTTGCAGATATGGAATATTATACGGAGTCCAAACCGGATAAAATCTTTGGAATGATTTTTTCTAGAAGGAAAGAGATCAACCAGACTTGGAGGGCATGCCAGGGCACCTGCCAGGAGGTCACAAGCCCTCTAGGCGTGGCCACCCCCTGGCCGCGCCTGTCAGGCTTACCGTCTCCTGGCAGGTCTCCTAACCCTATTGTTCGTCCTCTAAATACCCAAATATTCCCCCAACACCAAAAAGATCCATGCAAATACTTTTCCATCGACAGAAGCCTCCGTTCCTGAGAGATCCAATCTTGGAGCCTTTTCCGGTAATCTGCAGGAGGGGGATCCAATCACGGAGGGCATCTACATCAACTCCATTGCCCCTTCGATGATGCGTGAGTAGTCCACCACAGACCTATAGGTCTATAGCTAGTAGCTAGATGGCTTATTCTATCTCTTTGATCTTCAGTACCATGTTCTTCATGATCTTCATGGAGATCTATCCGATGTAATACTCTTTTGGAGTGTGTTTGTCAAGATCCGATGAATTGGGGGTTTATGTTCAGATTATCCATGAATCTTATTTGAATCTTCTCTGAATTCTTATATGCATGATTTCATATCTTTGCAAGTCTCTTCGAGTTATTGGTTTCATTTGGCCAACTAGATTGGTAATTCTTGCAATAGGAGAAGTGCTTAGTTTTGGGTTCAATCTTGCGGTGTCCTCACCGAGTGACATAGTAGGGGTATCGAGGCACGTATTGTATAGTTGCCATCAAGGGTGACAAGATGGGGTTTTCATCATATTGCTTGAGTTTATCCCTCTACATCATGTCATCTTACCTAATGCGTTACTCTGTTCTTCATGAACTTAATACTCTAGACGTAGGCAGGAGTTGATCGATGTGTGGAGTAATAGTAGTAGATGCAGAATCGTTTCAGTCTACTTGACATGGACGTGATGCCTATATGCATGATCATTGCCTTGGATATCTACATGATTATTCGCTTTTCTATCAATTGCTTGACAGTAATTTGTTTACCCACCATGATATTTTCCTTCAAGAGAGAAGCCTCTAGTGAAACCTGTGGCCTCGGGGTCTACTTTCCATAATATATTTTCAGATCTATAAACCAAAAATACCAAAAATACCTTGTTGTAGTTTATTTACCTTTTACTTTCTGCAAATCGTTTACATCTATCTCTATCAGCTAATCCTTGCAAATAACCGTGACGGGATTTACAACCCATTTATAGCGTTGGGTGCAAGACTTTGATTGTTTGTGTAGGCGCATCTATTGGTGACTTTCTTGTTCCTCCTACTGGATTCATACCTTGGCTCTCATAAAATGAGGGAAATACTTATCTAGTTAGCTGCAGCACCCTTTCCTCTTCAAGAGAAAACCAACGCAAGCTCAAGAGGTAGCAGATCCCAGCAAACACACCGCAAAAGTCATTACATCAAATAGATCTCCAAGAGACCATTGTATTGAGAATCATAAGAGAGAGAGGAAGCCATCTAGCTACTGCCTACACACCCATAGGTCTATGGTGGACTACTCACGCATCATCGGAGATGCACCTATGATGAAGATGAACCCCTCCGTGATGGTCTTAGATTGGATCTCGAGGTTCTGGAACTTGCGGCGGCTGGAATTGTGTTTTGTCGACCCCTCTAGGGTTTTTCGAATATTTAATAATTTATAGAGGCGATAATTGATGGAGGGGGTTCCCGAGGTGGGCACCACCCACCCAGCCATGCCAGGGCCTCTAGCACGCCCTGGTGGGTGTTCCCCACCTCGGCCTTCGTCTCCAGCACTTTTCTGGACCATCTGGTGTCTTTTGGCCCAAAAACATTCTCCAAAAAATTTCACGGTGTTTGGGCTTCGTTTGGTACTGATTTTCTTCTAAGTAAAAAACAATCAAAAATAGCAACTGGCGCTTTGGCACTATGTCAATAGGTTAGTCCCAAAAATGATATAAAGTTGCTAAACATCCAAGATTGATAATATAACAACATGGAACAAGCAAAAATCATAGATACGTTGGAGATGTATCAGCATCCCCAAGCTTAATTCCTACTCGTCCTCGAGTAGGTAAATGATAAAAACAGAATTTTTGATGTGGAATGTTGCCTAACATGTTCATGACATATTATTTTCTTTGTAGTATGGAAATTTGGACTTTTAGATGGTTCAAAGAAATAGTCTAGTTTTGACATGAAAACTTTAATACTCAAGCATCAACAAGCAACCATGACTTTCAAAATATCAACAATAAAACAAGTTATCCCTAGCCCATCGTGCTCAATCATTGACCCATTCATGAAACACACTCAAATATTAGCTACACCTAATGCTCAAGTACGATCATAGTGCCTCCTAGTTGGCGCTTTATAAGAGAAGATGGAGGCTCAAGTAAAAAGATGCATAAAGTAAATAGATAGGCCCTTCGCAGAGGGAAGTAGGGATTTGTAGAGGTGACAGAGCTCAAGGTTTAAATTGATAGAGAAAAAAAAATTTGGGTGGCATGCATTTCCTGTCAACGAAAACGACCAAGAGATTTTAATATATTTCCATGCTAGATACATCATAAGCGTTTCCCAAATAAAAAATAAAGTTTATTCCTTTTTCCGCCATACTTTCACTTGCCATGGCTAGCCGAATCCATGGTTGCCTTCCATACCAACACTTTCCAAGGAATTTATTATTTTTCAACATAAAGTATTTTTTTAATTTTTTTATTTCATTTTGGGAATGACATCCCTATTACCGCCGTAATCTTGTGCAATGTCAAGTGAATAAACACTCATATTGAGAATAACACATCTAGCATGGAAAAATATCGGTCGCCCCCCTGCCATTTCATGAGCGGTACGAGCACACAAAAAAGGAAAAAATATTTTGAAAATTAGAGATGGCACATACAAATTTGCTTGGAATGGCATGGAAATACCGCATATAGGTAGGTATGGTGGACTCATATGGCAAAACTGGGTTTAAGGATTTTGGATGCACAAGTAGTATTTCTACTTAGTAGAAGTGAAGGCTGGCAAATAGATTGAGAAGCATCCAACCAAGAAACAAAAAAAATCACGTAAGAGAGCATTAAGCAAAACTAACATCAAATAATGCACCATAAGTAGGATGTAATTTCGTAGCACAACTATTGACTTTCGTGCTTGCATAGGGAATCACAAACCTTAACATCAATATTCTTACTAAGCATAATTACTCACTAACATAACTCACATATTACTATCGTCATGTCTCAAAACTATTACAAAAAATCAAGTTTAATTTGTCCAATGATCTTCATGAAAGTTTTTATTATATCTCTCTTGAATATCTATCACTTTGGGAATAGTTTCGTATATTGCCATTGGTTTTGACAAGCTCACATAGATTTAAGTGAAGAACATGAGCATAAAATTTTCATATCTAAAAATAATATAAGTGAAGCTTGAGAGGATTTCTTAAAATATTACTAACTCTCAAATTAATCTAAGTGAAGCATGAGAGAATTTCTTCAAACATGTAAAAGCACGTTGTGCTCAAAAAGATATAAGTGAAGCACTAGAGAAATTCTATAGCTCAATAGATTTAAGTGAAGCATATGGAGAAATTCTAACAAATCATAGCATAATTTTGCCTCTCTCAAATAGGTGTGTGCAGCAAGGATAAAAATAAAAAGAAACAAAGATACAAGATGCTCTAAGCAAAACTCATGATATGTGACAAATAAAAATATAGTTCCAAGTAAAATACTAATGGTTGTTAGAAGAAAGAGGGAATGCCACTTGCGGCATCCCCAAGCTTAGTTGCTTGTTACTCTTGGGATATTATCTTGGGGTGATGTAGAATCCCCAAGCTTAGGCTCTTCGTACTCCTTATTCCTTCATCCATCATGATCTCACCCAAAACTTGATGATGAGTTATTACCCCTAGGTAGGCCAAAGCAGTGGGGTTCTCCTCCCCGCTTCGAAGAAAAAGTACACGACCGGCTCTCCATGGCCGGCTAGAGCGCAACCGGCTGTGGCGATCGCCGGCTGGCCCATGGACGGCTGGTCATGGTGCCGGCTCAACCCCCCACCGGCTGGGCGTGACCGGCTGCCTCTGGGCCGCCTCCTCCGTTGACCCCGGGGCGGACAAGCAACATCCCGTCCCTCTACGCATGGGTACGGCGACACGACGTGACCGCCACGATGGGCGCCATTGTAGCCACAGTGGCCGCTGACGTGCGGGTGCGCATGGCTACAGTCCGGCCGTCCAGGTCGCCGACCTTAGCGAGCACGACCGGGTGGGGAAACAGTGCTGGCACGCCCCTGCCCACTCGATTACCTGCCCCGGCATGGCTACATTGCATCCGGCCGTACCAGAGACTTCGGCCGGCTGGCACTAGACGATGCCACCCGGGCGGCCCGTGCCGCGGCAGGTGGGCGAGGGCCAATCATGGAGCCGGCTGGCGGGCCCTAGTAGGCGACGGGACCGCGCAGCCAGTGGACCCTACACGCGACGCGACGGCTCGAAGGGCAGGACCCCCTAGTCAGCCGGAGAGGCTTCCAGCCGGGTCCCCCCACTTATGTACCTTAGGAGTATTGTAAGCCGGGGGGTTGGCCTATAAAAAACCCCGAGCCCCCCATGCAACGGGGACAAGTTTCACGCACACACCTACGGGATACTTCCCACATTCTCACACTTGGTAGCAGAGGAAGGCGAGCCGGCTACTCCCTCTTCCTCCTCTAGACTTAGCTCTAGGAGCAACCTTGTAAACACACCCATCCATCAAGCTAGACCAAGCAGGACTAGGGGTATTACCTCCCACGGAGGGCCCTGGACCTGGGTACATCGTGTGTCACCACTGCTTGTACCTAATCCCGCTCCCGGAGCCCGTCGGCGTCCTCCGTCCCCAACCACCTATGATAAGCCTACCCATGTCATCTATCGTGAGAAAACGATGACAGTAGGCACCCATCGTGGGGCCGTACGCGGCGCCAGCCGGATTCATGCTCTGGGCAGGACCCCTCGCCATTCCCCGCCGTCACCGCACGTCCAGGTGAAACCGCGGGCTCGTGGGGCTTGCTCTGGCACGCCCTGTGGGCAGCTCCGTCGACCTCATGGTCGACATCGACGCGCTCACCGAGTGCTTCGGTAGGCTCAGCCTTGCCGAGGCTCCGGTCGCCAGCGACTACCCCAGGCAGGTGCTCGTCTGCCCTAGTCCGCCCACGGCTGTGGGCGCACTTGCTAAGACCCAGTCCAGCGGCTCCCACGATCGCGTGGGGGCAATGGCCATAATCTCCTCCACCTCCTCCGGACATGCGCGGGTCGAGGCTGACGCCGCCGTAGCTCGCATCGGCACCTCCGACCCGCTCGGTGAGGCCCTTCGGGGCCTGAGCACCCCTATTGCCCCGATGGCAAACCCCAATGTCGTCGCGGCCGAGCTCGAGGAGGCTCGCCGCCTCCTGTTCGAGGACACCAGCGCCCCTATGGACGCGTGGTGCCGCATGGAGGCCGCCCAGCGGGAATACACTTCCGCCTATGGTCTCACCCCGGCTGGTACCGAGCCTAGCCGGCATGGGGCTGTGTGCGACTGCGGTCGCGTTGTCGCCAAAATCCTGGGCGGCAAGATGCCCGTCTACGACACCCCCGCAGCCAACCTGCGGGCCGCCAAGGTAGCCTATGAGGATTTGGCTACCTTGGAGGGCGAAGAACATGCCGCCTGCGAGCGTCGCATCAAGGACCTTATCCCACCGCTGACGCACAGCAGCATCTGCTCGCGACAGGCGGTGCCGCCTCCGAAGGCCCCTGGCTCGAGCGCGAGGCCATAGGGACAGCTGGCCATCAACCAGCTAAGCACTCCTGCTCCCCTCGTGTCTTCGGCCGCCGGGTCGAGGCAAATGACCCCCGTCCCTCTCAGCTGTCGGGGAACGAGCAGCCGGCTGTTAACAGCCGGCGCACCAACAACCCGCCTCGTAGCAGCCGCCACCATGAGGCGCTGGCAGCCGGCAGCCCGCGCAACCGCGGGCACACTTTGCCCCCGCGGCGTGAGCCGGAATGGTCGGTTCTGCCCGTCATCCGCGCCGAGCTCTCGGCTTGGATTGGACCGCACATCCCCCGCAGCGAGAACGACGCCCGCAACCGCATCGACCAGCTCGCGCAAGGCTCGATTGGCCCAGCCTGTTTCGTCCCTTGGATCCGCAATGAGCCGTTCCCAACCGGCTTCATGCTCCCCCGAGACACCCCGAAGTACGACAGGGCCGCCAAGCCCGAGGACTGGCTGATCGACTACACCACCGCGATCGGCATCGCCAGGGGGAACAAGCGCCTAGCTATTCGCTACGCTCCCCTCATGTTGATCGGCTCGGCCTGCACCTGGCTCAACAGCCTGGCGGCCGGTAGCATCAACACCTGGACGGACTTCGAGGAGGCCTTTGTCCGCAACTTCACTGGCACCTACAAGCGGCCTGGCCGCCCCCGTGAACTAGCCATGTGCATTCAGGGGCCGTACGAGTCCCTCCACGACTACCTCACCCGATGGACCGAGCTCCGCAACTCCTGTGAGGGGGTGCATGAGGTGCAGGCCGTACGGTACTTCATCGAAGGCTATCGCGACGACACCCCCCTCAAGAACAAGCTTCTGTGCTCCGAGCCGGCTACACTCGCCGAGCTCATGACCAAGGCAAACAAGTACGCCACGGCTGATTCCGCCATTTGGGTCAAGTCGACCCTGCCCGCCAAGGCGACGATGACGCCGGCAATGTCCCGGTCGGCTGCCGACAACCCGCAGTCGCAGAACAACAAGCGCAAGAACGACCAGCCGGACTCCCGCTACAGGAGCCGGCATGTCGCCACCATCGAGGAGCAGAAGCTGGCTGCCTAGTCTTCCAGCCAGCACGAGTGCACTGGCAAGGCTGCCTGGCAGTCGAAGCTCGCCTTTGAGCAGATGCTTGACCTCCCTTGCAAGAACCACTTAGGGGCCAAACCCTCTACATACATGCTCCGGCAGTGCAGCTTCTCACACCGATTGGTCTGGGGGACGGCCTTCCGGCTCCTCCCGTGCTGCTTGCCCACGCGCCGACCCTAGCCCCAGTTGTCGCCCCGGCGCCGGCTCCGGCTCCGGCCCAAAACGATGGTCGCCTGCTCGACTAGTTCCTCTACCAGGACGGTTGCTATGTCGTCTTCACCAGTGAAGGGATGAGCAAACATGCTCAACGTCGGCTCCATCATGAGGTGAACGCCACCATGCCGGCAACTCCCCAGTTCATGCACTGGTCGGAGAAGCCGGTCACCTGGAGCCGGGCAGATCACCCCGCCATGATGCCCAATCTCGGCAGCTACGCCTTGGTCCTTGACCCCACCATCGCTACCGAGAAGCGCACCTGCCGCTTCTCACGGGTGCTGATAGATGGTGGCAGCAGCATCAACATCCTGTACCTCGACACGATGCGCAAGCTGGGGATGAAGATAGAAGACCTGCAGGCGAGCGGGATGGTTTTCCATGGCATCGTGCTTGGGAAGTCCTGCTCCCCTGTCGGCAAGATCACGCCCGACGTCCTCTTCGGCGGACCCGGACACTTCCACCGCGAGCCGGTGCTGTTCGAGGTCGTGGACCTCGCAAGTCCCTCCCACGCGCTATTGGGCCGGTCGTCCCTCGTCGAATTCATGGCGGTCCCCATTACGCCTACCTCAAGCTCAAGATGTCGGGCCCCAAAGGAATCATCACCATCACGGGAGTCTAGAATATGTCGCTCGAGTGTGCTCGAGATGGCAGCCGGCTGGCCAAGTCCCTAGAGATAGCCAAGGAAAAGCGACAGCTCGACCGGCTCGTGGCCCTTGCTGCCAGCCAGCCGGCCATGCTGGCTCCTCCCTTGTAGTCCGTTGGCGAGGCCTCCTTCCAGCCATCCAAGGACACCAAGCAATTCCCGCTCAACCCGGCCAACCGCGCTCAGTGCGTCACCATCGACTCCCGCCTTGACAGCAAATAGGAAGGCGAGCTCATCGACTTCCTCTGTTAGAATCGGGACATCTTTGCAAGGTCCCCCAAGGACATGCCGGGTGTTCCGAGGAAGTTCGCCGAGCACAAACTACACGTCCGGCTGGACGTCAAGCTGGTCAAGCAACCCTTGCGCCATTTCTCTAAGGAGAAGCGGCGTACTATAGGAGAAGAGATTGCCCGGCTGCTCGTAGCTGGCTTCATCATGGAAGTTTTCCACCCGGACTGGTTGGCCAACCCAGTCCTGGTGCTGAAGAAGAACAAGACCTGGCGCATGTGCATCGAGCACACAAGCTTGAACAAGGCGTGCCCCAAGGACCCGTTCGCCCTACCGCGGATCGATCAAGTCATCGACTCCACGACCGGCTGTGACTTGCTATCTTTCCTGGACGCCTACTCCGGCTACCACTAGATCAAGATGGACCCGGAGGACCGGCTCAAGACCTCCTTCATCACGCCCTTTGGGGCCTACTGCTATATCACCATGTCCTTCGGCCTGAAGAACGCAGGCGCCACCTTACAGCGGTGCATGCAGAAGTGCCTCCTACCTCAGATAGGCAGGAACGTCCACATCTATGTCGACGACATCGCCATCAAAACCAAGAAGCACTTCAACCTCCTCGACAATCTTCGGGAGACCTTCGCAAACCTGCGTGAGTACAAGATCAAGCTCAACCCAGAGAAATGCGTCTACGGCATCCCCGCCGGCCAGCTCCTGGGTTTCTTCGTGTTCGCCCGCGGCATCGAAGCTAAGCCAGAGAAGATCAGCGCAATCGAGCGCATGCCCAAGCCGACCTGGATCCATGATGTCCAGAAGTTCACCAGCTGCCTCGCCTCGCTCAGCCAGTTCATCAGCCGGCTGGGAGAGAAGGCCTTGCCCCTCTATGGGCTCCTTCGCAAGACAGCTCTGGTCAAGCCGGGTCACACCAAGAAGCCGGGCATGTTCGATTGGCTCGACGAGGCGGATGAGGCCTTCCGCGGCCTCAAGATGGCTCTCACCCATGCGCCCATCTTGGCCGCGCCGGTTGAGAAGGAACCCTTGCTCGCCTACATCATGGTAACTACTCGCGTCATCAGTGTCGTCTTGGTGGTCGAGCGGCCGGAGGAGGGCAAGTCCCTGCCGATCAAGCGCCCCGTCTACTACCTCAGCGAGGTCCTCTCCGTCTCTAAGCAGAACTACCCCCACTACCAGAAGATGTGCTACGGCATATACTTCGCCGCCAAGAAGGTCAAGCAGTACTTCCAGGACCACACCATCACCGTGGTGAGCACGACCCCACTTGGCAAGATCATGGGCGGCTAGGACTCCACCGACCAGATCGCCAAATGGGTCATCGCCCTCGCCGACCACGAGATCCGGTATGAACCTCGTACCACCATCAAGTCGCAGGCACTGGCCGACTTCCTCGTCGACTGGACGGAGACCGAGTTCGTGTCGCCTCCCTCAGACTCCACGCATTGGTGCATGCATTTTGACGGCTCGAAAATGAGGACCGGCCTAGGTGCCGGCATAGTCCTCTCCTCCCTGAAAGGTGACAAGTATGCCCTCCAGATCCACTATGCCGCCTCCAAGAACGTGGCCGAATACGAGGCCATCGTCCACGGCCTCCGGCTCGCCAAGGAGATCGGCATCAGGCGCATCCTATGCTTCAGCGACTCCGACCTCGTGGTACAGCAGGTCTCTGGCGAATGGGACGCCAGGGATGCCAACATGGCAAGCTATCGCTTCCTCGTACAACAGCTCACCAGCTCCTTCGAGGGATGTGAGTTCCACCACGTCCCACAGGCGGACAACGAGGCGGCCGACGCACTGGCAAAGATCGGCTCTACCCGGCAGGCCATCCCAGCCGATGTCTCCCTCGAGCGGCTGCTCAGGCCGTCAATCAAGCCTTCCCCAGAATCGGAATCCATCTTCATGCCGGCAGACGCCACCGGCCCATCGGCGGCTCCGGCTGCCCCTTCGGCATCTTTGCCATCGGCTCGCTCAACCTCGGCCGCCTTGTCGGCACCAGTTGGGCCGGCTACATCCGAGGCCGCCGGCTCTAACGACGTGGTTGTCATGATGATAATCGATGAGCCGGCCTCGGGGGCTGGCAAGCCGGCCCCAGGGGCTCCCGAGCCGGCCCCCGTCTTGACCCCCTCATGGGCCCAGCCCATCCTGGCATTCCTTCTACGTTGCGAGCTCCCCCCGAACAAGGACACGACGAGGCAAAATCAGCGCTGGGCCTCAACTTACAGCATCATCAACAACGAGCTCGTCCATCGCTGCACCACCGGCGTCTTTCAGTGGTGTGTCGAGCCGAAAAAGGGTCTGGAGATCCTCCTCGACATCCACCAGGGCGAGTGCAGGCACCACGCTGCCTCTAGGACCCTGGTGGCCAAGGCTTTCCGCCATGGCTTCTACTGGCCCACCGCTCTCGAGGCGGCCAAGAAATTGGTCGATGAGTGCGAGGGCTGCCAGCGCTTCAGCACGTAGAGCCACCTACCGGCATCGGCCCTCCAGACCATCCCCCTCTCATGGCCATTTGCCATATAGGGGTTGAACATGGTGGGTCCCTTCAAAACCGCACGAGGCGGCATGGCACATTTGCTAGTGGTTGTCGACAAATTCACCAAGTGGATCAAGGCACGGCCAATCAAGAAGCTGGACGGCCCCACGGCCGTTCGGTTCATCGACGAAATCATGGTTTGCTATGGCGTCCTCCACAGCATCATCATCGACATTGGCACGAACTTCGCCAAGGGCGCGCTCGCGCGTTTCTGCTCCAAACAAGGCATCCGGCTCGACCTAGCCTCCGTTGCTCATCCATAGACAAACGACCAGGTCGAGAGGGCAAACGGCCTCATCTTGTCCGGCATCAAGCCCCGGCTCGTAACACCGCTGGTGAGGTCAGCCGGCTGCTGGGTCGACGAGCTACCAGCTGTCCTTTGGAGTCTCAGGACCACCCCCAACTGATCAACCGGCTATATGCCCTTCTTCCTTGTGTACGGGTCCGAGGCGATCATCCCCACCGACATCGAGTTCGACTCGCCTTGGGTCGCCCTATACACGGAGACGGACGCAAAGGAGGCAAGAGAAGACGGCGTCGACTTACTCGAAGAAACCCGCGAGCTGGCCTTGAGCCAGACGACAATCTACCAGCAGAAGCTCCGGCACTACCACGGCAAACAGATCCGACTGCTCTCCTTCCGCGAATGGGACCTGGTGCTCAGGCGGATCCAGCGGACAGCCAGACAGCACAAGTTGTCCTCACAATGGGAGGTCCCGTTCATCATCAACATGGCGCTGCACAACAATGCGCACTACCTAATAGACGCCCAGAAGCCACAGAAGCGCAAAAGAGACGCCTTCAGCGAGGAGATCGAGCGCCCATGGAACGCGGCGCTTCTCCGTCTGTTTTACTACTGAAAAGACCAGTGTATGTATGTATCCCTCCCCTTTTGGGCTTATGAATGCAATGGGTGCCCCAGGACGGCTCTTGGGGCACACCCTTTCCGTTTCCATCAAAGGTCTCCTCACTCACCGGTTCCCTGACCCGTCTCCTGGACCCGGGGGCTCGCCGGCTGGTCCTAGGTCGCGTCTCCCAAAAATTGACCAAGTAGTGTGAGCTGAGCAAGCCCTCCCACCTCTCCTAGCTACAGATCTGGCTCCCGGCTGTCCGGCTGACGGGGCCTCGGGGCGACAAAACTTAGCACACACGAAAGCTCGATCGCAAAGGGGATGCCGGCTAGGTCCAGCGGGACCACCGCCTCGCCTCTACCACTCAACTTACCCAAAAAAGTTCTCGCGGTTCCTAAGTTCAAAACCGGCTCCCTCGAGGCGGATGCCTCGACCCAGCTACAAACCGGCTCCCAACTGTCGAGCTAGCGGGGCCGAAACCAAAGGGGAAAAGGGACAGAACAGACGGGACCAAAGGGGCAAAAAAGGGTAAGGACGAGCAGGCACGCGTAAAAGGCAAACACATCAAGCATTCAGAATACGAATTTTAAGATAAAAGAGGCCCACGACCATCACGGTTCATTACATTACACCCCTAGTGGGTGGACTTAAGTCTAACATGCAGGAAAGATAAGAAAGGAAAAAAGATAAGAAGACTGGGGGCTCAGGCCACCGACGCGTTACCAGCCGGCGTGCCCCCACCCGGCGCATCGCTGTGCGGCTCGACTCCCGTCCCGGAGGTGGTTGTGGCCTTTGGGTCGGCCTCCTTGGCCTTCGAGGCGGCCTCCGCGGTCCCAGCCATCTCGCCGCTAGAGTCCGTGCTCTCGTTGGCAACCTCCTTGTCCTCCGAACCTTGGGGAATGCTGAAGGAGTCTTTGGCTGCCGGCTCGCCGTCCTCACCAAGGGCCGGCATGAGCTCATCCGGGTCGACGTACGACGCGAGCTCGTTGGCGTAGCGTACAAGTACCAGCTCATGGGCCGCCCGCTCCTCGGCCGGCTCATCTCACATGGTGGCCAGGCGGTCCAAGTCCACACCACGATACCACGAAGTTACGAACCGGAGCACAATCTGCGCGCCGGCTCGCTCCGCTGACGCCATCCAGACCTCGAGCCGGGCCACGGCGTGCTCCAGCCACAAGGCCACATGGTTCTCCGGACCCCCTCCATGGCCCGGCCACATGGCAGCGATGATCTCCTTGCCACCGTCTTCAGCCTCTCCACGCTCCGCTCGAGGTGGATCAGCCGGTTTTCAATGGCAAGCCCAAGCTCCACCACATGCCACGTGAGTCCTCCTCGATGGAGTGCCCGCGCGACCGGAGACACTCCCGGTGCTCCTCGACGGCACGCTCAGCGCGGCATTGGGTTTCCGGAAAGTGCCCTAAACAAGAAAGGGAAGGAGGAGAGAAAGGTGAATCAAAAACAAGAACCAGCAAGGAAAAAGGCCACCAGCTGAAAAAAGAAAATCGGACACTCACGCTCGATGGAGTCATCCACCTCGATGGCAAAGTGGAGCGATGAGTCCTTCTCCAACACCAACGCCACCTCCGCCTCGGCAACGGAACCCTTAAGCCCCTCTAGCATCCTCTCAAGGCAGGTCACCTCGCCTTCGAGGGCGGCGGTCCGCTGGGCAGCATCAACCGCCTCCTTAATGGCCTTCTCCTTGGTCGTCACCTCCCGCGCCACGTCGGCCTTGAGGCGGTCCTGGGCCGCCTCCCCATCCACCAACAGTGTGGCCAGCCGGTCCTTCCCCTAAGTGACTGCCTGGACACTTTGCACCAGCCGGTCCTGCTCAGAAACGGCCCCGGTCTTCTCTGCCCGGAGGGCGGTCAGCTCATCTGCAAAGCAAAGTGGGCATCAGCCGGACATTCCATGCCCGCTCCGGCTGCCAGGCAGCCGGCCTGGCTCCCGGGGGCTACGTGCCCCTCCCACAAGACTTGACATACCTTGCACCGG
This sequence comes from Hordeum marinum, assembly GCA_022496015.1. Taxonomy (NCBI): domain Eukaryota; kingdom Viridiplantae; phylum Streptophyta; class Magnoliopsida; order Poales; family Poaceae; genus Hordeum; species Hordeum marinum. The sequence continues at coordinate 300,612,097 of CM039672.1, read as the reverse complement.
TGCTAGCTCCTCCTCTAGCCGGTAGAAGCCGTGCTTACCGCGGTCATGGATGGAGACCGCCTCCTTGAACAGCTTCTGCCGCTGGGAGTTCTCCTCCTGTTGTTGGGAGACGTAGTAGTAAATCACAAAAATTCTACGTGTTCACCAAGATCTATCTATGGAGAAACCAACAACGAGTGGGTAGAGTGCATCTTCATACCTTCGAAGATCGCAAAGTAGAAGCGTTACTAGAACGCGGTTGGTGGAGTCGTACTCGCAGCGATTCAGATCGCGGTGGATTCCGACCTAAGCACCGAACAACGGCGCCTCCGCGTTCAACACACGTGCAGCCCAGTGACATCTCCTACACCTTGATCTAGCTAGGAGGAAGGAGAGGTTGAGGGAGAGCTCCGGCAGCACGATGGCATGGTGACAGTGGAGCTACGTGGACTCCGGCAGGGCTTCACCAAGCGCTACGGAGAATGAGGAAGAAGAAGAGTAGGGCTGCGCCGAGCGAGAGAGAACTCATGTGTCTGGTAGCCCCCAAACCCTCCACTATATATAGGAGGAGGGGTTCCCACCCTAGGGGCTGCGACCGGCCCTAGATTGGCCATCTGGCCGGCGGCCAAAGAGGGAGAGGGGAGGGCGCAGCCCTAGGTGGGCCTAGGGTTTCCCCTCCTTCCCACCTTTCCTGCGCCTTGGGCCAGGGTGGAGGGCACACCAGCCCACTCTGGGGCTGGTACCTTCCACTCTTGGCCCACGCAGCCCTCTGGGGCTGGTGGCCCCACTTGGTGGACCCCCGAAACCCTTCCGGTGGTCCCGGTACATTACCGGTAATTCCCGAAACACTTCCAGTGGCCAAATCCTCACTTCCTATATATCATTCTTTACCTCCAGATCATTCCGAAACTCCTCGTGACGTCCGAGATCTCATCTGGGACTCCAAACTACCTTCGGTAACCACGTACACTATTTCCCTATAACCCTAGCGTCATCGAACCTTAAGTGTGTAGACCCTACGGGTTCGGGAGACATGTAGACACGACCAAGATACCTCTAAGGTCAGTAACCAACAGCGGGATATGGATACACATGTTATCTCCCACATGCTCCATGATGATCTCATCGGATGAACCATGATGTCGGGGATTCAATCAATCACGTATACAATTCCCTTTGTCTATCGGTACGATACTTGCCCGAGATTCGATCGTCGATATCCCTATACCTTGTTCAATCTCGTTACCGGCAAGTCTTTTACTCATTCCGTAATACATCATCCCATGGCTAACTCCTTAGTCACATTGAGCTCATTATGATGATGTCTTACCGAGTGGGCTTAGAGATACCTGTCCGTCACACGGAGTGACAAATCCCAGTCTCGATTCGTGCCAACCCAACAGACACTTTCAGAGATACCCGTAGCGTACCTTTATATCCACCCAGTTACGTTATGACGTTTGGCACACCCAAAGTATTCCTATGGTATCTGGGAGTTGCACAATCTCATGGTCTAAGGAAACGATACTTGACATTAGAAAAGATTTAGCAGACGAACTACACGATCTTGTGCTATGCTTAGGATTGGTTCTTGTCCGTCACATAATTCTCCTAATGATGTGATCCTGTTATCAACGACATCCAATGTCCATGATCATGAAACTGTGACCATCTATTGATCAACGAGCTAGCCAACTAGAGGCTCACTAGGGACATGTTGTGGTCTATGTGTTCACACATGTATTACGGTTTATGGTTAACACAATTATAGCATGAATAATAGAAAATTATCATGAACAAGGAAATACAATAATAAAAAAATTATTATTGCCTTTAGGGCATATTACCAACACCTGCCACATGAAGCCAGAGTCAAAAGACGCTCGAGGAGATCCGGCCCGTCAGCCGGTCAGCCGGCCCGCATCTCGGGGGCTACACCCAGTGGGTGCGCTTGCGCGCCCTGACTGAAAAATTCGATAAAGACGACAAAGCTTAGCTCCGCATGCCGCGGGGTGGTGTCGATCGCCTCTACGAACTGGGCCAGCTCTTGGCGGCATCGGTCCAAGACCCTCCCGAGCTCCCCGAGCGCGGGGACCGGGCCGCCTGCCGGGAGAGACGGAAGGGTCGGGACGCATGCCAGCGCCTCCTAGTCTCGGATTACATCCTGCCTGGATCTCCGGACTCGGCCGCTGCTGCCACCCATCCTAGTACACGCCATGGTGCCGGCCGCCGGGGGAGGATTGATAACGGCGAGGGCCCGGGAATCGGTCCCCATTGGCCTCTCGTGTGGTGCCAGCGCTGCCTCCTCCTCCTGCAGGCCCGGTGCGGCGGCCATGACGGACGGCGCCTCTGTCTCCATGGCCGGCGCCTCCGGTGCTTCCTCCGGGGCCGCCGGAGCCTCCGGCGCGTCGACCCGGGCCGACTTGGCCGCAGGTGATGTCACGTCCGGCACCTCCCGCCGGGTCGCCTCGGGGGGCCGGCTCCGTAGCCGCCACCCCAGCTTGGGCCGCCTCCTTCGCAGACGGAGGCGTAGGCGGCTCCATAGTCTCCCCTCGCGGCTCGCTTGAACGGGGCCTCAATAGACGGGTCGACTCCGCCGCCGAGTCCGACGCCCGCGCGGGGTCCGCAGACCTCCTCCACATCCCGCCGCTCGAAGTCCCAGAATGCGAGGCCCCGCCTCGTGTTCTGGACTTTGAGGCTCGCAGCTCCGCGAGCCTCCTCTTCTCCTCCCGCTGCATGGTCGCATGGTCGCGGGCCGGCCAGCTGGCAGTGTCCGTCGGGTCACCGCCGACTCCACTTCGTGGAGCTCGATGGGGTCCCTGTGATGCCTAAGGGTCAAACGCCTCCAACCCACGATTCGGGAAGAAACACACGCAAGGGAAAGAAGACACTTACCCAGCGACGACGGGCAAAGCCTACTTGGCACGCGCCGGTGGCTTCCGTGTGGCCACCTTCACCCGCTTATGGACAGGTTGCGGGGCCACCGACTGCTCTTGAGCCAGCATCTTCGCCCGGCTCGCGGCTCCGGCCGCTGGGGCTTGAGCCGGCCGCTCCTTGCTCCACCCTTGCCGGCCCTGCTGAACTGAGGGGGGAGGCGCGTTTAGGATCATCACATCATCATCATCGTTATCATCGCCATCGGTCCAGTCCCTAATCGTGGGACCGATAGGGAACTCACCGGCTCCGCTGGGCTCTTCGGCTGCGCCGGACCCTCCGGCTCCGCTGGGCCCGCCGGCTCCTCGAGCCCTCCCGAGGAGTCAACCCCCTCTTCAGGCAGGCCTCCCCTCTCGTCGTCTTCGGAGTCAAAGTGGTCGTGCTCCGCCTCGAAGATTTGGGGGTGCGGGCCATCCAGTGTGTCCTGTTGCACAAACAGCTGCGGTCAGCACGGCGAAGTAAGGTCCATTGTTGGCTGCCGGCTAGAAAAAATCAAATGAAAAGAACTGCCTCGCCGAAACATACCAGGGGGACGGTTGATGCGGTCGTACGGCTCCATGCCAAAAGCCCACGAAGCCGGCGCCAGCTTGAACATCATGATGGCGTTCACCCGCGTCACCACCCGAGCTAGCATCAGGTTGACGGTCGTCAGCCGGCAGGGGTCCCAGCGGTCGGACATGTCGTAGATCCGGTGCGGCCTCATCTGGAGAGGCAGCACCCCGCGTGAGATGAAGGCCGCCACCAGATCGGAGGCGACCAACCCCTCGGCGCTCTTCAGCTGCGTGAGCCGACCGAGATCCACCAAAGCCACTCCACGTGGGGCAGCTCCCATCCAGTTCGCTTCGGAGGACTGCGCGTTGAAGAACGCTGGCAGCCGGATGTAGTCCAGGTTTGGGTCGGCGTTCTTCATGTAGAAGAACGTCCGATGCCACCCCTTGACAGATTCAATGAGGGAGAAGGGCGGGAAGGGAGTTGTGTCGCGGCAGCACACCGCCGTGCCCCTGCAGGCATTGCTCTTCAGCGCCTTGAGGTAGAAGAGAGAGTTGAAGAGGTCGAGAAAGGGGAGAACCCCCAAGTACCCCTTGCATAGCGTCACGAAGCCGGCGAGGTAGAGGATGGCTTTGGGGACGAGGTGGTGTGGCTGAAGATCAAATGTATCCATCAACAGCCGGAAGAAGTGGCTCACCGGGAGCCCAAAACCGCAAGAGAAGTGCCAGAGGAAGATGACGTGCTCCCCTGGCTATGGCGCCGGCACCACCTCGTCGCCTGGCGCGCAGTCAATCACACGCTCCATCGGCGGCAGCATGCGCACGCGGCGGAGGTCCGCGATGGCCTCCTCGATGACAACGGATCCGGCCCAGCTTCCTCCGTGCTCGTCGGCAATTACGACGATAGGGTGGCGTGCGGGCGCGTTTGCGAGCTCGAGAGCGGCATTGCGCGAGGGAGCAGGGGAGGCGAAGAGAAAGGCAGCAAAGGGGCAAGAGAGGTGCGGGTATCTCTGCCCCCTGCCCTTCCTCCCCTTTTAAATGGGGAGGCCATTACCGGGGACGTGGGGATTAACTGCGCCCACTCCCCCGGAAACTCCGCGCATGAGTGGGTGGCTCGGGCCATAATTGTTGCTTTGGGGCGTAGAGGATCCTGGCTTGCACCCCGAGGCCTACTGGGCTACGCCCGAGGCCTAGCGGGCTAGGCCCAGGGAGACATCCAGTCTGCCCATGTGCACGGGGCCCGCAACATCATTACCCACCACGTGGTGCACGGCGGGTCGACCCGGGTCCCAGGGTGACAGGCCGGAACCTGAGGCATCGGGTCCAACTGCCGACCTGGCTGGCCTTTCGGCTTCATGCCAGAGGCGGGTACCGCTTGGGGGAAGCCACCGGCTCCCCTCCGTCTGCTGGATGCGGGCCCTCGCCGACTTTGGGGACTACTAACGGGGTTATTACCACTGGGTAGGCCAAAGCAGCAGGGTTTTCCTCCCCGCTTCGAAGAAAAAGTACGCGACCGGCTCTCCACGGCCTGCTGGAGCACAGCCGGCTGTGGTGATCGCCTGCTGGCCCATGGACGGCTGGTCATGGTGCCGGCTCGACCCCCGGCCGGTTGGGCGTGACCGGCTGCCTCCAGGCCACCTCCTCTGTTGACCCCGGGGCGGACAAGCAACGTCCCGTCCCTCTGCACACGGGTACAGTGACACGACGTGACCGCCATGACGGGCGCCATTGTAGCCACAGTGGTCGCTGACGCACGGGTGCGCATGGCTACAGTCCGGCCGTCCAGGCCGCTGACCTTGATGAGCGCGACCGGGCGGGGAAACAATGTCGGCACGCCCCTGCCCACTCGATTACTGCCCCGGCGTGGCTACAGTGCAGCCGGCCGTACCGGAGACTTTGGCCGGCTGGCACTAGACAACGCCTCCCGGGCGGCCCGTGCCGCGGCAGGTAGGCGAGGGCCAATCGCGGAGCCAGCTGGCGGGCCCTAGCAGACGACAGGACCGCACGGTCGGTGGACCCTACAGGCGACGCGACGGCTCGAAGGGCGGGACCCCCTGGTCAGCTGGAGAGGCTTCCAGCCGGGTCCCCCCACTTATGTACCTCAAGAGTGTTGTAAGGCGGGGGGTTGGCCTATAAAACCCCCCGAGCCCCCCCATGCAACGGGGACAACAAGTTTCACGCACACACCTACGGGATACTTCCCACATTCTCACACTTGGTAGCGGAGGAAGGCGAGCCGGCTGCTCCCTCTTCCTCCTCTAGACTCAGCTCCAGGAGCAACCTTGTAAACACACCCATCCATCCAGCTAGACCAAGCAGGACTATGGGTATTACCTCCCACGGAGGGCCCTGAACCTGGGTACATCGTGTGTCACCACCGCTTGTATCTAATCCCACTCCCGGAGCTCGTCGGCGTCTTCCGGCCCCAACCACCTATGATAAGCCTACCCATGGCATCTGTCCTGAGAAAACGACGACACTTGAAAACTTCAAGCACACAAAACTTAACAAAATTCTCGTGAGATTCGTTAGTATAATAAAGCAAATTACCACTCTGAGTATTGTTGCAAACCCATTCATATTTTATTATTGCATTATATATACTGTATTTTAACTTTACTATGACTTATACCCTTGAATACAAGCCATAGATTCATCAAAATAAGCACACAATGCAACAAAAACATAATATGTTTCGGATAGAACAGTCTCTAGTAATCTGTACTCTACCCATAATTATGTAACTCTAAAAATTCTGAACCATTAGGACGACGTAAAGAATTTGTATAGAAATAATGTGTTAATGTTTAAGCTCATTGCCACATTCCAGTAAAAAATGAAAATTCATGCATTGGAGACAACAAATTCAGTATTGTTTCTACTCATCTTATGAATCATCCTAAAGGCTTTACTTAGCACAAACACTAAATAAAACATAAAAACACAATCATAAGAGAAGAATAATTGTGCAAATAATCAAAAACATAAAGGAAAACACAAAAATTATTGTATTCATTGGGTTGCCTCCCAACAAGCGCTATCGTTTTATGCCCCTAGCTAGGCATAACGCATAGTTTCAAGTATTGTCATTTTACTTTTTACTCGATAGAAGGTTCTCATGATTGATTCATATGGTGGCTTAATTCTTGTTATAGGGAAGTGTTCCATACCGTTTCTAAGTGGAAATTGAAATTTAATGTTGCCTTCTTTCATATCAATCATGGCACCTGTAGTGCGTAAAAACGGTCTATCAAGTATGATGGGACAAGACGGATTGCAATCAATATAAAGAACAATAAAATCAATGGGCACATAGTTACTATTTGCAAGAATATGAAGATCATTAATTCTTCCCAAAGGCTTTTTAATAGAAGAATTCACCAAGTGCAAATTAAGAGAGCATTCTTCAATATTGGTTAGACCAAGCACATCACATATAGATTTTGGAATTGTGGAAACACTAGCACCCAAATCACACAAAGCAAAGCATTCATAATTCTTATCTTGACTTTAATGGTAGGTTTCCACTCATCATGCAATTTTCTAGGAATTGAAATCTCTAGTTCCAACTTTTCTTCTAAGGATTTGATCATGGCATCAACAATATGTTTAGTAAAATATTTATTTTGTTCATAAGCATGGGGTAAATTTATCATGGTTTGCAGCACAAAAATACAATCAACCAAGGATCAACTCTCATAATTAATGCCTTTGTAATCAAAAATAGTAGGCACATCGCTAGTTAAAGTTTTGACCTTTCCAAACTCACTTTTATCAAAAAAAAGTATCAAGATTTTTACCCTCCAAATTATCGGGACGCCCTCTAGCTAAAGTTGACTCTTCTATAGTTCCCTTATCATCAATTTTAAGCTTACTAAACAAGGAATCAATAGATCAAACATCAATCATTTTAAGATCTTCATCATTGTTATCCTCTAGAGAAATTGGTTTAGCGGCCATTTGATTCACTAAAGTGGCTTGTGAATCCGATATTTTATACCTAGCAGATTTTCAACATGAGCATACTTATATTCGAGATTAGAGACTTGTCTACTAATATCATCAAGTTGTTTTGTTATGGCCTCTAGTGCAGTAGAGTGTTCTTTAAGCTCCTCGGTAAAATACTTATTATGCTCAAATTGTGTAGTAATATATTCCTTGGTACTCTTCTCAATCTCAAGCAAAATATTGGGGTAAGGAACATCATAATACTTTTGTTGAGGCATCATGACTACGCAAACAAGGTTGCAAGCAAACAAGATATCTAACAAGAAAAAGGAAAACGAAAAAAGAGGGCGAATAAAGCGGCAAATTTGTGAAGTGGGGGAGAGGAAAAAGAGAGGTAAATGGCAAATAATGTAAATTGCAAGGAGGTGAGATTTATGATTAGGAACTTGGTAGATGTTGAGGATGTCTCCCCGGCAACAAGATTGGCACGCGAAGAGATTGCTTCCTCCCTGGCAACAGTGCCAGAAATTCCTTTGACGTAGCTTGAGACTGCATCGGTATTTCCCCAAAGAGGAAGGGATGATGCAGCACATCGACGGTAAGTATTTCCCTCAGTTATGAAACCAATGTATCAATCCATAGAGGAAGATCAAGCACCTACGTAAAACAGCACCTGCACACAAATATCAAATACTTGCAACCCGACGTGTAAGAGAGGTTGTCAAACTCTCAACGATAAAAAGATAGATTAGGTAGTGATAGTTTTGGCAAATAGATCTCGCAAGAACACAAAATAAAATAGGTAAACAAAATGTGCAACAACGTATTTTTGTTTTTTTTGGATTAATAGATCTGAAAACAAAATGGCAAAATAGCAGATCGGAAAGCAATATGTTGGAAAAGTAGACTCGGGGGGCGTAGGTTTCACTAGTGGCTTCTCTCGTGAGTACAGCGCACGGTGGGTGAACAAATTACTATTGGGCAATTTATAGAAGATCAAATAATCAAGACGATATATAGGCAATGATCATTATATAGGCATCACGTCCAAGACAAGTAGACTGAAACGATTATGCATCTACTTCTATTACTCCACACATCGATCGCTATCCAGCATGCATCTAGTGTATTAAGTTCATGGGAAAACAGAGTAATGCAATAAGAACGGTGACATGATGTACAGAAGATCTATTCACATAGGAATAGACCCCATCTTGTTATCCTTAATGGAAACGATACATGCATGCCTTGCTGCCCCTTCTGTCATTGGGAAAGAACACCGTAGGATCAAACTCATCACAAAGCGTTGTTGGGAAATGTTGCATGGGAAACAAAAAAATCCTACGCACACGCAAGATCTATCCATGGTGATGAGCATCTATGAGAGGGAGAGTGAATCTACATACCATTGTAGATCGCTAAGCGGAAGCGTTAAGAAACGCGGTTGATGTAGTCGAACGTCTTCACGACCCAATCATGATCCGTCCCGCGATCTCATCACGAGCCGTCCCGCGATCCCATCGTGGTCCTTCCGATCTAGTGCCGAACGGACGGCACCTCCGCGTTCAGCACACGTACAGCTCGATGACGATCTCCGCCTTCTTGATCCAGCAAGAGGGAGCGGAGAGGTAGACGAGTTCTCTGGCAGTGCGACAGCGTTGCGGCGATGGTGGTGGAGTAATTCCAGCAGGGCTTCGCCTAAGCACTGTTGAAACCGATCTAGAGGAGAAACTACGGACTAGAGGAGAGAGTAGCACATGGCTGAAAATATATGTCCAAAAACCCTAAAACCTCTAGTATATATAGGAGGAGGAGAGGAGGAGGCTGGCCGCAAGGGTCAGCCCTTTTGGCTTCGACCGAAGTGGAGGGAGGAGTCCTACTCCTCCACTCCTAGTCGGATTAGGACTCCTTCCTTATATTAGCCTTTTTCCAACTTTTCCACTTTGGATTTCCTTCCCAGCCGCATGGGCCCTATGTGGGACTTCGGACAGCCCACTAAGGGCTGGTATTCATCCTCCCACGGCCCATGTAGCGTGTTGGGTCGAAATACCCCTCCCGATGGTCCCCCGGTATCCTCCCGGTACACTACCGATGGGCCCAAAACTTTTCCGGTGACCAAAACAGGACTTCCTATATATCAATCTTTACCTCCGGACTATTCTGGAGCTCCTCGTGACGTCCCGTATCATCCAGGACTCCGAACAACCTTCAGTCACCACCATACATAACTCTATACTACCGAAACGTCACCAACCCTTAAGTGTGCAGACCCTGCGGGTTCGAGAACTATGTAGACATGACCGAGACACCTCTAAGGTCAATAACCAATAGCAGGACCTAGATGCCCATATTGGTTCCTACATATTCTACGAAGATCTTTATCGTTCTAACCTCTATGTCAAGGACTCAGTTAATCCCGTATGTTGTTCCCTTTGTTCTTCGGTATGTTACTTGCCCGAGATTCGATCGTCGGCATCTCCATACCTAGTTCATCCTCGTTACTGGCAAGTCTCTTTACTCGTTTCGTAATACAAGATCACATAGATAACACTTAGTCACATTGCTTGCAAGGCTTATTGTGATGTTGTATTACCGAGTAGGCCCTGAGATACCTCTCCATCACACGGAGTAACAAATCCCAGTCTTGATCCATGCCAACCCAACAGACACCCTCGGAGATACCTATAGAGCACCTTTATAGTCACCCAGTTACGTTGTGACGTTTGATACACACAAGGTACTCCTCCGGTGTCAGTGAATTGCATGATCTCATGGTCGTAGGAACAGATACTTGACATGCAGAAAACAGTAGCAATAAACTGACACGATCATATGCTACATTTGTAGTTTGGGTCTTGTCCATCACATCATTCTCCTAATGATGTGATCCCGTTATCAAATGACATCTCATGTCCATGACTAGGAAACCATAGCCATCTTTGATCAACGAGCTAGTCTATTAGAGGCATACTAGGGACATGGTGTTGCCTATGTATCCAGACATGTATCTAAGTTTTCGATCAATACAATTATAGCATGTATAATAAACGATTATCATGAACAAGGAAATATGATAACAACCAATTTATTATTGCCTCTAGGCCATATTTCCTACTGTCTCCCACTTGCACTAGAGTCAATAATCTAGTTCACATCATCATGTGATTCGCATTGTTATGAATCTAACACCCAATGAGTTCTGGGGCTCGATCATGTTTTGTATGTGAGAGAGGTCTTTTAGTCCACGGGTCTACGATATTCAGATTCATGTGTACTTTGCAAATCTCTATGTCATACTATAGACACTGCTACCACACTCCACTTGGAGCTATTCCAAATGGCTGCTCCACTATACGTATCCGGATTGCTACTAAGAGTCATCCGGATTGGTGTTAAAGCTTGCATCGACGTAACTCTTTACGACGAACTCTTTATCACCTCCATAATCGAGAAACATTTCCTTAGTCTTTTAGTTACTAAGGATAATCTTGACCGTTGTCCAGTGATCCACTCCTGGATCACTCTTGTACCCCATGACGGACTCATGGCAAGGGCAACACAAGTGTGGTACGCGGCATGGCATACTATATAGAGCCTATGGCTAAAGCATAGGGGACGACCTTCGTCCTTTCTCTTTCTTCTGCCGTGGTCGAGCTTTGAGTCTTACTCAACTTCACACCTTACAAATCAGGCAATAACTCTTTCTCTAACTGATCCATCTTGAACTCTTCCAAAATCTTGTCGAGGTATGTACTCATTGAAAGTCTCATCAAGCATCTTGATCTATCTTTATACATCTTGATGCTCAACAATTAGTAGATTTATCCAGGTCTTCCTTTGAAAAACTCTTTTCAAACAACCGTTTATGCTTTCCAAAATTTCTACATCACTTTCAATCAATAATATGTCAACCACATATGCTTATCAAAAATTATATAGTTCTCCCACTCACTTTATTGTAAATACAAGTTTCTCATAAACTTTGTATAGACTCGAAAACTTTGATCACCTCATCAAAGCGTATATTCCAACTCCAAGATGCTTTCTCTAGTTCATAGAAGGATCACTGGAGCTTGCACACCTTTTAGCATCCTTAGGACTGACAAAACCTTATGGTTGTGTCACATACAACCTTTCCTCAAGTAAACCATTAAGGAAACGATGTTTTGACATCCATCTGCCAGATTTCATAATTGAAAAATGCAGCAACTGCTAATATAATTCCAACAGACTTCAGCATCACTACGACTGAGAAAGTCTCATCGCAGTCAACTCCTTGAACTTGTCAGAAACTTCTTTGCGACAAGTCGAGCTTTATAAATGGTGACATTTACCATCAGCGTTTGTCTTCATCTTAAAGGTCCATTTGTACTCGACGACCTGCCATCCAACGAGCAAGTCTACCGAAGTCTATACTTGGTTTTCATACATGGATCCTTTCTTGGATTTCATGGCCTCTAACCATTTGTTGGAATCTGGGCTCATCATCGCTTCTCCACAGCTCGTAGGTTCATCGTTGTTCAACAACATGACCTCCAAGACAGGGTTGTCGTACCACTCAGGAGAAGTACGCGTCCTTGCCGACCTACGAGGTTCGATAGTAACTTGATTCGAAGCTTCATGATCATCATCATTTACTTCCTCTTCAAGTGACGTAGGTTCCGCATAAACATCTTTCTGCGCTGCGCTACTCTCTGGTTGAAGCAAAGGTTCAACAACCACATCAAGTTCCATCTTCCTCCCACTCAATTATTTTGAGAGAAACTTTTTCTTGACAAAGGACCCAGTTTTAGCAACAAACACTTTATGCTTGGATCTGAGATAGAAGATTCACCCAACTGTTCTTAGGGTATTCTATGAAGATGCATTTGTCCTCTTTGGGTTCGAGCTCATTAGGTGAAAACGTTTTTTCACACAAGCGGCGCAGCCCCAAACATTAAGAAATGACATCTTAGGTTTCTATCAAACCATAATTCACATGGTGTCATCTCAACGGATTTAGATGGTGCCCCATTTAAAGTGAATGTAGTTGTCTCTAATGCATAACCCCAAAACGATAGTGGCAAATCGATAAGAGACATCATAGTTCGCACCAATCCAATAGAGCACGACTACGACGTTTGGACAAACCATCAGTATGGTGTTCTAGGTAGCGTGAGTTGTGAAACAACTTTTCACATTGTCTTAAGTTGTATACCAAACTCGTAACTCGGATATTCACCTCCACGATCATATCATAGACATTTTATCTTCTCGTCACGATGATCTCAAACTTCACTCCGATTCTGCTTGAACTTTTCAAACAATTCAGACTTGTTTTTCATTAAGTAAATGTACACTATATCTACTCAAATCATCAGTGAAGATAAGAAAATAATGATATCCACCGCACGCTACAACATTCATTGGACTGTATACATCAACATGTATCATTTCCAATAAGTCAATTGCCCGTTCCATCAAGCTAGAAAACGGGGTTTTAGTCATCTTGCCCAAGAGGCATGGTCAGCGTGTCTCAACCGATTCAAAATCTAATGAGTCCAAAGATCCATCAGCATGCGCTTTTACACCAATATGACATTTAGCGGCAGTGCCACAAGTATGTGGTACTATAATTATTAACTTTGTATATTTTGGTTGTAGCCGGGGGAACACGTCGCGTTCCTCTGGCACTTCTCCCGCGGCTTCGGGCTCCCCGCAAGCCACTTCTTCCGCTTACTCCTCGACACCTTCGACTTCCAGCCACACCACCTCGGCCCCAACGCGATCTTGTAACTCGCCACGTTCGTGATGCTATGCGAGGGATATCTCGGGATTCTCCCTTTCCTCGAGCTCTTCAATGCCCTCTTCTATCTCAAGTCGTTGAAGAGCAGCGCCTGCGGGGGCACGGTGGTATGTTGCCACAGCACCACGCGCTTACCACCACTTTCTCTCATCGACTCCGTCAAGGGGTGGCACCGGACGTTCTTCTACGTGAAGAACACCGACCCGAGCTTGGACTTCATCCGGATGCCGCCGTTTGTCGACACGCAGTCTCCCCAAGTAAACTAGCAGGGGAACCCCCCCCCCCCCACGCGGCATGGCCCTGGCGGAGCTCGGCCGGCTCGCGCAGCTGAAGATCTCCGAGGGGTTGGTCGCCGCCGATCTGGTGGCAGCTTTCATCTCATGCCGGGTGTTGCCTCTCTAGATGAGGCCGCACTGGATCTGCGATATGTGTGGCCGCCGCGACCCCTGCTGGCTGTCCACCATTGACCTGACGCCGGCTTAGGTGGCGAAGTGGGTGACCGCCCTCACGACGTTCAAGCTGAAGCCCGAGTCATGGTCCTTCGGCATGGAGCCATACGACTGCGTCAACCGTCCCCCCGGTAAGTCCTTTGATGAGGCAGCTTTTCTTTGTTTGATTCTTTCGAGCCCGCAGCCGGCTGCGGACCTCGCTTTGTCGTGCTGACCGCAGCTATTGGTGCGACAAAACACGCCGGACGGCCCTCACCCCCAGATCTTCGAGGCGGAGTGCGAGCACTCTGACTCCAAAGACTACGAGCGGGGAGGCCCACCGGAGGAGGGGGTGGACTGCTCGGGAGGAGTCGACGAGCCGGCAGACCCACGAGCCGGTGACCCCACTAGAGCCAGAGGATTCGGCACAGCCGGGGAGCCCAGCAGAGCGGGTGAGTTCCTTCTTACCCCCACGATCAGGGACTGGATGGACGAAGATGATGATGATGACGATGATGTAATGATTCTGAACGAGCCTCCTCCCTTAACGTGCCAGGGTCGGCAGAGCGAGCAGCGGCCGGCTCAAGCCCCTTCGGCTGGCTTAGGAGGGGCCGGTAGCCCCGCCACCAGTCTCTAAGCGGGTGAAGGTGGCGGCACGGAAGTCGCCGGCGAGCGCCAAGCGGGCCTTACCCCTCATCATCGTATAAGTATCTTTTTCGTGTCTCGTGTGTGTTTTCTTCCGGGTCTCGAGCCGGTGGATGATCGGTCATTGCGTGCTGCAGGGACCCCATCGAGCTTCACGAGGGGGAGCCGGCGGGGGACCCGACGGATGTCGCCAGCCGGCTGGCCCACGAGCACGCGGCCACCCAGCGGGAGGAGAAGAGGAGGCTCACAGAGCTGCAAGCCTCAAATTCCAGAACGCAAGGCGGGGCCTCGCATTTCGGGACTTCGAGCGGCGGGCGGGGGAATAGGGCCGTGGACCCCGTGCGGGCATCAGACTCGGCGGCAGAATCGACCCACCTGTTGAGGCCTCCATTGAGCGAGCTACAGGGGGCGGCCATGGACCCGCCCGTGCCTCCACTCACGGAGGAGGCGGCCCAAGCGAGGGTAGTGGCAGCAGAGCCGGCCCCCGAGGCGACCCGGACGGAGGTGCCGGACGCGACACCGCCCGCGGCTGAGCCGGCCCGAGTCGACGTGCTGGAGGCCCTAGCGGCCCCGGGGGCAGCATCAGAGGCGGCGCCAGAGGTGGCGGCCATGAAGGTGGAGGCGCCCAGCTTGGGGATCGATGCGCCGGAGCGGCAGGGAGTGGAGGCGATGACGGCGTCAGGCGGAGGGCCAGCAGGGGGCGACACCTGGACCCTCGCCGTTGTTGACCCGCCGGCGGCAGCCGGTACTGTGCCGAGCCCGAGCGGCAGTGGCGGCCGGGCCCGGAGGATCCTATGGACCATGCAAGAGGTGCTCTGGGACTGGCAGGCTCTAGCGGGCATGCTAGCCCTACCAGCTCCCCAGGCGGGCGGCTCGGTCCCCTCGTTCGGGGACTTGGGGAGCGTCCTGGACCGGTGCCGTCAGGAGCTGGCCCGGTTCGCAGAGGCGGCAAATGCCACCCTGCAGCGTGCGGAGATAAGCATGGCTGCCCTTGTCTTAGAATTTTCAGTGGGAGTGCGCAAGCACACCCACTGGGTGTAGCCCCCGAGATGCGGGTCGGCTGGCCGGCTGACGGGCAGCCAGGCCGGATCTCTTTGAGCATGTCTTGACTTTGGTTCCTTGTGGCAGGAGGGGAACTCCTTGCGGCAGAAGCTGTTCGAGGAGGCGGTCGCCATCCATGACCGCGGCAAACACGGCTTCTACCGCCTGGAGGAGGAGCTGGTGCACGTGCAAGGTAAGTTGAGTTTCGTGGGAGGGGTATGTAGCCCCCAAGAGCCGGCTGACGCCTGCCTTGTGTTCGATCTGACCGCCCTCTGGGACGAGAAGACCCGGCTTGTCTCCGAGCAGGACCGGCTGGCGCAAGACGTCTAGGCGGCCATGTAGGATAAAGACCGACAGGCCGCGTTGCTGGCTGACGGGAAGGCAGCCCAGAACCGCCTCAAGGCCGCCATGGCGAAGGAGGTGGCGGCCAAGGAGACGGCCGTCAAGGAGGCGGCTGATACCGCCCGGAGGACCGCCGCCCTCCAAGACGAGGTGACCCGCCTCGAGAGGTCGCTCAAGGAGGTCCAGGGCTCCCTCGCCGCATCGGAGGCGGCGCTGGCGTCGGAGCGGAAGGCGGCGCTCCACTTCGCCCTCGGGGTGGACGACGCCATTGAAGGTAAGTGCCTATTTTCCCCTTCTCCAGCCGTTCGCTTTTTCCTTTGCTAGTTCTTGTGTTTGATTTGCCTTTCTTCCCTCTACTTCCCCTTTCTCCCAAGGCGCTTCCGGAAACTCAGCGTCGCGCTGAGCGCGCCATCGAGGAGCACCGGGAATACCTTTGGGAGCGCGGGCGCTCCAGCGAAGAAGACGCTGCGTGGTACGTGGATGAGCTCAGGGTCGCCATCGAATACCGGTTGACCCACCTCGAGCGAAGCGTGGAGCGGCTGAAGATGGCCGGGAAGGAGATCATCGCTGCCCTGTGGCCGGGCCGCGGGGGAGCTCCGGCGAACCGCGTGTCCTTGTGGCTGGAGCAGGGCGTGGCCCGGCTCGAGGCCTGGAAGGCGTCAGCAGCCCAAGCCGGCGCACAAATGGCGCTCTGGTTCGTCATGTCGTGGTATCACGGTGTGAACTTGGGCCGGCTGGCCACCATGCGGGATGAGCCGGCCGAGGAGCGGGAGGCCCGTGAGCCGGCCCTTGTCTGCCGTGCCAACGAGCTCGCGTCGTACGTCGACATGGACGAGTTCCTATCGGCCCTTGGCAAGGACGGCGAGCCGGTGCCTGAAGACTCCTTCGGCATCCCCCAAGGCCCAACGGACGAGGAGGTTGCCAATGAGAGCATCGACTCGAGCGGCGAGACGGCCGGAACCGCGTAGGCCGCTTTGAAGGCCAAGGAGGCCGACCCGAAGGCTGCGACTACCTCCGAGGCGAGAGTCGAGCCGCCCAGCGACGCGTCGGCTGGAGGCACGCCGGCTGGCGATGCGCCGGTGGCCTGAGCCCCCGGCCGTCTTTATCTTTCTTTTTTCTTTCATGCAAGTTAGGCTTCGAGTCCACCCACTGGGGGTGTTATGTAATGAACCGTGCTGGCCATGGGCCACTTTTGTCTTAACACTTGCATTGCGAATATTTGTGTTTGCCTTATTGCTCGTACCAACTTGTACTTATCCCCTTTCGCCCTCTTGGTTCTTTTCAATCCCCCCATTTTCCCTTTTGGTTTCGGCCCCGCCAGCCCGACAGCCGGGAGCTGGTCTTAGCTGGGTCGGGGTGTCCGCCTCTAGGGAGCCGGTTCGGAACTTAGGAAACACGAGAGCCTTTTGGGGTAAGTAGAGTGGTAGAGGCAAGGCGGTGGTCCGACTGGGCCTAGCCGGTATCTCCCTTTGATTGTTCTTTCGTGTGAGCTAAGCCTTGCTGCCCCGAGGCCCCGTCAGCCAGACAGTCGGGAGATGGATCTGTAGCTGGGAGGGGTGGGAGGGTTTTCCCGACTCACACTACTTAGCCAATTTTAGAGAGAAACTAACTAGGACCAGCCGGCGAGCCCCCGGGCCCAGGAGCTGGGTCAGGGGGCTGATGAGCGAGGAAACCTTTGAGGGAAGCGAAATAGGGCGTGCCCCAAGAGCCGGCCTGGGGCACCCATTGCATTCATAAGCCCAAAAGGGTAGGGATACATACATACATTGGTGTTTTCAGCAGTAAAACGGGTGGAGGAGCGCCGCGTACCATGGGCGCTCCGTCTCCTCACCAGAGGCGTCTCTTTTGCGCTTGTGCGGCTTCTGGGCGTCTATTAGGTAGTATGCATTGTTGTGTGGTGCCTTGCTGATGATGAATGGGCCCTCCCATGGGGAGGACAAGTTGTGTTGTCCGGTTGTCCGCTGGATCCGCCTGAGGACCAGGTCCCCTTCGCAGAAGGAGAGTGGCCGGATCCGCTTGTTGTGGTAGTGCCGGAGCTTCTGCTGTTAGATTGCCGTTCGGCTCAAGGCCAGTTCACAAGCTTCCTCGAGTAGGTCAATGCCTTCTTCTCTTCCCTCCTTTGCATCCTTCTCCGTGTACAGGGCGACCCGAGGTGAGTCAAACTCGATGTCAGTGGGGATGATCGCCTCGGACCCGTACACAAGGAAGAAAGGAGTGTAGCCAGTTGATCGGTTGGGGTGGTCTTGAGACTCCAAAGGATGGCCGGTAGCTTGTCGATCCAGCAGCCGACCGACCTTACCAGCGGTGTCACGAGCCGAGGCTTGATGCCGGACAGGATGAGGCCGTTTGCTCTCTCGACCTGGCCGTTTGACTGTGGATGAGCGACGGAGGTCAGGTCGAGCCGGATTCCTTGCTTGGAGCAGTAACGCGCGAGGGCGCCCTTGACAAAGTTCGTGTCGTTGTCGGTGATGATGTTGTGGGGGACGCCGTAGTGAACCGTGATGTCATCGATGAACCAGACGGTCGTGGGGCCGTCCAGCTTCTTGATTGGTCACGCCTTGATCCACTTGGTGAATTTGTCAACAGCCACCAGCAAGTGCGTCATGCCGCCTCGTGCGGTCTTGAAGAGGCCCACCATGTCTAGCCCCCAGACAGCGAAGGGCCACGAGAGGGGGATGGTTTGGAGGGTCAATGCCGGTAGGTGGCTCTGCATGCTGAAGCGCTGACAGCCTTCGCACTCGTCGACCAATTTCTTGGCCGCCTCGAGAGCAGTGGGCCGGTAGAATCCGTGGCGAAAGGCCTTGGCCACTAGGGTCCTGGAGGCGGCGTGATGCCCGCACTCGCCCTGGTGGATGTCGAGGAGGATCTCCAGACCCTTTTCCCACTCGACGCATCGCTAGAAGATGTCGGTGGTGCTGCGATGGACAAGCTCATTGTTGATGATGCTATACGCCGAGGCCCGGCGCTGAATTTGCCTCGCCAAGGCGTCGTCCGGGGGGAGCTCGCCGCGTAGAAGGAACGTTAAGATAGGCTGAGCCCATGAGGGAGCCGAGACGGGGGCCAGCTCGGGAGCCCCCAGGACTGGATGATCAGCCCCCGGGACCGGCTCGCTAGCCCCCAGGACGCCTCGCCAGCCCCCGAGGCCGGCTAGTCGATCGTCATCATGATGGCCACATTGTTGGAGCCGACCGCCTCGGACGCAGCTGGCCCAACTGGTGCCAGCAGGGCGGTCGAGGTTGCGGGAGCCGGTGGCGAAGATGCCGGAGGGGCAGCCAAAGCCGCCGATGGGCCGGCAACGTCTGCCGGCACGAAGATTGACTCTGATTCTAGGGAAGGCTTGATCGCCAGCTTGAATAGCCGCTCGAGGGAGATGCCGGCTGGGATGGCTTGCCGGGTGAGCCGATCTTTGCCAGCACGTCGATCGCCTCGTTGTCCGCCCGTGGGACGTGATGAAACTCACAACCCTCGAAGGAGCCGGTGAGCTGTTGTACGAGGAAGCGGTAACTAGCCATGTTGGCGTCCCTGGCGTCCCATTCGCCAGAGACTTGCTGCACCACGAGGTCAGAGTCTCTGAAGCATAGGATGTGCCTGATGCAGATCTCCTTGGCGAGCCGGAGGCCATGGACGATGGCCTCGTACTCGGCCACGTTGTTGGAGGCGGCGAAGTGGATTTGGAGGGCGTACTTGAGTTGGTCACCTTTCGGGGAGGAGAGGACTATGCCGGCACCCAGGCCAGTCCTCATTTTCAAGCAGTCGAAATGCATACACCAATGCGTGGAGTCTGAGGGAGGCGGCACGAACTCCGTCTCCGCCCAGTCGATGAGGAAGTCAGCCAACGCCTATCACTTGATGGCGGTTCTTAGCTCGTACCGGATCTCATGATCGGCGAGGGAGATGACTCATTTGGCGATCCGACCGGTGGAATCCCGGCCGCTCATGATCTCGCCGAGTAGGGTCGTGCTCACCACGGTGATGGTATGCTCCTAGAAGTATTGCTTGACCTTCTTGGCAGCGAAGTATATGTCGTAGCACATATTTTGGTAGTGGGGGTAGTTCTGCTTGGATGCGGAGAGGACCTCGCTGAGGTAGTAGACGGGCCGTTGGACTGGCAGGGACTTGCCCTCCTCCGGCCGCTCGACCACCAAGACGACGCTGATGACGCGGGTGGTCATCGTGATGTAGGCAAGCAGTGGTTCCTTCTCAGCCGGCGTGGCCAGGACGGGCGTGCGGGTGAGAGCCTTCTTGAGGCCGCGGAAGGCCTCGTCCGCCTCGTTGGACCAATCGAACATGCCCGGTTTCTTGGTGTGACCCGGCTCGATCAGAGCCGTCTTGCGAAGGAGTCCGTAGAGGGGCAGGGCCTTCTCCCTCAGCCAGCTGATGAACCGGCTGAGCGAGGCAAGGCAGCCGGTGAACTTCTGGATGTCACAGAGTCGGGTCGGCTTGGGCATGCGCTCGATCGCGCTGATCTTCTCGGGGTTCGCTTCAATGTCGCGAGCGGACACGAAGAAACCCAGGAGTTGGCCGGCTTAGACGCCGAAGACACACTTCTCCGGGTTGAGCTTGATCTTGTACTCGCACAGGTTCGCAAAGGTCTCCCAGAGATCGTCGAGGAGGCTGAAGTGCTTCTTGGTTTTGACGACGATGTCGTCGACGTAGACATGGACGTTCCTGCCTATCTGAGGCAGGAGGCACTTCTGCATGCACCGCTGGAAGGTGGTGCCTGCATTCTTCAGGCCGAAAGACATGGTGATGTAGCAGTAGGCCCTAAAGGGCGTGATGAAGGAGATCTTGAGCCGGTCCTCCGGGTCTATATTGATTTGGTGGTAGCCAGAGTAGGCGTCCAGGAAGGACAGCAAGTCGCAGACGGTCGTGGAGTCGATGACTTGATCGATCCGCGGCAGGGCGAATAGGTCCTTGGGACACGCGGCCGGGTCGAGCGGGATTTTCTTGGTCTCTTTGGATGGCTGGAAGGAGGCCTCCCCGGTGGACTATGAGGGGGGAGCTGGCATGGCTGGCTGGCTGGCAGCAAGGGCCACGAGCTGGTCGAGCTGTCGCTTCTCCTCGGCGATTTCCAGGGCCTTGGCCAGCCGGCTGTCGTCTCGAGCACACACAATTGACATCTTGTAGTCACCCACGATGGTGATGATTCCCTTGGGGCCCGGCATCTTGATCTTGAGGTAGGCGTAGTGGGGGCCCGCCATGAATTTGACAAGGGCTAGCCAGCCCAGCAGTGCATGGTAGGGGCTCACGAGGTCCACGACCTCGAACAGCACCGGCTCGCAGCGGAAGTGGCCGGGTCCGCCGAAGAGGACGTCGAGCATGATCTTGCCGACAGGAGAGCAGGACTTTACAGGCATGATGCCATGGAGGACCGTCCGGCTCGCCTGTAGGTCTTCTATCTTCAGCCCCAGCTTGTGCATCGTGTCGAGGTACAGGACGTTGATGCTGCTGCCACCATCAACCAGCACTCACGAGAAGCGGCAGGTGCGCTTCTCGGTGGCGATGGTGGGGTCGAGGACCAGGGCGTAGCTGCCGGGACTTGGCATTACGGCGAGATGATCCGCCTGGCTCTAGGTGACTGGCTTCTCCGACCAGTGCATGAACTGGGGAGTTGCCGGCATGGTGGCGTTCACCTCACGGTGGAGCCGGCACTAAGCGTGTTTGCTCGTCTCTTCGCTGGAGAAGACGACGTAATAGCCGTCTTGGTTAGGGAACTGGTCAATCAGACGACCGTCATTCTGGGCCGGCGCCGGAGCCGGCGTCGGGGCGACACCTTGGGCCGAGGCCGGCGCGCGAGCAGGCGGCACGGGGGGAGCCGGGAGGCCGTCCCCCCGGGCCAGTCGCTGTGAGAAGCTGCATTACCGGAGCGTGTGCATAGAGGGTTTGGCCCCTGAGTGGTTCTTGCAGGGGAGGTCGAGCATCTGCTCGAAGGTGAGCTTTGGCTGCCAAGCAGCCTTGCCAGTGCGATGGCGCTGAATGGAAGGCTGGGCAGCCGACTCCTGCTCCTCAATGGTGTTGACCTACCGGCTCCCGTAGTGGGGATCCGGCTGGTCGTTCTTGCGTTTGTTGTTCTGCAGCTGCCAGTTGTCGGCAGCCGACCGGAACGTTGCCGGTGTTGTCATCGCCTTGGCGGGCGGGGTCGTTTTGACCCAGATGGTTGAATCAGCCGTGGCGTATTTGTCTACCTTCGTCATGAGCTCGGCAAGCGTGGACGGCTTGGAGCATAGAAGCTTGTGCTTGAGGGGGTGCCGTCTCGACAGCCTTTGATGAAGTATTGTATGGCTTGCACCTCGTGCACCCCCTCGCAGGAGTTGCAAAGTTCGGTCCACCGGGTGAGGTAGTCGCGAAGGGACTCGTCCGGCCCCTGAACGCACATGGCGAGTTCATGGGGGCGGCCAGGCCGCTTGTAGGTGTCGGTGAAGTTGCGAACGAAGGCCTCCTCGAAGTCCATCTAGGTCTTGATGCTGCCGGCCGCTAGGCTATTGAGCCAGGTGCGAGCCGAGCCGACCAACATGAGGGGGGCGTAGCGAACGGTTACTCGCTTTTTCCCCTTGGCGATGCCGACCGCGGTGGTGTAGTCGATCAACCAGCCCTCGGGCTTGGCGGGCCCGTTATACTTTGGGGTGTCTCGAGGGAGAGTGATCCGGTTGGGAATGGCTCGTTATGGATCCGAGGACCAAAACAGGCTAGGCCAATCGAGCCCTCCTCCTCGAGGAGGGCCAACTGCGCGAGGTGGTCGATGCGGTTGCGGGCATCGTTCTTGCTGCGGGGTACACGCGGCCCGATCCGGGCCGAGAGTTCGGGGCGGATGACGGGCGGAACCGACCGTTCTGGCTCGCGCTGCGGGGGTGGAGTGTGCCCGTGGCTGCGCCGGCTGCCGGCTTCCAGTGCTTCTTGGTGACAGCCGCTGCGAGGCGGGTTATTGGTGCGCCGGCTGCTAACAGTCGGCTGCTCGCTCCCCGACGGCTGAGAAAGCCGGGGGTTGTTTGTTTCGGTCCAGCGTTCGGAGATGCGAGGGGAAGAGGAGTGCTGAGCCAGCTGACGGCCTGCAGTCCCCGTGCCCTCGTGCTCAAGCTAGGGGCTTCTAGAGGTGGCGCCGCCCGACGCGAGCAGATGCTGCTGTGCCTCAGTGGCATCAATGAGCTCCTTGATGTGACGCTCGTGGGCGGCATGTTCTTCGCCCTCCAAGGTAGCCAAGTCCTCGTAGGCTACCTTGAGGGCCCACAGGTTGGCTGCGGGGGTGTCGTAGATGGGCATCTTGCAGCCTAGGATTTCGGCGACCACGCGACCACGATCGCGCACAGCCCCACGCCGGCTGGGCTCGGTGCCAGCCGGGGTGAGACCGTAGGCAGAAGCATATTCCCACTGAGCAGACTCCATGCGGCATCGCATGGCCGCGAGGGCGGTGGCATCCTGGAATAGGATGCGACAAACCACCTCGAGGTCAGCCGCGGCAGCGTCAGGGTTTGCCGTCGGGGCGATGGGGGTGCTCAAGCCCCGGAGGGCCGCACCGAGCGGGTTGGAGGTGCCGAGGCGAGCCGCGGTGGCATTAGCCCCGGCCCGCACGTGTTCGGAGGAGGTGGAGGAGATGATGGACATCGCCCGCACGTGATCGTGGGAGCCACTGGACTAGGTCACAGTGAGTGCGTCCACGGCCATGGGCGGATCGGCACAGACGAGCACCTGCCCGGGGTACTCGTCAGCGGCCGAAACCTCGGCGAGGTTGAGCCTGCCGAAGCGCTCAGTGAGTGCGTCGATGTCGGCCGCGAGGCCGACGGGTTCGCCCGCAGGGTGTGCCGAAGCAAGCCCCACGAGCCCACGGTTTCGCCTGGCAGTGTAGCAGTGGCGAGGAATGGCGAGGGGTCCCGCCCGGAGCATGAATCCGGACGGTGCCGCGTACGGCCCAACGATGGGCGCCAACTGTTGTCGTTTTCTCACGATAGATGCCATGGGTAGTCTTATCGTAGGTGGTTGGGGCCGAAGGATGCCGACGGGCTCCGGGTGCGAGATTGGGCACAAGCGGTGGAGACACACGATGTACCTAGGTTCAGGGCCCTCCATGGGAGGTAATACCCCTAGTCATGCTAGGTCTAGTTGGATGGATAGTTGTGTTTACAGGGGTGCTCCTGGAGTTGTGTCTAGATGAGGAAGAAGGAGCATTCGGCTTGTCCTCCTCCATTGCTAGAGATGGTATGAGAGGAAAGTCTATGTGGGTGTTTGGGAGTGATCGTCCGTCTCTGTTGCATGGGGGCTCGAGGGGTTTTATAGGCCAACCCCCCAGCTCTATAATATGTTCTAAAGTACAAGGGTGGGGGGACCCGGCTGGCAGTCTCTCCAGCTGGCCAGGGGGTCCCGCCCTTCGTGCCGTCTCGTCGCTTGTAGGGTCCACCGGCTGAGCGGTCCCATCTTCTGCTAGGGCCCGCCAGCCGGCTCTACGATTGGCCCTCACCCTCCTGCTGCGGCACGGGTCGCCCGGGAGGCATCGTCTAGCGCCGGCCAGCCGAAGTCTCCGGTACGGCCGGCCGCACTGTAGCCACGCGGGGGTAGGTAATTGAATGGGCGAGGGCGTGCCGGCACTGTTTCCCCGCCCGGTCGTGCTCGCCAAGGTTAGCGGCCTGACGGCCGGACTGTAGCCACGCGCCCCAGTGCGTCAGCGGCCACTGTGGCCACAGGACCGCCCGTCATGGCGGTCACGTCTTGTCGTCGTACCCGCGCTTAGGGGGGTGGGACGTCGCACGTCCTCCCCTGGGTTAACGGAGGAGGAGGCCCAAAAGGCAGCCGGCCACGCCCGGCCGGCCGGTGGTCGAGCTGGTTGCACGACCAGCCACCCGTGTCGCCAGCGGGCAACACATTGAGCCAGCCGTCCTCCAGCCGGCCACGTAGTTTTGTTCGAAGCGGAAGGGGGGAGAACCCCGTTGCTTTGGCCTACCTAGGGGTAATAACCCCGTCAAGGAAAAAACTCTATGTACCCCCTCTATCGCCTCTCTTTCTTTCACTTACATGTGTAGACTAACTACAAAAGACAAAATGGAGAAAAAAATACAAAAGTGAAAACTTTCTAAACTCTGGCGATCCCGATTTCGTGACCCCACGCCGCTATTGCTGCTAGCTCCCTATGCATCCCCCTCTCCCCTTCCTCCCCTATCTCTCTCCACTCATTGCACCTACACTTAGTCGACGAACTTCTGCCGTGACTAATCCCATAGATAACCTAGGCCTCGTTGCCCTTATCCTACACTCACTACACCAGGGGGTGTTCTTGATCAACCCACGCCACTCTTTAGTCCCCTCTACTGTCTTCCTCCTTTGGGATAGGCCACACTCAGAGCACGTCTAAGGGCGCAACGGCATAGTGCACGAGGCAACCGGGCTCCCATGTAAGAATCAACATGTCTGGGAGCTCCATCAAGATGTCGTAGACTTCTCACCGTGACTTTCCACTATCCCGAGCGCTCGACTTCTTGTTGCACCTGCCATCCCCGTGAGGTTCTCCTCAACCATCGCCGTGACTATTGATCATGGTCATGTTGTGCTTCCATGGACCATGGTGTGTTGTGTGTGTGCTCCAATAAGCTTCTACATGTGTGCGCAGGCCTTCTCCGACTCTCTTGGAGCTTGTTCCCGACACAGCACTATCGTTCCTGCACTCACGTTGGAGAGCGTGTTTCGTTTGTGAGGCTCACAATGTTTCCTAATTACGTTTAGTGCTTGTTGGGTAATGTTGCATGGGAAACAAAAGAAAATCCTACTCACATGCAAGATATATCCATGGAGATGCATAGCTATGAGAGGGGGAGTGTATCTACATACCCTCGTAGATCGCTAAGCGGAAGCATATATAATGCGGTTGATGTAGTCGTACGTCTTCACAATCCAATCACGATCCGTCTCGATCTAGCGCCGAATAGATGACACCTCCGCGTTCAGCACACGTGCGGCTCAATAACATCTCTGCCTCCTCGATCCAGCGAGCGAGGGCGGAGTAGTAGATGGGTTCTCAACCAACACGACAATGTGGTGAAGGTGGTGGTGGAGCAGTGCCACCACGGCTTCACCAAGCGCTACCGGAACCACGAACGGAGGAGAAAATTATATAGGGAGAGAGGGAGGCGCGAAGGGCTTGGTGTGTTCTCTTGGTGTGACCCCTCCCCTCCAAAACAGATAATATAATAGCATGGAACAATAAAAAATTATAGATACGTTGGAGACGTATCAGGCCCGAGTGCCATGATTTCACATCTGAACCATTTATGTTATCATCATTATATCTATGTTCTTGATCCGATCTTGCATAGTCACCACCTATTACATGTTATGATCCGTCAACCCCATAGTGACAATATTTGGGATACTTCACGGTGACGACCGTAGTTTGAGGAGTTCATGTATTCACTATGTGTTAATGCTTGGTTCTGGTTCTCTCTTAAAAGGAGGCCTTAATATCCCTTAGTTTCCCCGCTGCCATGGGAGGGTAGGACAAAAATGTCATGCTAGTTATTTTCCATAAGCACGTATGACTATTTACGGAATACACGCCTACATTACATTGACGAACGGGAGCTAGTTCCGTGTCACCCTAGGTTATGAATGTTATATGATGAATATCATCCAACGAATACACTGATCCAGTGCCTACGAGTTTTCTACTATTATCTCTTGCTAAGTTACTACTGTTGTTACTATTGCACTTGCTACAAAACTATTGCTGCTATCGTTACCGCTACTGTTACTGTTACTACTGCTATCAAACTATCATATTATTGTGCAATTGGTCACTTTGTTGTAGATATTTATAACCAGGTGTGGTTGAATTTGAGAACTCATCTTCTAATACTCTCAAATGTTCTTTGGCTCCCCTTGTGTTGAATCTATAAATATGGGTTGAATACTCTACCCTCGAAAACTGTTGCGATCCCCTATAGTTGTGGGTTATCAAGACCTTTTTCTGGCGCCGTTGCCAGGGAGCATAGCTATATTTGTTGAGTCACTAGGGATTTATATCAATTGACTACTATGAACAATCTGAAGGATCCTAAAACCAAGATTTTTCCCTCTACGGCGAGGGGAGGTAAGGAATTGCCATCACACTCTGCACTTGATTCACCTTCTGTTATGAGTAAACTTGCAACAACAACACTTGCTATTAATCCTAATATTGATGATGCTACTTCTGCTTTGAATGATGCTTATGATGATACTAGTATCATGCTTGATGATAGTGTGCCATTAGGTGAATTTTGTTGATGAACAAATTGCTAGATCTAGAGAGAATGAAATCACTAAAACTCATGAAACTGCTGAAACTGATGAGATCTTTGAAACTGGTAATTATGAAATACCTATTAGGCCTAGCTCTCCTAGATTTGAAATGCCTAAGATACCTGAAGGTTATGCTTTGGACGGAGAAATAGCTAGAGATATTCTTGCTTGTAAGGATAGAAATGATCTTAAGAAACTACTATGCAAGTATAAAGAAAAGACTTTGAATGCTAAATGAAATGTGATCCTAAGTTTGCTACTTCACCTATCTTTGTTACCTATAAGGATTATGAATTATGTGTCGACCAAAAGTTAATTACTTTGGTTGAATCTGATCCTTTTCATGGCTATGAAACTGAAATTGTGGTAGCACATCTTACTAAGCTGAATGATATAGCCACCCTATTTGCTCATGATGAGAAGATTCGCTACTATTATATTCTCAAATTATTTCCGTTCTCATTAAAGGGTGATGCTAAGATATGGTACAATACTCTTACTCCTGGTTGTGTGCGTAGTCCCCAGGATATGATTTACTACTTCTTAGAAAAATATTTTCATGCTCGTAAGAAACAAGCTGCCTTACAGGAAATATTTAACTTTGTGCAAATTGAATAAGAGAGTCTCCCACAAGATTGGGGGAGGCTTCTCCAATTGTTTAATGCTCTGCCTGATCACCCACTTAAGAAAAATGAAATACTTGATATCTTCTATAATGGACTAATTGATGCTTCTAGGGACTTCCTAGATAGTTGTGCTGGTTGTGTTTTCAGGGAATGAACTATTGAACAAGCCGGGGAACTATTGAATAATATATTTAAGAATTATGATGATTGGACTCTCCCTGAACCACCACTTGAACCCACTCCAAAGAAGGGGGTATCTTATTTCTCAATCCCGAAGATATGCAAGAGGCAAAGAAATGTATGAAGGAAAAAGGTATTAAGGCGAAGGATGTTAAGAATTTACCACGTATTGAAGAAATACATGGACTTAATACACCATCACCTCCACAAGTGGTAGAGGTGTTTTTTTATTAAAGTTTGATGAAGGTGATATTCCTTACAATAAACATCCTAGTCAATGCTTATATGAGTTTGATAACTACATTAGGAAACAAGATTACTTCAATGCAAATGTTCTGAAACAATTGAAATATAATTCTAATATGATTGCCTGCTTGAGTGACTTGTTATTTAGAATTAGTAATGATGTTATAGGTGTAGTAAAACATGCCTCTATGGTTCAAACTCAGTTAGAACAAGTTGCTAAATCTCAAAAAGAATTGCTTGATGAAATGAATAATAATATGAATGATCATGCTATTAGAGTAGTGACTAGAGGGGGTAGAATGACCAAAGAACCTATTTATCCCGAAGGTCATCCTAAAAGAATAAAACAAGACTCTCAAGGAATTTATGGTGATACACCTAGTCCTTCTAAGAAGAAAAGGAAAAGGAAAAATGATAGGACTTTGCATGCTTCCAGTGAACTTGAGATAGAAAAACCTCCTGATAATAATGATGTCTCTATTTCTGATGCTGAAACTCAATCTTGTAATGAACATCCACCTAGTGATGATGATAATGATAGTTATGTTCATGAGGATACTCAACCTAGTGATTTTAAAGAACCAGATAATGATGTAGAAATAGAACCTGTTGTTGATCTTGATAACCCACAATCTAAAAATAAACGATATGGTAAAAAAGACTTTATGGCTATAAAACATGGTAAAGAAAGAGATCCATGGGTTCAGAAACCCATGCCTTTTCCACCTAAACCATCTAAGAAAAAGGATGATGAAAAATTTGAACGCTTTGCTGAAATGATTAGGCCAGTCTTTTTGCGTACTCGCTTAACTTCTATCTTAAAGATGCCTCCTTATGCTAAATACATGAAAGACATCATCAGTGATAAAACAAAGGTACCTGAAGTTTTTGAAATCTCCACCATGCTTGCTAATTATTCTTTTAAGGATGGAGTACCTAAAATACTTGGAGATCCTAGAATACCAATTATACCTTGCTCCACTAAAATAAATTATGTCAAAACTGCTTTGTGCGATTTGGGAGCTGGTGTTAGTGTTATGCCTTTCTCTTTATATAAAAGACTTGATTTGAATAAACTTACACCTACTGAAATATCATTGCAAATGGCTAACAAATCAACTGCCATTCCTATTTGTATTTGTGAGGATGTGCCCGATGTTGTTGCAAATGTTACTATCTAAAAAGACTTTGTTATTCTTGAGATGCCCGAGGACAACAACATGTCGATTATGCTTGGTAGACCCTTTTTGAATACTGCATGGGCTATTATTGATTGCAATAAAATCAAATTCACTTTTCATATCAATGGTAATGAGCATACGATGCACTTTCCGAAGAAGCAATTCCAAGTGAATGGTGTAACTGTTATTGAAAATTCTCTGACACTCACTATTGGAAGCTTTCATCTACGTCTGCCTACTTCCAAAAGGAAATATGATATAATTATAGTTGGGGATATGCATATCCCCGTTGTGGTAACTTAGTGTTTTATGAAATTTCTTCGGTTTCATGCTAATCGAAGGTGGTTATTAATAAGACTTGATCAACCTTATTAATGGATCATTTTTGAAAGGTATGAAGTTGATGAATTTAGTAGACACAACTCTATGTATCCATTTTTTGTTTCCTGTTTTCTTAGTTAAATAAAATAAAATGCCATGTTTATCTTGTTTTTTGAATTTCCCATGCAATAAAGAACGACCCCAAAATAAAAGTTCTTGGAATGTCCTAAAAATTAACATAATTTTTTCCTGGATATTTCTGAATTTTTGATACAAATAACACTAGAGTGGGGTGCAACTCGTGCCCACAAGACACCAGGGCACGCCAGGCACCCGTGGCGCAGCCTGGTGGGTGGTGGGCCCCACGTCGGTCCCCTCACTTATTCCATTATACCATGTCATCTCCTACCTCTAAAAAAATTCACCATTGCTCTCTCCCTCGTGTTCTTGCTCACGAACCCATGGATTTCGATCTCTTTGCTTGAAGCTCCATTTTCGAAACTGTTTTAGGGGATTGCTTCTTGGTATGTAACTCCCCCATTGCTCCAATTAATTTTTGATTTAATGCTTTATTTTCAGAATAATTATCTACTATTGGTGCTGTTGTAGATGAGATTGCATGTTGAATTTTTAGAGTTCTAAGTAGTTTGAATGCTTGATATGGCATCTATGCATCTCTGGGAGTAGTTGCTACCAATCTTATCAAGTTTTGTTAAAAATATTGTGTCAATTTTTTTTCCAACAATTGTTTGTAAATAAAAATGCAATTCTTTAGGAGCTCTTCGAGGAGAAGATCCTCAGGTCATCATCAAGTGAAAGCTCTGTACGATAATCTTATGTTGAGCTAAGTGCAAGCTCGATACGGGACGTCGAAACCAAATCATGCCTTTAGTCGTGTAATAGCTTCATGGAAGGCGCATGTGTTAAGGAAGAATTTGAGCAGTACGTTCGCAATGTTGATCTGGTTCCCTTCATCGAAGATAAATGCACTCAACACCTCACTCTCACAGAGACATTTACTATGAAATTTAAATATTTCCCTCGTGAGTCTAGAGTTTCATTTAGTCTCTATAATAATACCTTCACCATGCCTTTAGACATGTTCTGTGAAGGGTGCAAAATTCCATATCGGGGTTCGCTAGATGAACCAACAAAATCTGAGTATGTGAAAGCACATTTGCTCCCTTGGTGGTTTTGGTAACTAATAACAACATATAAGTCATTGAACTAATGCTTTCACCAAGTTTATTTTAGGAAAGTTCAATGATGGGAATGGCTAAAGGATTGTGTAATTACCCCAAGATTCAAGGAAATAGGTTGACCAAGCTTCAAGCAAGAGGACTCTACATTTTACATTTGTGAGAAATCACTTTGAGTCTATAGGAAAGCCAATACTAGTAAAAGGGGGTAAAGTTTTGATGGTGAACAATATGCTCATACGTGCACAAGTGACAGTCACCAAAACATCCACATACTCTCCCACCAAAGTCTGTCCTAAGCCAAAACATGCAAATCGGTGCAACCAACATTCCTATCCCAGTGCCATCGAGTTCGAAACCCTAGACAGACTCAGCCAAACCCTAACACTTCGGTGCAGCCAACACTGCACTCAGTGCCACCGAGTTGGGTTGCCAACTTCCTATTACACAAGTTCTCATTTTTGGTCCGACCGAGAATGGTGAATCGGCGTCACCAAGTCTGGTGAATTTGATCGTTGGTCACCTTGTCCATGCAACCGAGAATTGTATATCGGTCCCTCCGCGATTCAAAAGTTGCCACTTTTAGTCACTTCGGTACCACCAAGATTTACACATCGGTGTCACCGAGTCTGACTTATTGTGTGTAATGGTTGGATTTTTGAGGATGCCTATATATACCCCTTCACCACCACCCACTCGAAAGAGAAGCACTCAAAACTATTCCATACCTATCCTACTCAGTTTTCTGAGAGAGAACCACCCTACCCTTGTGTTGAGGTCAAGATCTTTCACTCCAACCATATGGATCTTGATTTCTAGCCTCCCCAAGTTGCTTTACACCATCCCATCTCTTCTACCAAGCCAAATCTGTGTGTGAGAGAGATTGTGTGTTGAGGAGTCTATCATCTTGAAGCACAACAGCAAGGAGTTCATCGTCATTACCGAGCCTATTACCTTTTGGAGGGTGGTGCCTCCTAGATTGGTTAGGTGTCGCTTGGGAGCCTCCTACTTCATGTTATGGAGTGAACCAAGAAGTTTGTAAGGGTAAGGAGATCGCCTACTTCATGAAGATCTACCCATAGTGAGGCTAGTCCTTCATGGACAGAAGCCGCATGGAATAGTCAAGGTTGCTTCTTCGTGGAACCCTCCGTGGGTAGAGCCCTCCATGGACTCTCGCGACCGTTACCCTTCATGGGTTGAAGACTCCATGAACGTGGACGTACGATAGCACCACCTATCGGAACCATGGAAAAAAATCACCGTGTCATCACTTGTGTTTGCATTCCTAACCCTCTCTTTACTTACACGTGCAATGTCTTACTTTCCACTGCTACACTCTTAGACATTCATGTGTAGGGTGTTATTTGATATGCTATGAATGCTCAAACTTGCCAATAATTAAAATTGGGGAAAAGGCAAAACTTTTATTTGGTCAAGTAGTCTAATCACCCCCCCCCCTCTAGACCTACTTTCGATCCTACAATTGGTATCAGAGCTTTGGTCTCCATTGCATTGGTTTCACAACCTAGAAGTATGGCATCTAGTGAGGGAAATTATCACCGTAGAGGTCCATACTTTGATGGCACTAATTTTGCTAGTTGGAAGCATAAAATGAAATGCATTTTCTTGGTCATAATCCTGTCGTTTGGGTTGTTGTTCATGTTGGCTTGCAAGGTGAATTCTTTGCGGATGGAAAGGAACCGGATCGTGAAGCGTCAGCAGATGAATTGAAGATGTTGCAACTCAATGCTCAAGCATGTGACATACTCTTCAACTGCCTTTGTCCTGAAGAATTCAACAAAATCAGCCGTCTTGAACATGCAAAAGAGATTTGGGATACTTTGGTCGATATGCACAAAGGAACTGAGTCCGTGAGATAATCCAAGTTAGATGTTATTCAAGGTCAACTTGACAAGTTCAAGATGAAGCATGGTGAAGGAGTCGCTGAAATGTACTCTAGGCTAGCTCTCATCACAAATGAGATTGTCGGCTTAGGAAGCGAAGAAATGACTAACAAGTTCATCATCAAGAAGATACTTCGAGCTTTGGATGAGAGATATGACACCGTGTGCACATTGATCCAAATTATGCCCAACTACAAAGATCTCAAACCAACGAAAGTGGTCGGCAGAATTGTTGCTCATGAGATGACACTCAAAGACAAGGAAGACCTTCATCACAAGTCTAGAGGTGCTTACAAAGCCACAAGTGATGCTCCCGCTACCTCAAGCGACAACCTTGTCACAAATGAAGAGATAAGCCTCATGGTCAAGAAATTCAACAAGTTCTACAAGAATAGAAGCAAAGATCGAAGATCCAACTCAAGATATGAAGAGAAGTGTTCGTCAAGTCATGACCGAAACTGCTACAATTGTGGGAAGCCCGGACACTACTCAAATGAGTGCTCGGCTCCCTACAAACGAAGAGAAGAGTCACCAAGAAGACGAAGCTCAAGGGACGAATCAAATCAAAGAGAGAGAAGGAGTAGAGATGATCGTTATGAACGAAGACCCTCAAGAAAAAGTAGGGACTTAGAGACGAAGGACAAGCACACCAAGAGCTACTCAAGAAGAAAGCATCAAGCTCATGTTGGTGAATGGGTTTCTGGATCCGACTCCAACAACCACTCTGAGAGAAGCTATCACTCCAACTCCTACTATAGTCAAGATGATGGTGTTGCCGGAATCGCACTAGTGACAACCAACTCCTATGATCTATTTGATTCACCAAGTGAAGGAGGTGGAAGTTGCTTCATGGCTAAAGGCCCCAAGGTATCACACCCCGAATATCTTGATTTCGATAGTGATGAAGATGATTTGCTTTATGATGATGACTTGCTTTGTGATAAAACTAGTGATATTAATCATAATGAACTTGATAATTCTCATGCTAGTCAAGATAAGTCTATTTGTTTTGAAAAGGAGGCTTGGCCCCGGTCTTTGCATCTGGTTAATGCATGCAGCCATATTATTAATAAAGCAAGGTCGCAAAACAAGTACAAAGTCTCGAGAGTAATAATGCTCAAACAATGAGCAAGTCAAAAAGAGAAACATCAAAAATAACGTAAGGCCTCAACCGGTATGTCGTAAAGGACTGGGATCCTATTCTCCTATCCTGTTATGCGACCGCCATCCAAACCATTTGAAGATAGCCCGTGCTACCATCTCCCATTGGTTGCACCTAGTAACCAGTGGCTCCCTGGAGTCCGTAGGAGTGAGTAAGGACCACGTACGGATCCATGCAGTAGCTCTGAAGATGACCTGCAAGAAATTTGAAATATGTTGTCTGTTAAAAATCATATCATTTCTGTAGTTCCATGTAGCCCACATAAGTGCACACATTCCAATCCGAATATGTGACACCGTTATACTTTCCACCCCAGTTAACCACGTCCCAAACAACGATTCGATGCTAACTGGAAGGACGATGTTAAAGGCTATATGAATCGTGCGCCAAAGTAATTTTGCGAGAGGGCAATCTATGAATAGATGTTGAATTGTTTCATCATGATCACAAAAACAACATCATGAGCTCCCTACCCATCTTCTCTTTAACAGGTTATCTTTGGTTAGTATCACCTGCTTGTGAACAAACCACATAAATATCTTGATACGTAAGGGTACCTTCACCTTCCATATGTGAATCGATCGCGGAATTGGGCCAGAATTAATAAGATCCATATATAAGGATTTGACTGTGAACACACCGTTACTAGTCAACTTCGAGTGTATGGAGCCCTGTTGGTCGGTTAATTGAACATCCGTCAATCTCCGAACCAAATGAATCCAGACATTCCATCTGTCACCCACCAAAGAACGCCTAAACTGAATATTCAAGGGTGTCGATTGTAATATCGTTCCTACATAAGCCTCCTTACGCTGCACAATATTATAAAGGCTTGGATATGCGTGGCTAATGGTGTCTCCCCTAGCCACATATCCTCCCAAAATCTTGTTGTCATCCCATTACCAAGCACAAATTTGGTCCTACGGAAGAACAAGTCCTTTGTTCTCATAAGCCCCTTCCAAAATGGTGAACCATTAGGCCTTGCGGTTACTTGGGCAAGAGATTTTGATTGCAAGTATTTGTTGCGTAGTATTTGTGCCCACATACCAACATGTTCTTCTGATAATCGATATAAGCATTTACTCAGGAGACATTTGTTCTTAATATCCAAGTTCTCTATACCGAGGCCGCGCTGATCCTTGGGTCTACATAATATATCCCATCATGCTAGGCGATATTTCTTCTTGGCCTCATCTGACTGCCAGAAGAAACGTGACCGAAAGAAATCTAGCCTCTTTCGTACCCCTTTGGGTACCTCAAAGAAGGATAGCAGAAACATTGGCATACTCGTGAGTACTGAGTTAATGAGCATGAGCCGACCGCCGTACGACATTAACTTGGCCTTCCAACAACTTATTTTTTTCAATTTGATCTTCGATGCATTTACAATCTTTGTTGGATAATTTATGATGGTGAATAGGTATGCCCAATTAACTGAATGGCAAAGAACCTAATTCACACCCGAATAACTGTTATAAGTGTCTTGCTCCTCTTTGGCCTTCCCAAAGCAAAACAGTTCACTCTTATGAAAATTAATTTTAAGTCTCGACAGTTGTTCAAAGAGACATAAAACTAATTTCATGTTCGGGGCTTTTGCAATGTCGTGTTCCATTAAAAGGATAGTGTCGTCTGCATATTGCAGAATGGATACTCCCCCATCAACCAAATGAGGGACTAGGCCAGCTACCATGCCACTCTCCTTGGCTCTACCAATAAGCACGGTCAACATATCTGCCACTATGTTAAATAGAAAGGGCGACATCGAATCCCCTTGTCTCAATCCTTTATGAGTCTGAAAATAGTGGCCAATATCATCGTTAACCTTAATGCCAACACAACCTTTTTGGACGAGAGAACCCACTTGGTTCCGCCATGTCTCATTGAAACCTTTCATTCGTATCGCCTGCTGAAGGAAAGGCCATTTAACTTTGCCGTATGCTTTTTCAAAATCCACTTTGAAGATAACCCCATCTAGCTTATTCGAATGGATTTCATGAAGTGTTTCATGAAGGACAATTACCCCTTCTAGGATGTGTCTTCCTGGCATGAAGGCCGTCTGACTAGGTTGCAAGACTAAATGAGCAACCCGTGTCAATCTATTTGTCCCTACTTCCGTGAATATCTTAAAACTCACGTTCAAGAGGCAGATCGGCCTAAACTGCTCAATACGAACCGCGCCTTCCTTCTTTGGCAATAGTGTAATCATGCCAAAATTAAGATGAAAAAGTTCTAGATGTCCGTAAAAAAAATCATGAAACATAGGCATAAGATCGTCTTTAATTATATGCGAACATTTCTTATAGAACTCTGCAGGGAACCCATCTGGTCCCGGTGCTTTGTTCGGCTTCATTTGCGATATTGCCTCTAGAACTTCCTTCTCAGTGAATGGTGCAGTTAGGATCTCATTATACTCTAACCCTAGCTGAGGAATATCTCCACTAACTGATTCATACAAAGCAACCGTGCTCTCCACTAGATGCCCGAATAGTTGTTTATAGTAGTTGGATATATATGCTTTAAGATTCTCTTGTCCCGCTATAGTTCCTTTGTCCTGTTCCAGCTGGATAATTTTCTTCTTCCTATGTTTGCCGTTAGCAATCATATGGAATAATTGTTTATTGTCATCCCCTTGGACAACTTTTAGCACCTTAGCCCGCAATGCCCATTTGAGCTCTTCTTCTCTAAGAAGAGCCCATAGAGCCTGCTCTGCGTCGGACTTTGTTGCCTGTTCGACCACATCCAGCAGGGTACCCTCTGCTTTTAGGTCCAGCTCATCTATCAGGTTAGTAAGTCTTTCTTTTTCTCTTTTATATCTGCCGCTCTCGTTTCTGGCCCAACCCCGTAAAAATTGTCTTAAGTGTCTAATTTTGTTTTGCCACCTCTCCATGCTGGTTCTTCCGGACACTACCCTTGCCCACTCGGTTGCTATAATGTCCATAAAATTCTCTTTCTCGAACCAACTAAGCTCAAATGAGAAAGTATTTTTGTTACCAGCATGTGTTGCTTTCCCCGAGTCCACTAGGAATGGTGTGTGGTCGGATATGGCCCTTTGCATCGCATGGACCGACACCAACGGGTGTTTATGTTCCCAGTTAACACTAGTAAGAACCCTATCCAACTTCTCATATGTCGGGTTAGGTAATGTATTAGCCCAAGTAAATTGTCGTCCGGTGAGTTCAATCTCCTGCAGATTGAGACTCTCAATAATCATGTTGAACATGAGCGACCACCGTCCATCGAAATTATCGTAATTCTTCTCGTCTCTTCTCCTAATAATATTAAAATCCCCTCGGACTAGGATTGGCAGGGATTCATCTCCACGTATTTGTACCAAATCAACTAGGAAGTCAGGTTTGAGTTCGGGTTGTGTTGCTCCATATACAACCACGAGAGACCATCGGAATCCATCAAACCTGGATCTCACCCGAAATTTGACTGCATATTCCCCTCTCACTACATTAATGACTTCTAGTGTTTCACATATAACCCCTAGCAATATACCACCGGATCTTCCTCTAGGGGGTAGACAGTGCCAATCAAAATCAACGTCGCCTATCAAATTTCCGAGGAACTGGGCGGTGAAATTATCTCTGCTTGTCTCAAGTAGAGCGACAAAATCTAGTTTTTGTTCAACCGATGTCTCTTCCAGGAATCTTATTTTAGCCAAGTCAGCTAGACCTCTGCTATTCCAAAAGATTCCTTTCATAGATCATCGTGAAATTTCTTTTTAAGCTTAATACTAGCACTCCTTCGGACAGCCGATGTAGGATATACCTTTCTTTTCCATGTTCGCTTAGGCTTGTCCCCCGCACCAGACACAATTAAATTATTATGGTTACAAGATTCAGTACCATCTATCGACTGAACCTTGTCGTCACTCCCCATCCCATCTATCTCATTCCCATTCTCTGAGGTTGGCATGAGATCATCACACAAGTTTTCAAGGGCTAACATACCTAGTTGTTTCACTTCTACATCACTCGTAGGTTTAATGGTAGCTAAGTTGCAGATAATTTCAGAAGCCCGTTCTGCTTCCAAGTCAAGAATATCATTAATAGACTTTGCAACTTCTTTTCCATTTGATCCTAGTGAAACTCCTAAACCGTGTGCCTTATCTACACGTTCATGTTCAGAGAAATGTAAAATAGAAAACTCTTATCAAAAGACATAACTGTAGTTGCTTCGACATCTCGAAGCTTGGCCGCCCTCATGGCATGCCCTAACCGTAGGTCGTCCGCGTCTGGTTGCTTCTGGATCCGGCCGCTCACATGTCTGCCAGATGTTGCGGGGTCCGTGATCCCACCATAGGCGATGATGTCCTCCATAGACCTCTCCGGGGACAGATGTATCCCAAGGTTGCCCCCAACCCCCGAAGTTGGAACAGGCAAGGTCGAGGGGCCCCCTCCAGCCGGTACCAATGGGGAGGGAGTGCGTTGAGCCACCTACTCAGCTACCCCATTCCCCATGCCACCGCCAAGTCCCATGGGAGCCTCGGGGGAGGTGAAAGCGAGGGACTCCTTCCTGCGCCCCT
The DNA here is from genome assembly GCA_022496015.1 of Hordeum marinum. Taxonomy (NCBI): domain Eukaryota; kingdom Viridiplantae; phylum Streptophyta; class Magnoliopsida; order Poales; family Poaceae; genus Hordeum; species Hordeum marinum. The sequence continues at coordinate 300,573,898 of CM039672.1, read as the reverse complement.
CCCCCCGTTCCTCGCCCGTAGCCTTGGGGAGGTGAAAGCGAGGGACTCCTTCACGCGCCCCTCCCCCTGTTCCTCGCCCGCCACTATACTCGGGGTAATGCCCGAGAGGCCAGGAGGCGTCGCGCCCCTCCTCTCAGGAGATGTGGCCCCTGTAGTCATCGTCGGTGAGGAACAGTGGGCTGCCTGCCCACCCAATCCCCCACCCGCAACACCTCCACTAGCTACCTGACATGGCACCACCAACGGCTCCACTAGTGGCTCGTAAGCGGCGGTCTCCTGCTGATCCGCAATTGCAGCAGTAGCTAAAGTAGGCGAGAGAGGTGGCAATTCGAATTCAGTCGGACATTCCTTTCCACTCTGTGGCTCCAAAGCTGACTAGCAGCTGACTGTGAACCAAAGGATCCAAACCGAAGCGTACTCATCGGAGTCGTGGAACTGTTCGAGCCCTTGTCTGTCTTATCAGTCATGTTAGTCCGCGGGGTAGCCCTCTTGGCGTGTCCCGAGAACTATCGTCCTTCTCCTTGTTCTTATCTCCGGGAGCTCCATCTCCCTCAGTAGTATCCATATCCCGAACCTCATCAGCCTCCTCAACAACCGGAGTATCCTCTATTTCGATGTCCAACTCATATGTTTTTCCGGCGTACGTCCACTTGACCACGTCCGGTACAAACTCAATGCTTACCACACTAACAAGTAACCTTGCTACCCCATTGGCTCGAGTAAATGGCATGTCCACCTTCTCCGTCTTGCCAATAAGGGAGCCCACGCTCGAAGTAATTAGGAATTTGTTGATCGGTTTAGATAGCGCACCTGAGAAGCGTACCCAAATCTGCTCCAAAGATGTACCTTGTGGTTCTTTCTGCTTCCACTCATCAAATTCCAATATGATACTAGTACTTGGAACTCTGCACATGCCAAATTTCAGAATATGCATTTGATCTTCCTTGGTAGGAAAATCCACCTTGTATGTCTGGTCCTCCAACTTCACAAGGTTCCACTGAAAATTACCCGGTGCCAATTCGCGTAGCTGCTGCACAATCTAAGCTTCACTTATAACGCCTTTAGCCACTTTGACCACCACTGGGAAAGAGGCCTCCAGTGCATGTACCGATGGTGCCACCTCCAGTGACTCAAAAAACATAAGCTCATGACATCACACCCCAAATATCGTGACAACCGGTTTAGGTCCCGATAGCAAAGGACACTCTCCAGACAAATGTTGGGACTTGAGGCAGTGATCTCACAACTCCTTAGTGAATTCGGCCACAAAATGCCCGGGCTCACCACATCGATAGCAAGGCAATCTTTTCTTTTTGATTGCCCACTTAGCGAGTTTCCCACCTTCCGATTTATCATTGCCTTTGTCCGATGCTTTGACATTCATATTAGAATTTCCTTGTCCGGCAGTGGGAGTTTTGACAGCCGCTAAGGCCTTAACAACCTCCACTGCAGTCGTCGGTAGCATGGGCGTCTTGATAGCATGAGCTACAGCGATGGCCTCAGGTGCCACCTCCTGTTCGCCCATTGTCGTGGTCGGCAGTGGGGTCGCGGTGGAAGTCGGCGACGTCCTCCCCCTCTCCCACCATGGTACCAGTAACCAGCCCTTTAACGATCATTGGGGCCGGCGACCCCCTCCACAAACTTCCTGGGCGGTCCTTGGAAACCTTTCCCTGGTCCGGCGTCATTGAACCAGACGGCACCTCGGCCACCTGTAGAAGAAGAAGATCCCCGGTGTTGTCCACTGCCGTACACATCGTATCCGTCATCGCCCCACTGCCCATAGCGACTATAACGGTATCCTTTGTCACCGTAATCTCTACCATGGCCGCCATATCCAGCCCATCCCGGACCAGTTTCGCGGCCCCGTCCAACAGCCTGGGCGTTGGCCGCCGATGGGGAAGTGGGGCGTCATGCTGCCGCACATTAGCAGGTGCAGCAGCCGCCGGCTGCCCCGTCGTGGGTTGTGGTCCCTACCGAGTAGCAGGCGTAGGTGCCCCCACAGCAATGGGCGGTCCCTGCATCGCAGGTGGCAGGCCGCCGTGGCCGGGCATCCTTCCACCGCCGCTGGTGATCTTGGCAGCCCTCCTCGTACCGATCGAGAGGAAGCCTGGTGGTCGAAAAAAAACTAGATGAGACAGCACGGCGGTGATTCTGTTCGGGTGAGGAAGATACATGCATCAACGTAGATACCTGCTCAGAAACATGCGTGGCTTGGGCTCCCAACTAGGTCGCATACCCAATTACCGGAGAGCCCACGACCAACACCGTCTCAAAATCATTTTGGGGGCCCAATAGGATTGTAAGCGTGCTCGTCTGGCTGCTCGAATCCCGCTGGCCACCGATGGTGCCGGCGGTGGTTGTGGCATCGACCCTGCCGGCCGGCCCTTCTTCCCCTTCTTCCTCTTATTAACGACATTCCATTCTTCTGGAAAGAACTCGGACAAAGTGATTGGTCAAGATAAGTCTATTGATGATGATAAGATGAAAATAGAAGAACTAACTAAAGAACTCAACACTCTTAAGTTAGCTCATGAATCTACTCTTGAAGATCATAGAGAGCTTGTAAGAACTCATGAGAAGCTACGCTTCGAGAAGCTCAATTTGGAGCAAGAATATGAATTTCTTAAAGCTATCGATGACGATCTCCGAAAGAAGACTTCATCTTATATTGCCAAACGAATACTCTTGTCTACATTCATGCGACAAGTCAAATCTAATCAAACTAGTATCAAAGGAAAGAAAGGTTCTTCATCTAGTAGCAACAATAAAAATGCTAAACCCAATGATGTTGATCCTAGTAGTTCTATTGATTCCACTGATGATGATTCTCTTAGCCAAGTTACACTTGAGCAAGAAAATGCTTTATTGAAAGGAATTATAGAGAAAGGTATCTACAAGAGTCTTGAAGGGTACAAACAATTTGATGAGATTGTACGCAAGCACGGAGGATACAGGAAGAATCGTGGTGTTGGCTACTTCAACGCTAATGGAGTTGAATGGGAAGAAGGTCAATATCCAAATCCCAAGTTTGTTCCTCAAAAGGAGAAGTATGAAAATACTATTCCCAAGAGGACAAACACTCAAGATGACCTTCCACCACAAGACACCAAGCTCAAGGGCAAGAACAAGCTCCAAGAGGACTTTGACTCTTACGAAGATGAACCCCGAGCTTTGGTGAAGTGGGTTCCCAAGGCTACTACAAGCTCAACTTCTACAAGTGCTACTACAACACCAAGGATCCCCATAAACTTGATGTGGATTCCCAAGAAGAACTAGAGAGTTTTTGAGGGGTGACTCCGCCAATCAAATTCACTCATGTTCATTTTTGGCAAGATATATTTGCAATCAACATCAACCCTATGCAATAGATGAAGGAGTCACACATTCCCTCAAAGGTAAGCAAGGGACAAAGTAATCAACAAACCAATGGACATCATCACACATGCTTTGCACTCCATGTCCATAGATATCCTTGTATTTGTCTCTTATGTGTTGGGACTAACCCATGTAGGTGAGAAGAGTAAGGAAACAACAAGGATGCTCCCAACTCTTGGTGATCTTCATCAACCTTGAGCATCCACCACTATCTCACCAATATGAAGTCTTCATCGACAAAACCCAAGGTTAGTTTATCCCTCTTATGGGGGGATGTAACATCAAGGGGGAGCTTTACTCTGAGACTTGAGACAAGGCATCTCTTAGTATGTGACAACATTAAATGCTTTATGTAAAAGTGGTAACCCCACTTGTGCTTAAACGATGAGCATGACCTACGATCAAGTACTCTTACTTGGCTCCTAAGTCAAATACTCATATATAGATGACTCCATCATTGCCCAAGTTCTTGTTAGATGCTAGAGTGTTTGTGCATGTTTGCCATGATTTCATTTGACATCTTATTGTGTGAGCATGATGGTCTGCATTTATTTTCTCATTCGAGGATATCCAATTGCTGCTATTTGGCTTTTGATTTATATTTTGCCAATTGGATACACAAGAATGCCTAGGACCACTTCTTTAGCTATCTATGCTTTCTCACCTCATACTCTATTCATGTTGCATCACAAAATTTGAACAAGTGTTTTTCGATCCCTCTGTGTGTGGAGCACTCGGAGTTCCGTATCGACAAGGACTGACCATTAAAAACTCCCAAGTGCATCTCGGTGGAACCAACCACAAAATCTCGGTCTCGCCGAATGCCTAGGGTTGATCTGTTTTTTCAATCTCGATACAACCGATTCCATTTTCACGGTTACACTCAGTGTCCCTGTCAGTTGACAGTTGAGGCACTCGGTGACACCAAAAAATTAGAATTGATGTCACCAACAGTGGTGGGTATAAAGGCTGTGGACCCCGACGCTTTGAATTTCTATCTCATTTGTCGTGCTCCAAAACCCTAAGCTGTCATTCCAAAGACCCCTAGTTGTCGCCCTTGTCTTCCCGCGCTCCTCCGCCGCTGGGAATCGCCGTCGCCGACGAATTCCTCTCCCTCGTCGCCGCCATAGAGGATCCGCGCCAAGCTAGGGTACGGATTTGATCTCTATTGCGCTCCACGTCCGATTCTTGCGCATTAGATCCTTGTTTTATCATTGATACACCCTTTGCACATGTTCCTATCCTCTAAAAACATCGAAATCTCGTCAAAGATGAATTTTCTAGGGTTTTGCCGTCCGCCCGATAAATCTCGGTGGAACCAAAATGGACATATCGGTCTCACCGATGTGAATTTTTGTGTGCCTGAGAACTGACTCGGTGGAACCGAGTACCACTTTTTGGTCGACCAAAAAGGGTGCCAAGTTTCGGTTAGTGAGTCAGTTAGTCTCAGTCTCACCAAAAATTTGTTTCGGCTGCACCGATATTTATTTGACAGAATGCAAAAATCTTGAAAATTCATTGTTCAAATTTCAAGAACCAGCCTCATTTTGTGATGACTCATCTACTTCTGCTCTCCTATACTCTATTCACAGGGTCAGTATGTTAGATCCAGAGGAGGCTGCTAGTGTTGCTGCTAAGGAGGAGGAGGAAGAAGATGTTGAGATTGCCCCTCCCAAGAAGAAAGCCAAGAAGCTTATGGTTGATGCTATGCCAAAGACTGGCACCTCCAAGAGCACCAAGCCTACTGCAAAGAAAGCCGCTGTACATAAGTCCAAGAGGACTACCAGAGGCATCCCAGCTTCAAAGAAGAACAAAGGGACTGCCTCCAGAGTGGAACATGATGATGACTTGACTACTTTGATGAATCTCAGACCACATCTTCCAGTGCATGATGCGAGCCACTTAGTTGCTGAGGACATGAAGAAGAGGACAAACTCAGGCTTGAGAGCTTGGAGAGCCATAGATCCTTATGCATAGAGGAGGAAAACTGTTGTTGACTACAGGTTTTATACAAGAGAGCAACAGGATTTTTATGAGACCGTGTTGTGTGACAAGAGCCCAGCTATTAGCGACATGAGGTTTGTCGATTGGAAGTTCATTGAAGATAATGTGGACTACTTCCCAAGTGTCCAAGACAACTTCCATTGCATTGGTCTGGACAAGTTCATTGGCAGAGAGCTCACTGCATGGAACGAAGAGATGATCATGCAATTCTACTCCACTGATCATTTCTACGGAGATGGTAGAATTGTATGGATGACTGAAGGTGCTTGATATGAATCCACTGTTGAGGAATGGGCTGCTCTTTTGGAAGTTCAAGAAGCTTAAGAAGGAGATTTGGATGTATACTCTAAACCCGAGGCAAGTCACAATGCCATGAAAGACATGTATACTCCTATCCCCGCAGACAAGGCGCAATCACACAAGCTAGGATCCATCTATTATCTGCAAGCAGGACTCCGGACTATGAACACTATTACACTATTCTCAGACATACCTTGATACCCAAGTCAGGAGATGACAAGATGATCCGAGGCTACTCCATCAATATGCTCATCCACCTTGACAGGAATGCCAGGATTAGAGTAATGGATCTGATTGTTGAGACAATCAAGAGGGTTGCTGCTGACCAGAAGAGATCTTGTTGTTATGCACCCTACATCCAGTTCCTCATCAACTCTCAGTTGGAGAAGCACATTTTTTCTCTTGATCGTCCACACCTGCCCCTACAGCCAGAGTTCGAAGATAATGTCGTGGTGATGGACCCAGATCATCCCACTTCTGCTAGAGCACAGGCAGAGGCAGAAGTTGTTCGATCCGCTAGTGCTCAAGCCCCCAGATCGAGGAACGAGCAAATGAATCTTCTGATCACGCCGTCTAGGGCATGCAGAAGGATATCAAGGGGATTCTGGATAACCAGAATAGCCTTGTGAGGATCTTCGAGACAAGAATCAAGGTTCTTGGTGATAAGGTGGACAAGTTGTCCAAGACAGTGATTGAGCTCCAGAAGGAAGTTGACTCCATGCATATCCCTCGATTCTCTGCTACTTCTTCTAATGAGGAGGAGGAGGAGGAGGAAGGATCACCTCTCGAGCCAGGCACCCAGTTCACCACTCAAATGAGATCAGCCACGGTGCCTACACCAGAATCAAGGCCCTCTTCATCAGCTCCAGCTACTGTCAGCATAGCTCCTGCTCCATCCGCTCCTGTTCCACCAGTGTCCAATCCAGCTCCATCAATGACATCTGCAGAGATCTTCGCCGACGCCGTCATCTCGACTCCTCCATCAACAACTGGAGGAGATCAGCCCAAGAACGCTTAGATAGATACCTTTGAACTTTTTGGTAACTTGTTGCCAAAGGGGGAGAAGTGTACATAGATCATCAGGCTTCGAGAGAGAGTGTGTGTTTGACATTTTGTTGTTTTTCAAAAACAATTGCTTTTGGTTACCGTGAAACTCTTTTGTCTTGCTTGTGATACACGCTTGATGATGTTTGATCATACGCTTTAATGTGTGATGTTACTATTTCCTATCATCTTAATACTTATGTGATGATCATTCATCTTTGTTTGATTGTGTTGTGCTATGATATACATTCCAATTACTCTCGCACACCACCAAGTGGTATGTGACATATAAGAAGTGACCCATGTACCTAGTCAATTGTGCATTTGCATTCAAACGCAAATTTAAAAATAATGCACAAATTTAGGGGGAGCTCTTGCTTATCACTTACTTATCAAATCGAAGATTATATTCAATGATTATATCTTTGTCGAAGCTTTGATCTATATGTTGTCATCAATTACCAAAAAGGGGGAGATTGAAAGCACATTTGCTCCCTTGGTGGTTTTGGTAATTAATAACAACATATAAGTCATTGAACTAATGCTTTCACCAAGTTTATTTCAGGAAAGTTCAATGATGGGAATGGCTAAAGGATTGTGGAATTACCCCAAGATTCAAGGAAATAGGTTGGCCAAGCTTCAAGCAAGAGGACTATACATTTTACATTTGTGAGTCTATAGGAAAGCCAATACTATTAAAAGGGGGTAAAGTTTTGATGGTGAACAATATGCTCATACGTGCACAAGTGACAGTCACCAAAACATCCACATACTCTCCCACCAAAGTCTGTCCTAAGCCAAAACATGCAAATCGGTGCAACCAACATTCCTATCTCGGTGCCACCGAGTTCCAAACGCTAAATAGACTCAGCCAAACCCTAACACTTTGGTGCAGCCGACACTGCACTCGATGCCATCGAGTTGGGTTGCCAACTTCCTGTTACCGCAAGTTCCCATTTTCGGTCCGACCGAGAATGGTGAATCGACATCACCGAGTCTGGTAAATCTGACCATTGGCCACCTTGCCGGTGCAACCGAGAATTGTATATCGGTCCCTCCGAGATTCAAACGTTGCCACTTTTAGTCACTTTAGTACCACCGAGATTTACACATCGGTGTCACCGAGTCTGACTTATTGTGTGTAACGGTTGGATTTTTGGGGATGCCTATATATACCCCTTCACCACCACCCACTCGAAAGAGAAGCACTCAGAACTATTCCATACCTATCCTACTCAGTTTTTGAGAGAGAACCACCTACCCTTGTGTTGAGGTCAAGATCTTCCACTCCAACCATATGGATCTTGATTTCTAGCCTCCCTAGGTTGCTTTCCACCAATCCCACCTCTTCTACCAAGCCAAATCTGTGAGAGAGATATTGTGTGTTGAGCAGTCTATCATCTTGAAGCACAAGAGCAAGGAGTTCATCATCATTACCGAGCCTATTACCTTTTGGAGGGTGGTGCCTCCTAGATTGGTTAGGTGTCGCTTGGGAGCCTCCTACTTCGTGTTGTGGAGTGAACCAAGAAGTTTGTAAGGGCAAGGAGATTGCCTACTTCGTGAAGATCTACCCATAGTGAGGCTAGTCCTTCGTGGATGGAAGCCGCATGGAATAGTCAAGGTTGCTTCTTCGTGGAACCCTCCGTGGGTAGAGCCCTCCATGGACTCTCGCGACCGTTACCCTCCGTGGGTTGAAGACTCCATGAACGTGGACGTACGATAGCACCACCTATCGGAACCACGGAAAAATATCACTGTGTCATCACTTGTGTTTGCATTCCTAACCCTCTCTTTACTTACATGTGTAATGTCTTACTTTCCGCTGCTACACTCTTAGACATTCATGTGTAGGGTGTTACTTGATATGCTATGAATGCTAAAACTTGCCAAGAATTAAAATTGGGAAAAAGGCAAAACTTTTATCTGGCCAAGTAGTCTAATCCCCCCCCTCTAAACCTAGTTTCGATCCTATAGTATGATTCCATTTCAAGTAACCTTTGTTACAGTGAAATCAGAGGAGTGACACATGGCAGAATAAAAGGCATCCATTTTCCATCTATACAGTACTTTGCACTCTTTAATGGAAAATGCATCGTAGGCAAGCAGGATTGTAGCACACTGTGTGCCCATGATTTGAGTCTCATACACAATGCTTTAACGAGAATTAAAAGCTACAATTTAGGAGCAATTGTTGCATGGAGACTGAATCTCAATGCTGCTAACGATAATTTCTATAGTGGGATTTATGCCTCCCGCTTAGCTACGAGGTTGGGAGTATCCCCTTGTCCTAATGATCCTATCTTACCGGACCAGTAGTTAGACTTTCATGCCATGAAATACCATAGATTCCTTAAGGACACATTCAATAACTATACTTACAACTTGAGGTTCGATAATGGTCCCATTCTACCTATCGTAATGCCTGCTCCTACTCTCTTTGATTATCACTGGAAGGGAAGATATTACGTCCTTGAGAGCGAGTCCTGCACATACAATGCGAAGATTGAGGCTGCCAGAAGGGTTGATGTGGTTGCACCAAGAGCCTTGGTAGGCTATCACTCTGACTATTATCCAGGGCACGAATGATGATTACCAAGCTAGGGCAAAAGCCTAAGCTTGGGGGAGTACGTGTTTCCACCGACATTATATTCATGCTCACTCATTTCATTTCAGTCGTCGGTGTTGACACTTTTTCATTGTATTGTTAATGCCGGATTTATTCTCTTGCTTTCTTCCTGTGTGTTTGAAAAACTTTGAGAAAATCGAAAAATACTTCTTGTTTCTTTTCGGTTTTTATTTCGAGTTTAGTTAGTTGTACTATTAAAAGAAAACCGAAAAGGATTTCTCATTATTTCTTTTGCTTGTTGGGAGTTCTCCCGTGTAAATATTTTTTCTTGTTTTTTGTTTTTTTTCCTTCTTTTGTTTGTTTTCTTCAAGAAAAACTAAAAACTCCAAAAATATTTCAGTTTGTTTGTCTAAAACTCTCTTCCTTTTTATTGAGTCATACCAAGGAGAAGACCACGATGAAAATGTTGAGTGGCTCTCATATGCTTTACTATTGATCTAACAAAGAGCCTATATTACTTTGTCTTCTCCTCTGGAATGAAATGTTTGCAGATTCCAACTTAGTCCATGACACTCTTGCACTGTTATTATTTTCATATCATTCGGTCATGCAAGTGAAAGGCAATAATGATGATATTTGATGAATTGACTGTGGCAGAGAGAAGCGGGTATGAACTCAAATTGTTTTTGTTTTTGCAAATATGTTTAACCTAGTATCCATGATTCAACATATTACGATCAAACATGTTTGAAGTGACAATTAGCGATTGTAGTTTCTCATGCCATGCTCAAGTAGCTAGGAATGGATAATGATTTATCTTAGATGTCAACATGCATTAAAATGGTTGTGATGTAGTATGATGATATGGTATCCTCCTCTGTATGTTTCAAGTGGCTTGACTTGGCACATGTTGACGCATGTAGTTGAATCAAAACCAACATAGCCTTCATGATATTTATATTCATGGTGTCCATATCCTACTCATGATAGCATTCATTGTTTATTATTCGTAATGCATGTCTATGACCGTCTTCGCTCTCTAGCTGGTCGCTTCTCAATATGTTTGCTAGCCTTCACCTGTACTAAATGGGAATACTACTTGTGCATCAAAATCCATAAACCAAATTTATTCCAGATGAGTCCACTATATATACCTATATACGGTATTACCCTACTGTTCCAAGTAAATTTGCATGTGCCACCTCTAAAATTTCAAATGAACATCTGTTTTGTGTGCCTAGACCGCTCATGGAGCGACAGAGGGTGGTTAGTATCTTCTATGTTAAGAGGGTTATTCTCATGATGAGTGTTTATTCACTCGTCCTTGCACGAGAAGAGCGGTAATATGGATTCCTGGTCCCAAAATCAAAAGAAATACAGATAATTAAACAAAACTCCCCCGGGAATGTTGTTGGTTTGGACGGTACTTGTGGATTCGGCATGCCATGGAGTGTGTTTGTTGGTGGAGGGGGAGTAAACCTTTACTTTTACTGCTTGGGAACTGCCGCTAATTTGTTTAACATGAAAGATATTGATAGCTCTTGGTCGTGGCGTTGATAGGAAGGGTGTACCTCCCAAAAATTATACTTATCTCTTATTTAAGCCTTGAGCTCTGGCACCTCTGCAAATCCCTGCTTCCCTCTACGAAGGGGCTACCTATTTACTTTAATGTTGAGTCATCACCTTCTAAAATAAGCCCCAGGTCTGAGAGCACTACTGTCATCCTCATGCATTGTGTATAGTGAATGTTGGATGCATCATGATTGGATCTTTTCTACCATGAATTACAATGCTTAGTCGCTGCTTGAACTTTAGAGGTGCTCTGCATTCATGTTTTGTGGTCTCAGAAAGGGCTAGCGAGATACCACTATTGCCATGTTATATCATGATTCTTTTGACAAATGTTTGCACTTGAGATATTTTATTATTGCTCGCTAGTTGCCTATGACATTGATATGAGTTAATATAATCCTTAAGAGGTATTGTTCACATGGTTAGTCATAATATTTGCTGAAAACCTGGGTGCTACTTAAGCATGTGTATGTAAACAAGAACAAACGCGTTCCTAAAAGTTTTTCTTTTTCAGTTTCAGTTTGTCAACTGGATTCCTTGAGGACAAGCAAGAGTTTAAGCTAGGGGGTGATATGTCTCAATCGTATCAACTTGTCCTAACAATTTTGTTCTTGTTTTGGACTCTAATTTGCATGATTTGAATGAAACTAAACCGGACTGACGATGTTTTTAGTAGAACTAAAATGGTGTTGTTTTTGTGCAGAAATAAAAGTTCTCGGAATGGAATGGAACTTTTTGGAGAATTATTTCAGAATATTTGAGGAATGTTGGAGCCAAAAACCACCAGAAAAGAGGGCCAGGGTGTCCACCACCCACCAGGGTGCGCCAGCCCCCCTCGCGCGGCCTGGTGGGTGGTGCTCACCTTGTGGGCCACCCGACCCTAATTCCAGCGCTATAAATTCCTATTTTTCCACAAAATATCATAGAGGATGTTTCATCGCGTTTCACGATACAGAGCCACCACCACCTCGTGTTCTTCATCGGGAGGCTAGATCTGGAGTCCGTTTAGGACTTCGAAGAGGGGAATCTTCGGTATTCATCATCATCAACCCTCCATCATCACCAATTCCATGATGCTTCCCACCAGGAGTGAGTAATTCTTTGTAGGCTTGTTGGTCGGTGAGGAGTTGGATGAGATTCATCATGTAATCGAGTTAGTTTTGTTAGGGCTTGATCCCTAGTATCCACTATGTTCTAAGATTGTTGTTGCTATGACTTTGCCATGCTTAATGCTTGTCACTAGGGCCCGAGTGCCATGATTTCAGATCTAAACCGTTTATGTTATCATCATTATATCTATGTTCTTGATCCGATCTTGCCTAGTCATATGCACCTATTACGTGTGATGATCCGTCAACCCCATAGTGACAATATTTATGATACTTCACTGTGATGACCGTAGTTTGAGGAGTTCATGTTCACTATGTGTTAATGCTTTGTTCTGGTTCTCTATGAAAAGGAGGCCTTAATATCCCTTAGTTTCCTTATGGACCCCGCTTCCACGGGAGGGTAGGACAAAACATGTCATGCAACTTCTTTTCAATAAGCATGTATGACTATTTACGGAATACATGCCTACATTACATTGACGAACGGGAGCTAGTTCTGTGTCGCCCTAGGTTATGCCTATTATATGATGAATATCATCCAATGAATACACCGATCCAATGCCTACGAGTTTTCTACTATTTGCTCTTGCTAAGTTACTACTGCTGCTGTTACTATTGCACTTGCTACAAAACTATTACTGCTACTGTTACCGCTGTTGTTACTGTTACTACTGGTATCAAACTATCATATTACGGTGCTACTGATCACTTTGCTGCAGATATTTATCTCTAGGTGTGGTTGAATTGACAACTCAACTGCTAATACTCTCAAATATTCTTTGGCTCCCCTTGTGTCAAATCCATGAATTTGGGTTGAATACTCTACCCTCGAAAACTGTTGTGATCCCCTATACTTGTGAGTTATCACTTTACTTGTCCTTTTGGAACTTAGGCTTATAGGTTTATGCCTTTTGGTTTATGCAATGCACTTGCTACCTTTCAAAGATGTATGACTGCTATATTCTCTGACTTTTGTGGAAAGATTGTTGAGGTTTTCATGGATGATTTTTCCGTTTACGGGACTTCTTTTGTTGATTACTTGTGCAAACTCGATCAGGTTTTGCAGAGATGTGAAGAAACTAATATTGTTTTGAATTGGGAGAAGTGCTAGTTTATGGTGACGAAGGTATAGTACTTGGGCATAAAAAATTGAACGAGGCATTGAGGTGGACAAGGCCAAAGTTGATGCAATAGAGAAAATGACATGCCCAAAAGATATCAAAGGTATATGAAGTTTCCTTGGTCACACTAGTTTCTATAGGCGATTCATTAAAGATTTCTCAAAGTTTTCTAGGCCATTAACTAATCTTCTCCAAAAAGACATTCCTTTCGTTTTTATGATGATTGTGCAGAGGCCTTTGAAATACTTAAGAAATCCTTGATTTCTGCACCTATTGTCCAACCACCTGATTCAAACCTACCATTTGAAATTATGTGTGATGCTAGTGATTATGTTGTTGGTGATGTTCTAGGGCAAAGAGTAGATAAGAAATCAAATGTTATTCATTATGCTGGCAAGACCCTAGACACTCCTCAGAGAAATTATGCTACTATCAAGAAGGATTTTTTATCGGTTGTTTTTGCATGTGATAAGTTTAGACCTTACATCGTTGATTCTAAAGTAACTATTCACATTGATCATGCTGCTATCAAATACCTTATGGAAAAGAAAGATGTTAAACCTAGACTCATTAGGTGGGCGCTTTTAATTCAAGAATTTGATTTGCACATCGTTGATAGGAAGGGAGTTGAAAACCTTGTAGCAGATAATTTATCTAGGATGGAAAATGATCTTGATGACCCACTGCCTACTGATGATAATTGTCCTGATGAGCAACTTGTTGTCATAAATACTTCACATAGTACTCCTTGGTATGCTGATTATGCTAATTACATTGTTGCTAAATATATTCCACCTAGCTTCACCTATCAACAAAAGAAAAAAATATTTTATGATTTATGACATTACTTTGGGGATGACCCAGATCTTTATAAAGGAGTAGATGATGTTATTAGATGTTGTATACCTGAGCATGAATAGAGACAGATTCTAAGTAGGTGTCATTCTGAGGCCTGCGGAGGGCACCATGCTGGTGACAAAACTGCACACAAGGTATTACAATCCAGTTTCTATTGGCCTACTCTTTTTAAAGATGCTCATAAGTATGTCCTTTCATGTGATGAATGTCAAAGAGTTGGTAACATTGGTAGACGTCAGGAAATGCCTATGAATTATTCACTTGCTATTGAACCATTTGATGTTCGGGGCTTTGATTTTATGGGACCTTTTCCTTCCTCCAATAGGTATACTTGTATTTTAGTTGCTGTTGATTACGCTACTAAGTGGGTAGAAGTCATTCCCACTAGTCGTGTTGATCATAACACATCTATTAAAATGCTTAAAGACATCATTTTCCCAAGGTTCAGAGTCCCTAGATACTTAATGACTGATGGTGGTTCACATTTTATTCATGGTGCTTTTCATAAATTTTTAGCTAAATATGATGTTAACCATAGAATTGCGTCATCCTATCATCCTTAGTCTAGTGGCCAAGTTGAATTGAGCAACCGAGAAATAAAATTAATTTTGCAAAAGACTGTCAATAGATCTAGAAAGAATTGGTCTAAGAAACTAGATGACGCTTTATGGGATTATAGAACTGCTTATAAAAATCCCATGGGGATGTCTCCATATAAAATGGTATATGAAAAAGCTTGTCATTTACCTCTTGAGTTGGAACATAAAGCTTATTGGGCAATTAAAGAACTTAATTATGACTTTAAACTTGTCGGTGAAAAGAGGTTATTTAATATTAGCTCATTAGATGAATGGAGGACACAAGCCTATGAAAATGCCAAGTTATTCAAGGAAAAGGTTAAAATATGGCATGACAAGAGGATCCAAAAACGAGAATTCAATGTAGGAGACCTAGTACTTTTGTACAATTCTCGTTTCATATTTTTTGCAGGTAAACTCCTCTCCAAATGGGAAGGCCCATATGTTGTTGAGGAGGTCTATCGCTCCGGTGCTATAAAGATTAATAACTTCGAAGGCAAAAACCCAAGAGTGGTAAATGGGCAAAGAATTAAGCATTACATCTCAGGTACACCCATTAATGTGGAAAGTAATTTTTTCCAAGTGATAACTCCGGAATAGCACACAAAAGAGACCTTCCAGAACACTCTAGAAACCTGAAAAAGGAGTAGGTACGTGATACAGTAAGTAAACCGACTCCAAAAATTCCAAAAAAATATGTTCTATTGGTTTTGGTATTTTAGAAAAAAATCCAAAAGAAAAAGGAGTCAGGGGGACCCACGAGGGAGGCACAAGCCATCAGGGCGCGCTCCCGGACTCCATTTTCTTCTTGAGCACGTATTCTGACCTAGAAAAAAAATCATTATATATACTCATGTATGTTTTGAACACCGCATCATGAGTTTCTCCTCTGTTCTTGTTTCGAGCTATTTTTCTAATAGATTTCTGGAGGCATAGGAGCTATGTCTTCATCCTCCTCCAACAACATTGAGGACCAAGCATGGCTGTTACAAATGGAGCTTGAACGAGGAGGATCTGAAGAAGTTATCTCAGGAGAAGAACCTGGAGACTCCATGGATGTGCATCTCCCGGCCTCAAAAGATGGGACGTTGGCTGGCATCTCCACATCTCCAAACCCTTTCCCACCAATGGGGAGAAAAGCTCGGTTAGCCCATGAAGCACAAGGTGAAGCTATCCCGAGGAGGCCCCTCGATAGGTTACATGCAAATAACTTTCACAATTTGATTCACAATTATGGAGTTGGAAATATTTCTCGTTCGTGTATACCGTCCAATTGGGACATCTCCCGTCCAAATGAAAGCGAAGCAGGAAAAAGCTCTTGGTGGCCGGAGAATAAACATATCATGGAGGAAGTACAAAAGAACACCGTGATGATTCAACAACTACTTCATGAGATAGAGGAGTTAAAGGCTACCCAATTAACCATTGCCAAAGAGAAGCCTACTACATCATCACTGCCATCACCCAAGAGGGACGCTTGAGTACATGAGTATGGGCACCACCATTAGCTTGTGCCAAGCTTGGGGGAGCTGCCCCGGTATCGTATCACCGTCACTTTTATCACTACTACATATGTTAGTTCGATCCTGAGTTTTTCGTGATTTAAAGAAATAAAAATTTAGATTTGCTTTGCTTATATTTCTTGCTTTGAGATATATCTTTCCTTCTAATTGGGTGTGAGAGTTATACAATAAATATTAGTTGAGTTTGTGTGCTTTACTTTCATGCACCCATCATCATAGCATGGCAGTAAAAGAAATAGAAAATATCACATGCTTATCTCATGAGGAGTAATGACTTCACATATAAAAAGGCATAAGTGATAAAAGATGTTGAGAAATAACAAACATAACATTAGTAATTGATATAATTTATGCAAGGTTATGATAGAGAAGAGGAGTTTCACATATAAATACACTATCTTGGATACCTTTTATCATCGTGAGACCCCATCAAATATTATAATGATGAAATGTTGATGTTGGACATGGAACACCACATAATGACCATGATTTTTTACATTTGCATAGAAGCTATATTGTCATGGATCCCTTAACATGTGATGCTTGCTTTAGATCTTTTGCTAGCCAAAATTTCCCGCACTAAGTAGAGATACTCTTGTGCATCCATAACCCTTTAAACCCAGTTTCTTTCCATGAGAGTCCACCATACCTACCTATGGATTGATTAAGTACCTTCAAGTAAGTTGTCATCGATGCACAAAGCAATAAAAATTGCCTCTAAATATGTATGATCTGTTATTGTAAGAGAAAATAATATTTGTACGATCTTGTGATAGTGAAGAAATAAAAGCGACAGAGTGCATAATAAAGTTCACCATCACAAGGGGAAATACAAAGCGACGTTCCTTTGAATTAAGAGTTTGCACATTCAAAACAAACAAAGCACATGACAACCTCTGCTTACCTTTATGAAGGGCCTATCTTTTATCTTCTTACAAGAATTTATTTTTCGTGCAAGAGTCAATAATATTTACCCTTGTTCCTACCTGTTAACTCTTTAATCAGCAAGCATTATGTGTTGAGGAAAGATCTAGACAAATATATACAGTTGAATGTGGGTGATCATGATTCATTATCGTTGACATTATCCTTTAGGTGAATAAGTTGGGTGACAAAGATAATAAAGCTCCCATCTTCCTATGTGTTCGGAGGAAACATTATCTCCGAAAATATGCAACGTGTGTCAATAATCATAAAAGGTTACATGATAGTTGAGTATGTGAACTTTCTAGGAATAAAAGCTCCTACATAGACTGTTTCTCTTGAATATGATGGATTATCATTATCTCAATGACTAATGGCACTGTTTGTCGATTTCCAATAAAGTTTATGCTTCATAATACCTCATTTGTGAATAGATTGTTACTTGTTTATGAGAAGATATATGATGTGAAACTTGTTGCTATGTTAATATTCATGATGCTTTTATGTCCGTATTTTGTTTTTATCAACTTCTCTCTCTCAAATCATGTGTTCATTATTCTCAAGCTCGGCTTTCGCTTGAGGACAAGCGAGGTCTAAACTTGGAGAGTTGATACGTCCATTTTGCATCATGATTTCTTATTGATATTTGTGTTATTCTTGTCCATTATTCCATGTTATCATACAATTCTTATGCCCTTTATCTTTGAATATGCAAGGTAAATCACAAAGAGGGAAATATCTGGAAACTGGAATTCTGGACCGAGAAACCAAGAAAAAAGGCACAAAAGTCACCAGACTCCAAATGACCTTAAACTTCATAGAGAAATTTTATGGAATATTTAAGAATTAGCAGGCCAAAAATATACCAGAGTGGAGGCACCTGCTGGCCACAATCCAACAGGGCATGCCCACCCCCTGGGCGTGCCCTGTTGGCTTGTGGGTCCCATGTAGGTCTCCGACCCCCCTCTTCTCCTATATGGCGTGTTTTACCCTAGAAAAAATCATAAGCAATCTATCGGGACGAAGCACTGCCGTCTCGAGGTGGAAACTTGGGCAGAGGCCCTTTTGCACTCATGCAGTCACATTCTACTGAGGAAATTCCTCTTCGGGAGGGGGAGATCAAAGCCATCGTCATCATGAACGCTTCCTCTTCGTGGGAGGACCAATCTTCATCAACATCTTCACCAGCACCATCTCATCTCCAACCCTAGTTCATCTCTTGTATTCAATCTTTGTCACAAAACCTCCAATTGGTACATGTGGGTTACTAGTTGTGTTGATTGCATCTTGTAGTTGATGCTTATTGGATTACTTGATGGAAGACATTATGTTCAGATCCTTAATCATTATTATTATACCTCTCATCTTGAACATGTTGATGAGGTGTGAGTAGTTACTATTGTTCCTGGGGACATGGGGAAGTCTTGTTATAAGTAATCTTGTGAAGTTGGTATTCATTCGATATTTTGATGATATGTATGTTGTTATTTCTCTTAGTGGTGTCATGTGAACATCGACTACATGACACTTCACCATTTTATGGGCCTAAGGGAAGTCACTGTGGAGTAACAAGTAGATGATGGGTTGCTAGGGTGACAGAAGATTAAATCCTAGTTTATGTGTTTGCTTCATAAGGGGCTGATTTGGATTCACACGTTTCATGTTATGGTTAGATTTATCTTAATTCTTCATTCGTAGTTGCGGATGCTTGCGAGAGGGAGTAATCATAAGTAGGTTGTTTGTTCAAGTAATAACAACACCTTAGCACTGGTCCACCCACGTATCAAATTATAAAAGTAGCGAATGCTAATCAACTCAACATGATGAACGTGACTAGACAAAAATTCCCATGTGTCCTCGGGAGCACTTGCTTAATATAAGAGTACTTTCAGGTCTGTCCTTTGCTATAAAAATGATTGGGCTACCTTGCTGCACCTTTGTCACTATTGTCACTTGTTACTTGTTATGAATTATCTTGCTACAAATATATCTACTACTGTTACTCACAGAACTTGCAGAGAATACCTTGCTGAAAACCGCTTATCATATCCTTCCACTCCTCGTTGGGTTCGACACTATCATTTATTGAAAGGACTACGATTGAACCCCTATACTTGTGGGTCATCAGTACACATGTTCCTGTGAGCTCTTACATACTCGGTCGATAGAGAATGTTTTGCTAAGCACCACAGAAACATTCTAATATTCAATGGAACTGGAGTTTGCCATAGTTGCTTCCATTATGCTCTGTCTTGATCTACCGCTACCGACCCAGAGGTGCCATCAAGCCAAGCTTCACGTCTCCTCTTCGTTTCTACCAGCATCCTGTAGTAAGACTTCACTCTAAAAGATCCACTATTTTCAAAATCCCAAGCCCATGAGTCATGTACTACTTTACTACATAAAGGAATTGATTGGATAATCGGTGCATCGATTGACAAGAAAATTTGTGATATTTTCTCCATATTCCATGTAGCTAACTTGTGATCGATGATATCTAAAACGAATACCAAAGGATCCTACATCAAACAACCATAAGGCCTCAACATATCATCTCGCGGGATCCAGTTATCCAGCCAGATTCTGGTTGTGGACCCGTCTCCTGTGCGCCTGATAATCCCCTGCTTTAGTACATACCTTCCTTCAACACTGGAACTCCAGACTTGGCTCGGTCTACTACCCAACTGTGCATCGAGGATATTCACGTTGCGGTAGTAAACTGATTTGAATATTTCTGCACTCGGCGAATCGGGAGAGTGTAACAACCTCCAAGACTGTTTGGCGAACATGGCCAAATTAAAATTTCCAAAGTCCTTAAAACCAAGTCCACCCATACTCTTTGGTTGCGTAATTGACTCCCAGGATACCCAATTTGCCTTTCGACGACCTTTTTTACTTCCCCATCAGAACTTCCTTAGCAACATGTTCATGTGTTTACACAAGCCTCTTGGCAATTTGAAACAAGACATAGAGAATTCAGGAACAACCTGTGCCGATTTAACAAACACTTCTTTTGCCAGTTGTGAACATAGTTTGCTCAATCCATACTTGTACGTACTTTACTGTTGGAAATATGCCATAGAGGCAATAATAAAATGGTTATTATTGTATTTCCTTGTTCATGATAATTGTCTATTGTTCATGCTATATTTGTATTAACCGGAAACCAGAATGCAAGTGTGAATACATAGACCACAACGTGTCCCTAGTGAGCCTCTAGTTGACTAGCTCGTTGATCAATAGATGGTCACGGTTTCATGACCATGGACATTGGATGTCATTGATAACGAGATCATATCATTAGGAGAATGATGTGATGGACAAGACCCAATCCGAAGCATAGCACAAGATCGTGTAGTTCGTCTGCTAAAGCTTTTCCAATGTCAAGTATCATTTCCTTAGACCATGAGATTGTGTAACTCCCGGATACCGTAGGAATGCTTTAGGTGTGCCAAACGTCACAACGTAATTGGGTGGCTATAAAGGTGCACTACGGGTATCTCCGAAAGTGTCTGTTGGGTTGGCACGAATCGAGACTCGGATTTGTCACTCCGTATGACGGAGAGGTATCTCTGGGCCCACTCGGTAAGACATCATCATAATGAGCTCAATGTGACTAAGGAGTTAGCCACAAGATGATGTGTTACGGAACGAGTAAAGAGACTTGCTGGTAACGATATTGAACAAGGTATAGAGATACCGGTGATCGAATCTCGGGCAAGTATCATACCGGTAGACAAAGGGAATTGTATACAGGATTGATTAAATCCCCGACATCGTGGTTCATCCGATGAGATCATCATGGAGCATGTGGGAACCAACATGGGTATCCAGATCCTGTCGTTGGTTATTGACCGGAGAGGTGTCTCGGTCATGTCTACGTGTCTCCCGAACTCATAGGGTCTACACACTTAAGGTTCGATGATGCTAGGGTTATAGGGAAATGGTATACGTGATTACTGAAGGTTGTTCGGAGTCCCGGATGAGATCCCGGACGTCACGAGGAGCTCCAAAATGGTCCGGAGGTAAAGATCGATATATAGGAAGTCCTGTTTTGGTCACCGGAAAGTTTTCGGGCTCATCGATAGTGTACCGGGAGTGCCGGGAGGGTGCCAGAGGACCCCCGGGAGGGGTGTGACGACCAAAGGACCTTATGGGCTGTTATATAAAGTGTGCTAGCCCTTATTGGGCTGGGCAAGACCTTTGCTAAATGCCCATGCGCATAGGGATAAAGAGATAAGGCAAAAAGGAGTTTGAAAGGAGGAGATCCACCTCCCTTGTGGGAGGTGGACTCCTCCCCTAGCTCGGCCGAACCTCTCCTCCTTGGAGCAGGGGCCAAGGCAGCCCTCCCTCTCCCTCCTCCTATATATACTTGAGGTTTTGGCTGTTTTGAGACAAGATTTGATCTCTCTCTCCCACGGCGCAGCCCTACCTCTCTTCTTCCTCCTCCGTAGTGCTTAGGGAAAGCCCTGCCGGAATACCTTGCTGCTCCACCACCACCATGCCGTCGTGCTGCTGTTGGATCTCTTCCCCAACCTCTCCCTCCTCCTTGCTAGATCAAGGCGTGAGAGACGTCACCGGGCTGCACGTGTGTTGAACGCGGAGGCGCCGTTGTTCGGCGCTGAGATCGGAGTCCATCGCGATCTGAATCGCTACGAGTACGACTCCACCAACCGCGTTCTTGTAACGCTTCTGCTTAGCGATCTTCAAAGGTATGAAGATGCAATCTCTCCCCACTCATTGCTGGTTTCTTCATAGATAGATCTTGGTGACACGTAGGAAAATTTTGATTTACTACTACGTCTCCCAATAGTGGCATCATGAGCTAGGTCTATGCGTAGAATCTATGCACGAGTAGAACACAAAGTTGTTGTGGGCGTCGATCTTGTTAATTTGCTTACCACTGCTAGTCTTATCTTTATTCGGTGGTATTGTGGAATGAAGCGGCCCGGACCAACTTTACACGTACGCTTACGTGAGACCGGTTCCACCGTCTGACATGCACTTGTTGCATAAGGTGGCTAGCGGGTGTCTGTCTCTCCCACCTTAGTCTGATTGGATTCGATGAAAAGGGTCCTTATGAAGGGTAAATAGCAATTGTCATATCATGTTGTGGTTTTGGCGTAGGAAGAAACATTCTTGCTAGAAACCTATAGCAGCCACGTAAAAACTTGCAACTACCAATTAGAGGACGTCTAACTTGTTTTTGCAGCATGTGCCTTGTGATGTGATATGGCCAAAGGATGTGACATGGTGCATTGTGATGTATGAGATTGATCATGTTCTTGTAATAGGATTCACGACTTGCATGTCGATGAGTTCGGCAGGAGCCATAGGAGTTGTCTTGTATGACATGCGTGTCAATCAAGAACGCCATGTAATTACTTCACTTTATTGCTAAACGTTAGCCATAGTAGTAGAAGTAATAGTTGGCAAGACAACTTCATGAAGACACGATGATGGAGATCATGATGATGGAGATCATGGTGTCGTGCCGGTGACAGTGATGATCATGGTGCCCCAAAGATGGAGATTGAAGGAGCAAGATGATATTGGCCATATCATGTCACTATATTGATTGCATGTGATGTTTATCATGTTTACATCTTGTTTGCTTAGAACGACGGTAGTGAATAATATGATCTCTCAATAAAATTTCAAGAAAGGTGTTCACCCTAACTGTGCACTGTTGCTAAGGATCGTTGTTCCGAAGCACCCCGTGATGATCGGCTGTGATAGGTTCTAACGTTCGCATGCAATGGGTGTAAGCCAGATTTTTTACACACGCGAAACACTTAGGTTGACTTGACGAGCCTAGCATGTACAGACATGGCCTCGGAACACGGAAGACCGAAAGGTCGAACATGAGTCGTATAGAAGATACAATCAACATGGAGATGTTCACCATGGATGACTAGTCCATTTCACGTGATGATCGAACACTGGCTAATTGACATGGATCATGTGTCACTTGGATGACTAGAGAGATGTCTATCTAAGTGAGAGTTCATAAAATAATTTGATTATGTGAACTTAATTATCATGAACTTAGTCTAAAATTATCTTTACAATCTATATTGTAGATCCAATGGCCAAAGCTAATGTCACCCTCAACTTCAACGCGTTCCTAGAGAAAACCAAACTGAAAGATGATGGAAGCAACTATGCGGACTGGGTCCGTGGCTTGAGGATCATCCTCATAGCTTCCAAAATATTGTATGTCCTTGATGCACCGCTAGGTGACGCACCCATTTTCCCAGCAGGTCAAGACGTTATGAACGTTTGGCAGTCACGCTACGATGATTACTCCCTTGTTTAGTGCGGCATGCTTTACAGTTTAGAACCGGGGCTACAAAAGCGTTTTGAGCAACACGGAGCATATGAGATGTTCCAAGAGCTGAAACTGGTTTTCCAAGCTCATGCCCGGGTCGAGAGATATGATGTCTCCGAAAAGTTCTTCAGTTGTAAGATGGAGGAAAACAGTTCTGTCAGTGAGCACATACTCAAGATGTTTGGGTTGCACAACCACTTAACTCAGCTGGGAGTTAATCTCCCGTATGACTCGGTCATTGACAGAATCCTCCAGTCACTTCCACCTAGCAACAAGAGCTTTGTGATGAACTACAACATGCAGGGTATGGAGAAGCCCATTCTTGAGTTGTACTCGATGCTGAAATCAGCGGAGGTCGAGATCAAAAAGGAGCATCAAGTGTTGATGGTGAATAAGACCACTAGTTTCAAGAAAGGCAAGGGTAAGAAGAACTTCAAGAAGGATGGCAGAGCTGTTGCCGTGCCCGGTAATCAAGTTGTCGGGAAAAAAAACAAGAATGGACCCAAGCCTGAGACTGAGTGCTTTTATTGCAAGGGTACCGGTCACTCGAAGCAGAACTGCCCCAAGTACCTAGCGGATAAGAAGGCCAGCAACGTTAAAGGTATATGTGATATACTTGTTATTGATGTGTATCTAACCAGTGCTCGTAGTAGCTCCTGGGTATTTGATACTGGTGCAGTTGCTCACATTTGTAACTCCAAGAAGGAGTTGCGAAATAAGCGGAGACTGGCAAAGGACGAGGTGACGATGCACGTCGGGAATGGTTCCAAGGTCGATGTGATCGCCGTCGGCACGCTACCTCTACATCTACCTTCGGGATTAGTTTTAAACCTCAATAATTTTTATTTAGTACCAACTTTGAGCATGAACATTGTATCTAGATCTCGTTTGATGCGAGATGGCTACTCATTTAAATCTGAGAATAATGGTTGTTCTATTTATATGAGATAAATATTTTATGGTCATGCCCCGCTGGTCAATGGTTTATTTTTGATGAATCTCGAACGTGATGTTACACATGTCCATAGTGTGAGTACCAAAAGGTGTAAGGTTGATAACGATAGTCCCACTTACATGTGGCACTGCCGCCTTGGTCATATTGGTGTCAAACACATGAACAAGCTTCATGCTGATGGACTTTTGGAGTCCCTTGATTTTGAATCATTCGACACGTGCGAACCATGCCTCATGGGCAAGATGACCAAGACTCCGTTCTCCGGAACAATGGAGCGAACAACTGACTTGTTGGAAATAATACATACCGATGTATGCGGTCCAATGAGCGTCGAGGCTCGCGATGGCTACCGTTATGTTCTCACCCTCACTGATGACTTGAGCAGATATGGTTATGTCTACTTAATGAAACATAAGTCTGAAACCTTTGAAAGGTTCAAGGAATTTCAGAGTGAGGTAGAATATCAACGTGACAGAAAAATAAAGTGCCTACGATCTGATCGTGGCGGAGAATATTTAAGTCACGAGTTTGGCATGCACCTAAGGAAATGTGGAATTGTTTCACAACTCATGCCGCCTGGCACACCTCGGCGAAATGGTGTGTCTGAACGTCATAATCGCACTCTATTGGATATGGTGCGATCTATGATATCTCTTACTGACTTACCACTATCATTTTGGGGATATGCATTAGAGACTGCCCCATTCACTTTAAATAGGGCACCGTAAAAATCCATTGAGACGACACCGTATGAATTATGGTTTGGAAAGAAACATAAGCTGTCGTTTCTAAAAGTTTGGGGATGTGATGCTTACGTGAAGAAACTTCAACCTGAGAAGCTCAAACCCAAAGCAGAAAAGTGCGTCTTCATAGGATATCCCAAAGAAACTATTGGGTATACCTTCTACCTCAGATCCGAAGGCAAAGTCTTTGTTGCCAAGAATGGATCCTTTCTCGAGAAAGAGT
This sequence comes from Hordeum marinum, assembly GCA_022496015.1. Classification (NCBI taxonomy): domain Eukaryota; kingdom Viridiplantae; phylum Streptophyta; class Magnoliopsida; order Poales; family Poaceae; genus Hordeum; species Hordeum marinum. Next base: position 300,548,672 of record CM039672.1, on the reverse strand, counting down.
TTCTCTCGAAAGAAGTAAGTGGGAGGAAAATAGAACTTGATGAGGTAATTGTACCTCCACTCGAACCGGAGAGTAGTGCAACACAGGAAGTTGTTTTTGTGGAGCCTACACCGGCTGGAGAGGAAGTTAATGATGATGATCATGAAACTTCAGATCAAGTTACTATTGAACATCGAAGGTCCACCAGGACACGTTCCGCACCAGAGTGGTACGGCAACCCTGTCCTGGAGATCATGTTGTTGGACAATGGTGAACCTTCGAACTATGAAGAAGCGATGGCGGGCCCGGATTCCAACAAATGGCTTGAGGCCATGAAATCTGAGATAGGATCCATGTATGAGAACAAAGTATGGACTTTGGTGGACTTGCTTGATGATAAGCGAGCCATTGAAAATAAATGGATCTTTAAGAAGAAGACTGACGCGGATGGTAATGTAACCGTCCATAAGGCTCGACTTGTCGCTAAGGGTTATCGACAAGTTCAAGGAGTTGACTACGATGAGACTTTCTCACCCGTGGCGATGCTGAAGTCTGTCCGAATCATGTTAGCAATTGCCGCATTTTATGATTATGAGATCTGGCAAATGGACGTCAAAACGGCATTCCTTAATGGCTTCCTGAAGGAAGAACTGTATATGATGCAACCGGAAGGTTTTGTCGATCCTAAAGATGCTAACAAAGTATGCAAGCTCCAGCGCTCCATCTATGGGCTGGTGCAAGAATCTCGGAGTTGGAACATTCGCTTTAATGAGGTGATTAAAGCGTTTGGGTTTGTACAGGTTTATGGAGAACCTTGTATTTACAAGAAAGTGAGTGGGAGCTCTATAGCATTTCTCATATTATATGTGGATGACATACTGATAATGGGAAATGATATAGAACTCTTGGAAAGTGTAAAGGCCTACTTGAATAAGTGTGTTTCAATGAAGGACCTTGGAGAAGCTGCTTACATATTAGGTATTAAGAACTATAGAGACATATCGAGACGCCTCATAGGTCTTTCACAAAGCACATACCTTGAAAAGATATTGAAGAAGTTCAATATGGATCAGTCCAAGAAGGGGTTCTTGCCTGTGTTGCAGGGTGTGAGATTGAGTACGACGCAATGTCCGACCACGGCAAAGGATAGAGAAGAGATGAGTGTCATCCCCTATGCTTCAGCCATAGGCTCTATTGTGTATGCCATGCTATGTACCAGACCTGATGTGAACCTTGCCATAAGTTTGGTAGGAAGGTACCAAAGTGATCCCGGAGCGGAACACTGGACAGCGGTCAAGAATTTCCTGAGGTACCTAAAAAGGACCAAGGAGATGTTTCTCGTATATGGAGGTGCCGAAGAGCTCGTCGTAAAGGGTTACGTCGATGCTAGCTTCGACACAGATCCGGACGACTCCAAGTCACAAACCGGATACGTGTATGTTTTGAACGGAGGGGCAGTCAGCTGGTGCAGCAGCAAGCAAAGCGTCGTGACGGCATCTACATGTGAAGCAGAGTACATAGCTGCTTCGGAAGCAACAAAGGAAGGAGTCTGGATGAAGGAGTTCATCACTAACCTAGGAGTGATTCCCAATGCGTCGGGCCCGATGACTCTATTCTGTGACAACACTGGAGCTATTGCCCTTGCGAAGGAGCCCAGGTTTCACAAGAAGACAAGACACATCAAGCGCCGCTTCAACTCCATCCGTGATTACATCCAGGAGGGAGATATAGATATTTGTAAAGTACATACGGATCTGAATGTCACAGATCCGTTGACTAAACCTCTCTCACGAGCAAAACATGATCAAAACCAGAATGCTATGGGTGTTCGATTCATCACAATGTAACTAGATTATTGACTCTAGTGCAAGTGGGAGATTGTTGGAAATATGCCCTAGAGGCAATAATAAAATGGTTATTATTGTATTTCCTTGTTCATGATAATTTTCTATTGTTCATGCTATAATTGTATTAATCGGAAACCAGAATGCATGTGTGAATACATAGACCACAACGTGTCCCTAGTGAGCCTCTAGTTGACTAGCTCGTTGATCAATAGATGGTCATGGTTTCATGACCATGGACATTGGATGTTCTTGATAACGAGATCACATCATTAGGAGAATGATGTGATGGACAAGACCCAATCCTAAGCATAGCACAAGATCGTGTAGTTCGTCTGCTAAAGCTTTTCTAATGTCAAGTATCGTTTCCTTAGACCATGAGATTGTGCAACTCCCGGATACCGTAGGAATACTTTGGGTGTGCCAAACGTCACAATGTAACTGGGTGGATATAAAGGTGCACTACGGGTATCTCCGAAAGTATCTGTTGGGTTGGCATGAATCGAGACTGGGATTTGTCACTCCATATGATGGAGAGGTATCTCTAGGCCCACTCGGTAAGACATCATCATAACGAGCTCAATGTGACTAAGGAGTTAGCCACAGGATGATGTGTTACGAAACGAGTAAAGAGACTTGCCGGTAACGAGATTGAACAAGGTATAGGGATACCGACGATCGAATCTCGGGCAAGTATCATACCGGTAGACAAAGGGAATTGTATACGGGATTGATTGAATCCCCGACATCGTGGTTCATCCGATGAGATCATCATGGAGCATGTGGGAACCAACATGGGTATCCAGATCCTGCTGTTGGTTATTTACCGGAGAGGTGTCTCGGTCATGTCTACGTGTCTCCCGAACCTGTAGGGTCTACAAACTTAAGGTTCGATGACGATAGGGTTATAGGGAAATGGTATACGTGATTACCGAAGGTTGTTTGGAGTCCCGAATGAGATCCCGGACGTCACAAGAAGCTTCGGAATGGTCCGGAGGTAAAGATTGATATATAGGAAGTCCTATTTTGGTCACCGGAAAGTTTTCGGGCTCATCGGTAGTGTACCGGGAGTGCCGGGAGGGTGCCAGAGGACCCCCGGGAGGGGTGTGACGACCAAAGGACCTTATGGGCTGTTAGATAAAGTGCGCCAGTCCTTATTGGGCTGAGCAAGACCTTTAAAGGCCCATGCGCATAGGGATAAAGAGATAAGGCAAAAAGGAGTTTGAAAGGAGGAGATCCACCTCCCTTGTGGGAGGTGGACTCCTCCCCTAGCTCGGCCGAACCTCTCCTCCTTGGAGGAGGGGCCAAGGCAGACCTCCCTCTCCCTCCTCCTATATATACTTGAGGTTTTGGCTATTTTGAGACAAGATTTGATCTCTCTCTCCCACGGCGCAGCCCTACCTCTCTTCTTCCTCCTCCGTAGTGCTTAGGCAAAGCCCTGTCGGAATACCTTGCTGCTCCACCACCACCACGCCGTCATGCTGCTATTGGAGCTCTTCCCCAACCTCTCCCTCCTCCTTGCTGGATCAAGGCGTGGGAGACGTCACCGGGCTGCACGTGCGTTGAACGCGGAGGCGCCATTGTTCGGCGCTGAGATCGGAGTCCACCGCGATCTGAATCGCTACGAGTATGACTCCACCAACCACGTTTTTGTAACGCTTCCGCTTAGCGATCTTCAAAGGTATGAAGATGCAATCTCTCCCCACTCATTGCTGGTTTCTTCATAGATAGATCTTGGTGTCACGTAGGAAAATTTTGATTTATTACTACGTCTCCCAACATCTACTCCATAGGTAGTCATTGAGATACTTGAAAGCACCATTTTTCGATGATCCCACATCAGAGGACATCCCTAGGTACTTCTCACCGAGAGTTTCGTTAGGAACCTGTAGCACCGCCTTTATCCCAATCTTCACACTATCTGGGCAACCTTTACTAAAGAAGATTGAGGATTTTACCATGATTAATGTGTTGGCCGGAAGCCTGACAATATATGTCCAATATTTAGTTGACCTCTCTTGCCCTATCACCACTTGCCTTAGAAAACAGTAGGCTGTCATCAGCAACTAATAAGTGGTTAAACGGTGGTGCGAATGGTGCCACCTTCAACCCGCTCAAACTGGATGACTCATCTATAGATTTCAGGATGCACAAAAGGCCCTCTACTGCTGTTAGGAAGAGGTATGGGGAAATTGGGTCCCCACGTCAAATCCCCAAAGAAGGCTGAATTCCTCAAGTTTCTTACCATTGAACTGAACTGAAAATTTAACTGTCCTGACCAAGCCCATAACAATGTTTACCCATCTCTCTATGAAGCATAGTTTAACATTATTGCTTGAAAAATAGTCTCACTCCACCCTGTCATAAGCTCATCATATCAAGCTTCAAAGCGCAATGTCGATTTCCTTTGGCCTTATTCCTTTTAATAAAGTGAAGGCACTCGTAGGCTGCAATAATGTTATCTATAATCAACCTACCAGGCACAAAGGTTGACTGCTCGTGAGAGATAATCTCCTGAAAGACCTCCTTCAACCTATTTGATATGACTTTGGAGGCAATTTTGTATAGAACATTACGTAAAGAGATGGGCCTGAACCGGGTATTAATACCAAAGGTAAAGACCATAAAGAGATGGGCCTGAACTATTAATACCAATATGGTCTCACTTATAGTTTTTGCTGACTCAGTCCCATTGATTATCCATAGCAGTGCATGAGTAACATCTCTACCACATACCTGCCAATGTCGCTAGAAAAAGTGTGCAGGATAACCATTCAGACCCGACGCTTTCGTCGTAAACATTTGAAACAAGGCTTGTTTAACCTCATCTTGGGTATACTCTACATTTAGCTTGGTGTTCATCTCCTAGGTCACCTTGCATGGAACGTGATTCAGAACCCTATGCATATCATGCACACCTTCAGAGGTGTATAATCCTATATACCTAAGAGATTCATCCCCACTACCTTATTTATCTTTACATGCAAGTTGTCCACCTCAGCCATGCAGCCACGTCACTTCTATCGTATGTGTGAACACACCTAATTTCTTTTCACACTCATGGCAAAGGACTCATCCGTCCCATTGTAAAAAGAAATATGAGTCATCCTTCCCAAATCCTCACGCTGGTGGTCAAAGTCGTCGGTGAATTATCAATGACACGTCACATCTCCTACCTCTATCCTTTCCTTTCACACATCTTTTTCAATCCCCACTAAATAATCATATGGCTCCTTCACTCCCTATTTTTCTGTTATCAATCTCTCTATATCTCTCGCATCAACCACCCATCTCAACCATGGTTGGCTTGCATCTATCATCGGAACTACATGAACTCACATCCAAGCCCTCGCAGATCCAGCCCATGGAGATGATTAGTATGCTTCAGGGAGCCATGGGTGGGCGATGCTAAAGTACGCTGGGTCGCTGAAACTCCGAGCACTTCCGCCGATGTTAGCTGCCTTGATCGATTGCCTTACAGTGCATCGTCGACGCGTTTGACAAACCGGCAACCTTGATGGCGGCACTTCCACACAGATTGTTGAAGGTGTCAGGCTGTGTTTAGCGTCAGTGCAAATCAATGGGAGACTGCTGTGAGTGCGGCTGTAGCACTCAGGGATGCACCGTCCACGACAAGCAGTATGCTAGCGTCGTGCAGATCGATATAGCTGAAGTGGCCACAAATTAATTTCAAGTCAATGGACCTGTTGTGCTATTCCTATTACGTTAATTTTTAGGAGGATAACTAATTTCAGTTGTTGATCTTGCAGACTACTATTAGCGAAAACTCTACATTTTGTCCTTGAAGATTTTCTACCGTATTTTCCGATCACCACATGCTCTGGTCGTTTTTGTTGGCTAAGTCTTGGACGAGACTATGCTAGCGCATATTTTTTTCTTGGCAGGTCCTACGCATTCTTCATAAGGCCACACGCTTCCTCAAATGCTTCTTCACAGAGACAGTAGGCAAAGAACCCGAGGAAGGCAAACATGAGTGCTCGCACCTTTTCCTGTGCATCAAGGCATTTAGTTATATCTTCGTTTGAACTCAGAAGTCCTCTATCTGTACAATAATCACATGATATTTGTAATTCACATATTTATGCTTCATACAACTAACCTTATTAGAATATATGGAACCAGTTCCCGCAACAACGTGCGGGGTATCATCTAGTTGTTTGTAAAAACCGATGGTCATCTCCTCCATCAATGCTGTATCCTCGGTTAGTTGTCCATCAGGTAATTGGAGAGCTCTGATTCTGTTTTTCTTTCGACGTCTGTTGGCCCGTAGATGAAAAAATAGGTGTTCTTGTCCCCATGGGCCAACCATTCAATCCTGTCCCTTTGCCTCCACAGGATCTCCTCCCGGTTAAAAAGCTCCACCAGCCTATCACATGTTTTGATTTTTGCATGGGAAGGTCCCATCCGGCCTGGCATTGCATGCATCACAACGAGACCCCTTTGCAGCTCTCGGTTCTCCCGCTTAACATTCCCGAACACATCTCGATCCCATGATGAGAGGCCAGTTGATAGCGACTGTAGTTTGTCTTTTACGCCCTAGGCAGACCCATCTTGTGTCTGGCCCCATCCATCACCAATTACAACCGCTAGTCCATCGTGAGTTTCCCACATTAATTCATATTTGAAAGCTCTCGGCCCACCCCTGCATGCATGCACATCGCCTATTCCCAGGCTGGTCGTAATGAGAGTATCATAGGCAGTATCATGCATGCCAACTAGTCAATTTCGATGACGTGACATAGTATTAAATGAAGAAAGATAGGGTTGGGTATCATATCATGATACCGTATTATATTAAATGTCGTGCTACTATATGTCATGCATGACAATAAATAAACTATCCTATGATATACTAGTATATGATACTCCCATTACAACCAGCGTCAAGACTATGATCTTATGATCTGTTGTGGCTGATATTTGGTGCTCAAGTTCAGTTGCCAGGCATGCCATGCTCCACTCCGCAGAGGCAACACACGTGTCAAGCCTAACCCGGATGAAAGTGCCTCCAACTGCTTTTTTATCAAACGTCCATGGCAATCCTTTGTAGCCAATATCCGTGAGTCCATACGTCTACCGCATCTCGGAATCCGTTCATTCGAGCTTGACTACGGTTACCGACCCGTCATGTTCATGAGAGTGCAATACCTCGTTGAAATCTTCCATAACAAGCCATGACAGAATGCTTACGTTTGCTATGGCTTTAAGGGTGTCCTAAGTCTTGAATCTGTCTTGGACCTAAGCCTCCCCTATATGAAAGTTATCCTTGACAATGAACCTGCAAGACCATCCATTTCCGGGAGCAACTAGTTAGCGAGCATTCCTTCGCAAGCGTTCCAGCGATCGTTCCCACGTGTCGTCACTTACCGCGTTCTCAGTCGTCGCCACGTGTCTCGTTCTGAGCGTTTTTTTAGGATTTTTTTTATTTTTTCGTCCGCGTTTTTGCTTTTTTGGAGTGGTTTTTTTCCGGATTTTTTTGGTTTTACAGTTTCCCATCGGTTTTTCGTAGCTTTTGGACAAAAATTCAAAAAAAGCGAAAACACGCGTTTTCTATTTTTTTTACGCGAAAAATGTGTTTTTTTAGAGACACGGTTTTGCCTTCGCGAGAGGCATGACCGTGCCTCTCGAAAAGGAAAAAACACGTTTTTTGCTCTCTTTTTTTCCCGCGGGAGGCACGATTTTGCTATTGCGAGAGGCACGGCCGTGCCTCTCCCGAAAGGGAAAAAACGCGTTTTTGCTTTTTTTTCGTGAGGGGTATGGTTTTGCTATCGCGAGAGGTACGACCCCGAAAGGAAAAAAACGCGTTTTTTACTCTCTTTTTTTCCGCGAGAGACATGATTTTGCTTCCGCAAGAGGCACGGTTTTGCTATCGCGAGAGACACGGCCGTGCTTCTCCCGAAAGGGAAAAACGCGTTTTCTGCTCATTTTTTTCGAGAGAGGCACGGCCCGTGTCTCTCGGAAAGGGGAAAATCGCGTTTTCTGTTTCTTTTTCTATCGCGTGAGGCATAGTTTTTTCGTCCGTTTTTTTTGTAAAAAAAGTTTATCAAAACCTGTCAACATGGTATCTAGTTTTGTAGATCTCAACGTGAGAGAGCCAACGGTAAAAATGGTTCGAGATTTCAACGCACGGTTTAGGAGATAACATGTTTTGAAAATACGGATCTATAAAAAAAAACTTTCAGGTCGTGACAAGTGACACGCATGCAGTGCGCCGCTTGTCGCAACCTGAAAGATGAAGGTAATTATTAGAAGGTGTACTCGCTAACTAGTCATTTCGTCCACTTCCACGTCAATATGGTACCAAGAGTAACCGATAACTGGCACTTTTATTTTTATTGAATATGTGGGCTCAGATCAGCCACAAGCCCGGATGGGCGATAGGCTGCTTTTCCCGGACCGTCAAATGGGCCATGTGGGCTCCTGCGGGCCATCCAAATTCCTAATTCCCAATTTCAACAAATACACACTGATGGCAGCCTCTTGGCGCCAAACCGCGTCCAATTTCCCGCCACCTCTCCCTACTCCCTGCCCCGCGCCGCCGAATCCCTTCCCTTCCTCGCCGCGCGTCATTTCCACCGAGCGAAAGAAACACACGCGAGAGGCGACGGGGAGAATCCCTCGGCGGCCGGCAAAGGCAACGACGACGCAGGTGATTTCAGCTGTCCAATATTCTTCCTCCTCCGTCTCCCCCTCTCCCTGTGTTGCCCCCCCCCCCCCCCCCTCTTTCCCGTGGCGCCTCTCGTCCTCTTGTACCCGACCAATCTAATGCATCCATTCATCCTTTGATTAGGTTATTCTTCTTCAGCGCGCAAGGTCGATCTAGCCCTCATCTGAAATGGGGGATGAGAAGGTTGAGGCCATGGAGATTGATGGGCAGCAGCGGCAAGAAGTCTCCGCCGCTGTGCCGGACGGCTTCAACGCCGATTACCTCCGAATTTACTACGGTAAAGTGCCGAAGTGATTTATTCCATCCTAGATCCTACTTTGTGGGATGGCTTGGGGAAATAGGCTGAAATGGGAGGTAGATCTGTATTCCTTGTACCACGTCTGTTACAAAATACCAGAAGTATGCTGTGAGATTCCACGCAAAGGTAGTTTTGCTGCATATTTTTACAGCTGCGTGAATATTTCATTTTTCTTCTTCTAAAGGAACCCATCAGGAGAGTTTCCTACTGCAGACAAAATCAGAAGTCAAGGTTATTAAACAAGAGAACACTACAAAATGGGAGACCCAGTCTGTGAGCTGATTAGCATATTTCTCGAACTGTAGAAAAATACCGTCAGCTCTTGTTTGTATATGTGTGCTCTAGGTCGTTTTTAACTCTCCACATGCTGCAAGATGCAGCAGCTGTAATTCTCAGGAAGACCACCTGCAGATCGATCTTTAGGTCTACACTACAAAGAACTCGTTGATAGATGCAGTATGTGCCCTCTGTTCGGGCAAACTAAATCCCAACATTTGGTAGAAAACAGGGCAAGACCAGACTAAATGGAATACTGTTTCTTCCATTCCATAGGCAAATATTTCACACACAATCATAGTGCTGTTGTTACGTTCTTATGCCTCCAAAGGTGGAAGCAACTTGCTAAAAGTTCTCAGCTCCAAAAGTTATTTCCTACCAATTTCTTGTGCTTGCTTCCTCACAATTCTTTTGTCTTGTGCTTAGGTTCAAACTCAGTCTCTTTTGCCCCACTGTAGACAACATGCTCTTTAACTAAAAAAATAATCTTACAAACCATATAGTGCTAATGATTATATCACAATTGCAGGAAAGCTCTTCCCATATGTTGATTTCTTCAAGTGGCTTTCATATGGAAATGGTATGTGATCATACCTTTACTACCTCAGTCAGATGCTAACTGTCTTGCTCTTTGCTAACTGATATTGTTTTCTGTAGATGCAAAGCATCCTGGATGTGATCAGTCATACATTGGGCGTCGGGAGCTTTCGTTTACACTGGAGAATGACATCTATCTGCGATTTCAGTCCTTTGATAGTGCAGCTGAACTGGAGACTTCTATCAAAGAGAAGTGCCCTTTCAAGATTGATATAGGACCTGTCTACAGTGTAGATGTATGATATAGCATCATCAAACATTTCAATTATTTCTCCTCATTTATTTTATATATTATGCCCTGTGCGCTATTGCCCAATGAAAATATGTTTTTTGTAGCCTGCAAAGCGACATGCCTATGCCCAGTCCGGTAATAATGTCTTTGTACCAGTGGAAAGGGAACTCATTTTTGATATAGTAAGAAGCATGCCATGCTTTTTCCACCTTATGAGCGCGCGTCCTGTTATCTTTGTGCAACTGTTGCTAAGTGTGAACTTTGTCAATACTCCCAGGATATATCTGATTATGATGATGTTCGCTACTGCTGCTCTGGAGCTGACACCTGTCTGGACTGCTGGCCGTTAATGACCATTGTCATCAAAATCCTGGATACTTCACTTAGAGGCATGTTGTTTTGTTATGCAACTACTTTACGCATGCTGCATTCACATGATGCTATGAAGATTCTGGATAAATGAGTTGCAGAATCTTCTACTTTATTGGTTTGCTTCACTGTAATAACTGTTGAAGGTGTGCTTTGCAGGTGATTTTGGTTTCAATCACATACTGTGGGTATACAGTGGTCGCCGTGGTGTCCATTGTTGGGTTTGTGATAGTAGAGCAAGAAAGTATGTTTAAGAGAACCCTTTCTTTGTTTCCTTGGTTTGGTGATCGTGAAACTCATCTTTATTATTTCTGTCAGGCTAAGCAATGAACAAAGGTCTGCAATTGCTGACTACTTCCGTGTCTATAAGGTGGTATTTATTGATTCATAACTCCAGAAACCCCCGATCCATCTTTTGAAATTTGTTGACCTGTATTACTCTTTTGTAGGGTGGTGAGAATTCACAGAAGAAAGTTTCGTTGACCGGGCCTGTCCTTCACCCTTTCCTTGCGTATGCTCTAACCATCTCTCCTACTTGCATATCGTGTCAGTATGAACTGCGATGTACAAATTGATAATACTGAAATTTTATGCTTCTGCAGACGGTCATACACCGATGTTCTGAAATGCTTCTTTGAAGACAAGCTGTTACATAGCCAACAACTATTTGCATCAGAGGAGAGGTGCCAGAAGATACTCGAATTTATTCCTGATGAAAGTAAGAAATAAATTTTTAATACGCAGAGATGATGTTCTTCAAATATCACTGTTATCGAACATTTCTTGTTCATGAAGTATGAATTATGAAACGTGTTTTACACCATTCTGAGAGGGCGTGTTTTCTAGATGTTGCTAGTGAGCTCCATGATAAATGGCAAGGAAATAGACGATCCTCCATCTCAAAAGAAGATGTAAATGCAACAAGATGGGAGCAGTTAAAGATGACCTTGCAGTCAGGAAAGCACAAGGTTAATGTTTAATCTCCTGCAATCCTATTCACTTATATTGCATATGTGCCAGTTATCAATTGGTATATATTTTTCTTGAGTTTTCAACAGGATGTTGTGTGCAGTTATTCACTCTCAAATTACAATTACATCTTATAATTCAGCTTACCCTGACGTATTTTTTTTACATCTCAGACACAGGGGCTTCGCAGATGCGTAGAAGAGATTGTCTTCTCGTACACGTATCCTAGACTTGACATGGAGGTAAAAGCAAATTATCACCGATACATGTTCGTAGCAAAGGAAATATTGGTGTATTTTTTGCCTATTAATCAAACTGATGTTGTATATCAGGTGTCAAAGCACATGAATCATTTACTGAAGGCCCCCTTTTGCATACACCCAAAGACAGGTAGAAACCTGAATAGATTTCTGATTTTAGTTTAGTGTAATATGGTGTGGATCTGCATGCACGAAAAAGGCAGCATGGAGCCTTTTGATTTCTCCATTGAAAGTTCTATTTTAGCTGTTCCGTGAATGATGCACACTTTTAAAACGTATGCATCCATTTAATACCTACAGGCTACAAGTATGCTTTCACTTTGCTTGCTTTTGAAGGAATCAACTACGTTCTGATTTGATTATAAATAACCTTGCTATTTCTTTGTACAGCTGTCTGAATGATAAATTTGTCACTTCACTAATTCTAACAGTTGTTTTATTGTCCCCAGGTCGTGTTTGCATTCCAATTGATCCCAACAATTGTGAAGATTTTGATCCTACGGCTGTTCCAACTTTATCACAGGTATCTTCTATAGAGCGAAGCATAAACATATAGTATGTGTTAAAAATGCACGTGTGCCTGTTGATGTGCCATGATGTGTCCTGACTTGCTGAAACTACCATGCATGGCCAGCTATTAGGAGAGCTCAATGCTGCTGGTATGCAGATTGATTCTGAGAACGGTAAGTGACTGTTAAGCTGCATCATTGTAGAACTTGCAAATGACAACTTTTCATACCATACAGCCTTATCTTGCACTCCCCTTCTCACAATACTGCTTTGAATTGCAGACTGGGAGAGAACATCCCTTGAGAAGTACATGAGATTTTTCAGAACGTCCTTTCTTCAACCGATGCTGAAAGCTTGCAAGGTATGCGTTCTCTGCTGCTACGCCCTCCATTCCAAAATATTTGAAATTCTAGGTTTTTCTTTAGTCAAACATCTTTAACTTTGACCAAATCTATACAATATTCTACCAACATCAACAACACAAGATTAGTTTCATTAGATTCATCGTAAAATATATCTGATGTTGTAGATATTAATATATTTTCCTATATACATGTTCATGAGGCCACCTATTTCCGTTTGCTGAATGCCAGCTTTTGCCATATAATTTTGCAGGAGGAACTGGAAACTGCTTATAGTGCAAAACTCCAACAGTCCAAGAATACCTTGAGCTGGTAAAAGCTCCATGTACAACTGTGACGGTGCCTCTCTCGTATGGGCAGCCTTCTTCTTTTCCGAGAGGTGCTTACTCCCCGAGTTCATCTAGGGCACAGATCATTCATCCTATTGTTGCTCTACGGGCAAACGTGTAACTGTTCAGCTACTGCTGTGGCTCACAAGCTCAGGCTCGAATGCATTGTTAGCAGCTTGTTCTTGCGTCGTGTCTGTTTGAAGCTGTTAAACTTTGATGAACAAGTAGTGATGCGCTATTGTATAGAGCCTACCCTTGCAAGCATATTACTAACTAATACTCCCTCTGTAAACTAAGAGGTCTTATATTAATTTATAGAGGGAGTACATTGTATCAGCTATTCTTGTTATGCGACACCATATGGGCCATATGGGGGGGGGGGGGTTGAGAGCACTCCATATTATCGAGTTTGTAGGTGTGAACACCATATGCATCGATTGCTGCAGAGGCTGTGGATTTAACCTCCTTTTCTAAAAAAAAATGGGCTATGAGGTCTTTGACTTAAGACAGAGGACGCTTGTGTTTTAAAATAGAGCATCTACACCTGGAACCTTCCTCATGAAACATCCGACAACCTAGTCACCAAATTGTCATCCAATCGGACCTCCAAAGCCAGACCAAACGTGATTTGGGGATGGTGTCTGCCTTGTTGGATCTGATAGGTCAGACCTACTCTCCACCAAATCGATCGTCCTTCGTCCACCTTCAACTTTGCTCCCTATTCGTGTCGTCGTCCTTGTGTACCATCCAATTCAGTCAACTTAGGTGTTGATGTCGAGTACCCTGTCCCCAATTGCCGTCATGGTTGATGCCTTGGTGGACTTCACGGGTAAAGGACCGTCATCACTTGCAAGATGGAGAACATCGCCCCGAGGGAGCGGTGCGAATTTGCCAAGCCTGATTGTAGATGCTTTGACGAGTCCGTGGACAATGTCGACGGCCCCTCATTTGTCCTATTGAATAACCACCTGGTCATAAAGCCTTCATATTCATGCAAAACCATGCACGTCCATTATATAACACTAATTCATTACCAATTCAACAAAGCAAAAATAAACCATAGGTCAACAATTCAACAAGTGCCAAAATAAAATTCAACAATTCATAGATAGGCGATGTAAGAATGAATCATAACTTCTTGCTCGGTTCCAAAATACTTGACGCCCTTCTGCCCAACCTAGCCAACCAAGCTTCACAAAACAACATCGACAAAGTCAAATTCAGAATATTTCGGGTAGGGAACCCCGAGCAAATTTGGCATATTTCAGGATGGTAACTGTTTTTACCCATGTTCTTGCCTGTGTTTGTATTGATTTGGGATGGAATACAAAATACAGGTAATCTACTGTGAGGTCGTTGTGCGTCATCTACATGCCCTACTTCTCGGTTACATCCTAGCCAGTTAGGAGAACGTGTTCTAGACGACTTCTAATATCTTTTAAGTATACATCATGCCTTGAGGAGTACGTCATGACCCACCTCGACGTGCCCCTCTGGCGAACCGTCATGGGGTCCCTGGCCCGACCACCTTCCCAAGAGACGACGTGATGAGAGACCCCCTATCCGGGACATCGCTAGTAGCCCCTGAACAACTCTTCAAGCCTGATACATTCCTTGGCTTTTCTGAGTCAACTTTGATCGTCGGTCTTGAAAACCGGTTCAACCAGTCGCTTTGTATCCAATTTCTTGATCCCTTAATTGTATTCGAGGTGTTTCATGACCACCTCAGTTTTTGCCAAGCTCTTCATTATTTTTGTGCTTCTCCGGACCTCGGAAATATTCCCACGCATCAATTAGTCGTGAAGTGTAAAACTGAGCACATTCCCTGCCCTCCCAGACCATAAGGTTTTTGGCCGTCGGATGTGTGTTCCGGGTCGTTGCTGGCCGTCAGATGACTATATAATCCCGTAATTAACCAATGGGCCGGGTGTCCTAGGGAGGCTATTCCGGAGGAAAAATCGGTGGCCTCTGGTTGATTGGGCCAGGCAACCCATTTAGAGGGTTGTGAAAGAACAGCCCACCAATTAGCTGGCGTGCGACTTCGCTTCAGTTCAGGTCAAGGACATCGAAGGGGCAGCAATCCCTCCCTTCATTCTCCCTCGCGGCCGCCGATGAATCATCGCGCCTCCACGAGACCACGACGTTGACCAGCCGCCGTCGTCTTCCTTCTCCAGTTGCAGCAGAGAGGGGCTCCACTCTCGGACCAATGAGGCTCGACACCATTGTCGCATCCGACAGCGCCATGGCCTCGATCTCAGCCGATGCAGGGGCGGCGCTTGGGGAGGCCATCAAGTTGGTGTTCGGGCGGTGGACAGCACTGCAGGTGGGGGTGCAGGAGCGGTGGAGCGGCCGCGACTCCCACGGCAACGCCGACCAATTCGGCGAATCAATCGTTTCTTGGTTCTGTCGCTCAAGGGTACGTACATCTCCTTCAGCAATCAACATCGTCAGATAATAAATAATACTCCACCACTCAGGATCCTGTAGAGTATATTCCTCCTTGCCTCCTTGAGGCGGGATCCTGTAGTAAAGTTGATACTGTTTAGTTTAGCATATGAATTCTCCTAGATCTAGCGCCGTGGGGGTCCACTACTCGGCTTTCAGACCGGTGCAGCAGGGATGGTCTCCACTTTGTGGTTGCGTGGGGCTTGAGCCTTAAGGAATGATCATCGGCAGCGACTTAGGTTTGCCTCTACAAGAACAATTGGACAAGGGAAACGGGAGTGCATGACAACATTCGATGGAGTCCGCTGGTACAGATCATTCCCTTCCCTTTATCTTGGATATAATCAGTGTTCTCTATTGGTTTGGATTTGTCCTTTCCGAGTGCCTACGATTAGCATTTCACAACAATCAGGATGACACCCAGTTGATAGGAATTTTGAGCAGAATGTCACACACGTGTGTTCTTTATAGAAAAATTATTATGTCCAACTACTACAGTGGATCTGTCAATATATCATGAGTAACGAGGATGATCATTTTTATTAAAGAGATTATAATATATTAGAGGATATCATGTTCACAAAAAGAAAAGATATGTTTTGGGAAAAGCTAAAACTCACATGTATGGGCATTTGCAATTTGCCCACACGCCTTCGTTACTACTCCTTTTGTCATGTCAAATCAGATGGCATCAGCGGATTTTTTTTTTGGTTTTTGGCTTAAAAATATTTTATCTTCTAATTAAAAAATCCAATTAAAAATCCGTTTTCATCATTAAATCCGTCTTGACGTGATCTTTAAAACTAGATCCCATGTTGATATGTTTCGATGATTTTTTTTTAGGCAACAGTTGCCATGATGTTACACTGTAGTTGCCATAGTGTTTACACTAAAGTTGCCATGACATGTTCTACCTATTTTTTCTTCTAGATTTAAAGCTACCGGTATATTTTTTAACTATTTTTAATGGCAATTTTTATTAATTGATCATGACAATTTTTAGTAATTAACCACGGCAAATTTAATGCATGGGTCATGGCAATTCTTTACTAATCCATCAAAATTTACTTTTAAAGGTAGAAGAAAAAAATACCTGAAACATATCATGACAACTTCAGTGTAAACACCATGACAATTAATGTGCAATAGACATGTCAATTTTTACCCCCGAAAAAAAGTCGTCGAAACATATTGATATGAGATCTAGTTTCGAAGATCTCGTCGCGGTGGATTTAATGGTGAAAACGGATCTTCAATTGGATTTTTCATTTAAGAGATAAAACATTTTAAAAACTGAAAATCAAAAAAGATCCCCACATGCATGCATGCGGTGACGTGACGCAATCTGTGTATTATAGGTGTGTGGACGGATGTTGCTCCCACCACACGTGTGGGCATTATCGCGACCCTATGTTTTTGGTATCCTTCTCGGTCATTATAGAATTGCACTATTACTATCAATAGATCAATTGGTTCAACTTTTCCTATAAATTTGACAAAGTAATGTGAAGGCTTTGCATTAGTTCTCTACTTTTCTTGTTATCAAAAATAAAAAATAGTTCTCTACTTTATGTCAACTGATTTCCTTTATGTCTATGTTATAACTCACTTCTTCATACTAAGTTATCAACGACTTGCTCCTCCGCACAAAATTCTGAATGACCCACTCTTGTGCAGGTCCTCACATTCAGGTTATTTTTCCTACTTATCATCTCATCATCATGATGGTACACATTGCACATCATGAATTAGTTTCACACAGAAGATACCTTTAATTTTTTTTAGTGCCTCCTGAATGTTTCTAATATTGCTTGCAGAAGATTGCAAAATTCATGTCTACATGTCATAAATTCATCTCAGTTGTCGGTTTATTCAAGGGCATCCAGAACATATATGTGTTACTTTTTCATTTCTCCAACTGCAATTTGCAAAATAAAAAAGTGTTATCTTGGTAGGTCATGTCTCCCATTTGTTCTCTTGAGCTTTTAAGCATACCAGTTTAGATACTTTAATATTGTAAACAAGAATGCGTATGATGATTTAAATTTCATTATAAATACATATCTTCTTCCAACACGTGAGTATATATAATGGCCATAATGGCATGTTAAATTTCCTCTAATTCAAATGATCTAGCTTTCAATACAAGAAGAGACATACTTACTCCGATGTTTGTTGAGATGCTAAGAAACCACACACTGAGAGGGCTATTTTCATATCTATGTTCAAACATGGAGTCGCTAGAGGTAGTAGTTTTGGTTTTCAAATATAATTTATATACTACAACATACATTTTTTGCCAGAAGTATATGTATGCAAATGTATCTTTTGTTTTTACTCAACGCTCACCTTAAATGTTGAACTGCAATTCGTGCCCAAGTAGTTAATGTCACTCCACCATTAACATATGGAAATATATCATTATCATTACAGGCACATATACATGCATGCGTATACATGGAGTCGCAACACAAGAAATTCCCACTAATAAATCTGCTTCCTTACGTATCCTGAATTTGTGGAAATTATGCTCTTGTGTGACATAAAGCTACCAATGTATGATCGAGGGCATGCGAAATTCTATTTGAGTTAGGCATTTGATTTCTGACCCACTGCAAATTGTATCACAAGTAATGCCGTCAAGTTTGTTAATGGAGTAAATAATCATATTTGTAAGTGATTTTCTTTCCTGAATTCATTGATCTATTCTATCTTCAATTCGAGGGGAAGTTCTCTCTCTATATATCATTACAGTTATGAAATTTGGCATCCTACGGCTACACCATGGAAGTAGCGTTGTTAACTTAATTTAACATGACAAGTATTTGTTTTCCTAAAAAAATTCATGACAAGTATTTGTATATGGCTCCATATAATTGCATCAATCCTTAACATTAAAGTGTAAAACTGAATGAACAGCAACGCACGCCATTAATAATTTAGTTTGTTGTGAAGTATTCCCGCGCTTGGCGTGTCATGTGGATCCGACCTCACACCGTCAGCTCAGAACGATCCCATCCATCAGCCCACGTGGCCGTGAGGTGCTTACGTCTCGATGGTCAACATACTAACATGCAGACTTGTGTAAGGACCCCATCATTGTCACGTCTTATCAAGAAAGTGATTGTGCGCCACGGTACGATAATTAATCAATTGCCTCCTCAATTCCCAATTAGCGCGTGACATGCTCCTTCCGTTTGTCAGTTTACAGGTCGTGCACGTATATACAGTTCGTTAATTTGATCAACTTAATAAGAGACATATTATAAAAAATATATTATTAGAAACTTAGATGTTTTATTTTTTAATGATATCTTTTTATGTTAAATAATATATTTTATATAAGTCAAATTGACGATCTAGATATGTGTGCAATGCCTTCTAAATTGTGATGGGGAGTATGAAAAAAATGTAGGAATTACTTCCATGCAACATAGTTATCCCGCTAACACTTCGCGTAGTACTCCACCCATAAAAGGCCAGGGGCGAGGAGGAGCCAAGTTTACGCTCCCATTCCACTTAAGCTTCGTCTTCCTCTTCGAGTTCTTGTGCCCAAGCATTCTTCATGTGCCCGAGCTCAAGAACTTCCGCCCGTTCTTTATGCACCTCTTTTTTGACCATGGCCTAAGATGATAGCCAGACCCAATCGGGGAAACCACCAAGACCGGAAAGAAGACGATGGGAGAGTCTTAAACCGCCTCCCAGCCAAGGGGTAGGTGGAGGACCACCACGATGACGCCCGACCAGCTGTCCTCGACCGGTTATTTGCCGACACTGGAGATTGCTTCTGCTCGCTCTGCTTCCATGGCCAGGGGCGATGGGTTTTACTTCGTTAGGGTGCCTCGGCCACATGAAGGCGAGCATGTATGTTTCGCCTCCCATCTCCTACATTGTTTGGGATTACCAATTCACCCCTTCCCCCGTGACATCCTCCATTTCTATGGCCTTTAGTTTCACCATCTTGCCCCAAACTCCATCCTCCACATGCCATGCTTCATAATTTTCCGTGAATCAATCATGTGTTGCGAGCCCAATTTCAGGATCTAGTGCAAGTTCTTCACCCTCAAGCCCTAGAACAATGACCCGGGGGCGTGCGAGTGCGAGGTTGCCTCAATCAACAAGATCCAGGGGGCCGGGTGGCTGAAGGGGGGCTTCATCGACACCGTCAAAAACTGTCAGGAGGAGTGGTTTTACATCTCGGATGTGCCACTGGCAGACCCTCCTCAGGCCGGGATAGTCACCCTTGTAGGACCAGAGTATATCAGCCAGAGGGGTGGGTGGGTGGGTTAATGGGAGATTTAAAATTTCTTTGGAAACTTAAACACTCTTAGCAGAACACAACAGAAAAATAAACATATGCAGTTCTACGAAATAAAACTATTTCTAAAAGAAATATGCAAGTCTATTGGGAAGTACTAATCAAAACAATGCTAAAGAGAATGACAAGGTGGCAGTAGATAAGGAATCGATGACCATAGAAACATAGAAGCAAATCACCTTCAACACAACCAGTAGAAACACAAAGACAAACATGTATATACTACACAACATTGTCTTGGTTCAGATAAACAACTTGGAAGATAAACACTTGTAATGTACAAATAGATACCTATCGAGGACAAAGAACACCAAAGATAAACTACTGAAAGAATTGCGGTGGAGAGGATGTGAGCTCGATGATGACATATGATGTAGGGTAATGCAATAGAAGACAAAAATCATCCTACGCACCAGCCCAGGACCATTATGAAGATACATAAAAGGTTAGATCTGATCGTTATCAACTCATAGTGTAGTGGAAGAAGAGTTGGCAAGGATTGTTGGTGCAGATTCCCACAACTAGGATTTACATCCTCCCGACCGTGAGAATTTTGTCCCTCGAACAAAATATAGAATGTACGATCTCTCGACCGGGTTGCATATATACGGTGTCACCGATCCAACAACACTTCGTCGTACATAACTAACCATTGTAGGACACTAGGAAACCTTGCGGTGCTACAAAACTATTTCGTGCAAGAGAGAGAGAGAGGGAGGGAGAGAGATATATCATTGCATGCCATTTGGCGAGAGCTCAAAGGATCAAGTTGGAGTGTGTTTGGAGGGCTCCCTTCCACCTCTACACACAAGATAGACGGCCAATAAGTGTGTGTCCGTGTAGATAGGTTTGGTGAAGTATAGACATGACCGAAACATCTTCCGATCAATGATCAATAGCAGAACTGTGGACACCCATATTGATATTCAAGTGAAGCTTTAGCTACCGTGTGATGTTCCTGTTGATTCATGATATGTTACAAAAACCTAAGGCAAGATTTATCGGCATCCCCGTGAATCAACAACTTGTTCACTATGTCAGTTTCCTCATTATCGATTTTGTTCTCTTTTCTCGTTCCCATGTTCCGGCATCCTTGCGATCAAATCACATTGTGTCTTGCCAGACGATGATGGATACCGTCACATTGAGAGGGCCCAAATATATCTCCATCGTTAGAGGAGCACATCCCAGTCTTGATGCATCTAGTCCATTGTCGTACTTTTCTGTGAACCCGTAAGCTACCGAATTGCCACCATGTTATGGATGACGTTTGGAAAACCCCAAAGTTCATGAATAAATTATGAAGGAACTCAGTAAAATTATGAAGGAACTCAATACTCTCATGGTCTAAGGAATTATTAAAAGAATTGACTTTCTCTGTGTTATAAACCATTAACTTGTGACAGATGGATTGCATAGCATAACAACAATTGGGTCGGTTCAACACAAAATGTTCTCCTATCATTGTGTCCTCAAAGTTACCGGCATTGACATACCCATGATCAGGAAAATAGAACCATCATGCGACACTCGAGCTAGTCTTAGAGGCGACACAAGGAATCAAATTTACCATTTATTATTCCACACACACACACATGAGTTTTACTCTAAGCATTGTAGTTATTGCAGACTCGAGAACCATTGAAATTGTAGCACAAAATATAAACATTTATTACAAACTTGGAGACAAATAGTAACTTTTATTATTGCCTCTAGGGCATACCTTCTAGAGATAATTTGGTAGACCATTCCGCTCTTCTACAAAAGAAGCTACCTTTGGTTGAAGGGACTTGTGATTGAACACATGAGATAAACTCTCCCAGTCCTATTCTCCACAACAACAAGTTCCTGGACCTTTTGTTGATTTACTCGTGGTAAATTCTTATTGGCAATCTCCAAGCCTTCAATAGACTTTGTCTTTGGTGACCACAACTACGGTTGCTCACTCTTCACAAACTAGAATGACTCTTGATTGCTAAAGACTTTGAATCGACAACGACCGTTACTCTTCGACACTCGAGCAAACGCCTAACCGTCTAGAGAGTTGTAGCTCTAAAAAGTAATAGGCACAAGAACTCTCAACTCAGATCTACTGTGATGCTCAACCACTATCTAAGTTTTCGACTCTTAATTTTCTTTCCATGGATTTTAAACTCAAATAACTTGGAGAGGGGTGCTCAATCGATCTTCTCAGAATCTCAAGCGAAGCAACCAACGAACAACCTTGGTGCGGGGTGGCTATTTATAGCCACAACCTTCCCATTAGAGAAATGACCATTTTGTACACATGATTTAGCCAATGGCAAACGAACATATTTCCAACGGTCATATATTGAAAGCACACAACAACTTTACTTGAGGAACAAGTAAAGATGACTCCTCGGTTTGAAACTTTCTCTCGCAAACCAGAAGATAATTGTCTTTGGCTGACAAGTAAATGTCTCAAAGCACACAAATATTTCTCTCAAATCTCATAGGATAGGATTCAATTAAGAATCATAATAGACATAATTCTCAAAATACTTATACCCCTCTTAATAATACGGTGGTCATAAGACTCAAGGATAACAACAACAACAACAACAACAACAACAACAACAACAAAGCCTTTAGTCCCAAACAAGTTGGGGTAGACTAGAGGTGAAACCCATAAGATCTCGTGACCAACTCATGGTTCCGACACATGGACAGCAAGCTTCCATGCAGCCTTGTCCATGGCTAGTTCTCTGGTGATGCTCCAATCCTTCAGATCTCTCTTTACGGACTCTTCCCATGTCAAGTTTGGTCTACCCCGACCTCTTTTGACATTATCAACATGATTTAGCCGTCCGCTATGGAGTGGGGCTTCTAGAGGCCTGCGCTGAATATGCCCAAACCATCCCAGACGATGTTGGACAAGCTTCTCTTTAATTGGCGCTACCCCAACTCTATCTCGTATATCATCATTCCAGATTTGGTCCTTCCTTGTGTGGCCACACATCCATCTCAACATGCGCATCTCCGCCACACCTAATTGTTGCACATGCCGCCTTTTAGTCGGCCAACACTCAGCGTCATACAACATTGCGGGTCAAACCATCATCCTATAGAACTTGCCTTTTAGCTTTTGTGGCACCCTCTTGTCATAGAGAATGCCAGAAGCTTGTCGCCACTTCATCCATGTGGCTTTAATTCGATGGTTCACATCTTCATCGATATCCCCATCCTTCTGCAACATTGACCCCAAATATCAAAAGGTGTCCTTCTGAGGCACCACCTGCCCATCAAGGATAACATCCTCCTCCTCCTCGTTCCCAGTAGTACTGAAAGCGCACCTCATGTACTCTGTTTTAGTCCTACTTTGGGTTTCATCTCCATAAGAGTGGCTAAGTTTTGACGTTGGCTCGCCAAGCCTATCACAACCCTCCTCCTTTACCTGGGCTTGGGATCGGCTATGTTGAGACAACATAGGTGGTCATAAGACTCAAATAAAAATGAAACGACGAAACAAATGCTACGTCTTCACTTTGTCTTCATTCTTCTCGACTGCAGTCATTTCTTCTTGGACGCCTGTCGTACTAATTGCTTCACATCGGCAATCTTTTTTGGGGACTTCTCCGACACACAATCTTCTCGATAACAAACTCTTTGAGATATATCAATCCTCTTTGTAGCACAAAAGACTTTCTCTCAAGTTTATAGAAAACTTCTCGAAAGTAGCAATCTTCTCGGTAGCAAACCTCTTGGAGCTTAGCAATATTCTCTACTGCGCAGATAACTTTCATATAAGTTTATAGCAAAATTTTCCGAAGTAGCAAATTTCTTCGTAGCAATCTTCTTGAAATTTATTGGATAACTTTCACAAAACTTTATAATAAATTTCTTGAAAGTAGCAATATTATCGGTAGCAAATTTCGTAAAGCTTAGCAATCTTCTCAGCTGTAACATTCTCTAAAGTTTATAACAAACTTCTCGGAAGATTATAGCAATGTTCTCAAAACTATTTCTTTCTGTGTGCACTAGCAAACAAATCGGTCCCTCACTGATTCCGACAACAATATCTGAAACACATGGCCACCAACAACCCCCTGTACTCCGACCCCTCCAACCAAGATACACTCTTGGAATCCGAGGAATATGACCTTGGATGATTCCGAGGAGGTGGTCAAGCTTGCCAAAATGGTAGTCTTCTGGGTCGAACAGAAGTTGACCCTGGATAAGGTGATGCATGTGGCTCTCAACCATGACATCCAATCTCTCCAGGCCAGATGACACCCCATGTGGATGTACAACAGCGAGGATGACACCACCCGGGTCATCCAATGCAGATTCCATGGAAACAAATTCACGAGGGAGATGGTCTCCTTACTCTTCGAATGAAGATCCCTAGTCTTCCCCGACCATAAGGGGAACACGGGAATACATGAACTCCTCAAACTACGACAAACGCTGGAAAGAATATCAATTATTTTCACCTTGGGGTATGCGGATCATAACACATAATAGGTGCATACAACTTGCAAGATAGGATCTAAAACACTCATATTCATAAAAACATAATAGGCTCGGATCTGAAATCATGGCACTCGGGCCCTAGTGACAAGCATTAAGTATAGCAAAGTCATAGCAACATCAATCTCGGCGACATCTTGTAGGTGCAGAGGATAGGTGTAATTGGTATATTCACAATATTAATATATTTCCCTTTTCAAAAAAATCTTTACTTGCGGACCATTCCAGAACTCCGACGTACAAATCCCAATACTACTTTAGCGTCACCGAACGTTAAGCGTGTGGACCTTGTGGGTTCGAGAATCATGTAAACATGACCGAGACACCTATTTGGACAATAACCAATAGCGGGACATGGATGCCCATAGTGGTTCCTACATATTCCACAAATATCTTCATCAGTCAAACCACGATGTCAAGGATTCATTCAATTCCGCATGCAGTTCCCTTTGTCCAGCGGTATGTTACTTGGCCCAGATTTGATCGTCGATATCTCCATATCTAGTTCAATACCATTGCTGGCAAGTCTCTTTACTCATTTCATAATACAAGATCCCGTGACTAACTCCTTAGTCACATTGCTTGCAAGCTTATTGTGATGTTGTATTATCGAGAGGGCCCAGAGATACCTCTCCCTCATACGGAGTGACAAATCCCAGTCTCGATCCATGCCAATCCAACAGAAACCCTCAGAGATACCTGTAGAGCACCTTTATGATCACCCAATTATGAAGTGATGTTTGATGGACACGAGGAATTCCTGTGGTGTTGGGGAGTTGCATGATCTCATGGTCTTAGGAACAGATACTTGACATGAAGAAAACATTAGCAACAAACTAAGTGATACGATCATATGCTATGCTTACGGTTGGGTCATGTCCATCACATCATTCTCCTAATGATGTGACTCGTTATCAAATGACAACTCATGTCTATGGTTGGGAAACCTTAACCATCTTTGATCAACGAGCTAGTCTAGTAGAGGCTCTCTAGGGACACGGTGTTGTCTATGTATGCACACATGTATTTGAGTTTCCAATCAGTACAATTCTAGCATGGATAATAGACGTTTATCATGAACAGGGAAATATGATAATAACCAATTTATTATTACCTCTAGGGCACATTTCCAACAATTAATGCCATTGAGCCTATTGCCACAATCACTATTGGAGGTTTTAAATTACCTCTTCCTATTGCCAAGAAGAAATATGATATTCTTATTGTGGGGGACATGCAAATCCCCATTGAGGTAACTTAGTATTATATGAAAATTCTTTTTGAAACGGTTATTAATAAGACTTGATCAACCTTATTAATGGATCCTTTTCGAAAGACATGTGGTTGATGAATTAAGTAAGCATAACTTTCTATACCATTAGTTTACTATCTTTTATTCTTAGTTAAATAAAATAAAATGCCATGATTTTCCAGTTTTCTAAGTTTCCCATGCAATAAAAATGGCCCAAAAATAAAAAGTCTCAGAATGCCACAAAATTCTAACATGATTTTTTCCTGGAATATTTAAAAATTTCTGGTGTTGAAAACACCCCTGGGGGTGCACCTGTTGGTGCCAAGCCAACAGGGCGCACCCACCCCCTGGGCGCCCTCTGATGGCTTGGGGGCCCCACAGGGACCCCCTCACTTATATATTCAGCCCACTCTTTCTCCTACCTCTAGAAAAAAATCATGGTTTCTCTCTCTTTCTCTCTCATGTTCTTGCTCCCAAACCTGAAATTTTCGATCTCTTTGCTACTCCATTTCCGAAACTGTTTGGAGGGATTGCTCCTTGGTATGTGACTCTCCTATTCCTCCAATTAGTTTTTTTTTACTTTAGTGGTTTATATTTTGCATATTTTTATGCACTTGGTGCTACTAAAAATGAGCTTGCATGTTGAATTCTTTGAGTTCCAAGTAGTATGAATGCTTGATATGGCCTCTAGGCATCTATATGAGTAGTCACTATCAATCTTACAAAAAAATGACATAATTTTGTGGCCCAACTTTTTTAGAAAATTGTTCATAGGAAGATGAAACTCTTTAGGAGGAGTTCTTCAAGGAGACGTTCCTTTGGTGCGTCGTCGAGTGGGAGCTCAATATGACAAGCATATGTTGAACCCATAACCAGCCTGACAATCATGGCCGACGCTAAATCATGTCGTTGGCCATGTGATGAGTTCATGAGAGGCGCAGGTATTAAAGGAGGAATTTGATCAATATATTTACAATGCCGACCTACCGACTTCTTCATAGGTAAGTGCACTCAACACTACAATCTTACCTGTTCATTCACACAAATGTTTCAATATCACGCCCGTTCTTCTAGAGCGTTATTTAATCTCTATGATAAATCTTATAGTATGACTCTAGAAGAATTTTGTGGTGCATGCAAACTTCCATATTGGGGCTCACTTGACAAACCACAAAAATCTGATTATAATATGTTCCTTGAAAGTCTTTGTGTTGGAGAGGATAGAGGAGTCACACATGCTAGAATAAAAAGCATCCAATTTCCCTCTATCCACTACTTTGCATTATTTAATGGGAAATGTATTGTGGGCAAGCAAGATTGTAGTGCATCGTGCGCTCTTGACTTGACTATTATCTACACTGCGTATCTGGTGATAAAAAGTATAACCTTGAGGAAATTGTTGCCCAGAGGTTGCATCTTAACGCGGGTAATGGCGATCAGTATGGAGGAATTTATGCCTCTCGCGTAGCTGCAAAACTAGGAGTCTTGACTCAACCCAATGAACCTATGTTGCCTGAGAGATATGTAGATTTTGAAGCCATGCGGCGTCATGATTTTACTAAGGACAGTGCTCAGGGTTATGAGTACAACTTGATATTTAATAAATATAATCGTGTCTATGTTACTTTGCCTGCGCCTGTTCTCTTTGATTTCAGAACAAACAGAGATATTACGTTCTCGAGAGAGAAGTGCACGATTACAACACAATAGTGGAGGCCGCTCGTTTGGCTGAGGAGGCGGCACGAAACGCCTCCACGAGCTATCACTTTGATTATTATCCAGACCAATCGCGGTGATCATAGAGCTAGGCAAAATCCTAAGCTTGGGGCATACGTATTTCTCACCAATATTATATTTATGTTCACATACTCCTTATCAATTGTCAATGTTCATCCTCCTTCATTGCATGTCCATTTTAGTTTTAGTTTTGGTTTTCTTCTTGTGTGTTTGAAAAACTTTATAAACCCCAAAATATTCTCACTTATTTTTAGTTTAATTAATTTTTAGGATTAAAATAAAACCTCAAAATATTTCCTTTGCATATTGGGAGCTTTACCATGTAAATAATTTTTTCGTTCTTGTTTTTCCTTTGTTTAGTTGCTTCCTTCGCAAAAATCAAAAACCCCAAAAAATATTTCACTGTTTTTTCTTCTAAATTTCTTTTCTTTTGATTGAGTCACTAAAAGGAGAAGACCATGAAAAAACGTTGAGTGGCTTGTTGGAAATATGCCCTAGAGGCAATAATAAAATGGTTATTATTGTATTTCCTTGTTCATGATAATTGTCTATTGTTCATGCTATAATTGTGTTAACCGGAAACCATAATACATGTGTGAATACATAGACCACAACATGTCCCTAGTGAGCCTCTAGTTGACTAGCTCGTTGATCAATAGATGGTCACGGTTTCATGGCCATGGACATTGGATGTCGTTGATAACGGGATCACATCATTAGGAGAATGATGTGATGGACAAGACCCAATCCTAAGCATAGCACAAAGATCGTGTAGTTCGTTTGCTAAAGCTTTTCAATGTCAAGTGTCATTTCCTTAGACCATGAGATTGTGTAACTCCCGGATACCGTAGGAATACTTTGGGTGTGCCAAACGTCACAACGTAACTGGGTGGCTATAAAGGTACGCTACGGGTATCTCCGAAAGTATCTGTTGGGTTGGCACGAATCGAGACTGGGATTTGTCACTCCGTATGACGGAGAGGTATCTCTGGGCCCACTCGGTAAGACATCATCATAATGAGCTCAATGTGACTAAGGAGTTAGCCACGGGATGATGTATTACGGAACGAGTAAAGAGACTTGCCAGTAACGAGATTGAACAAGGTATGGGGATACCGACGATCGAATCTCGGGCAAGTACCATACCGATAGACAAAGGGAATTGTATACGGGATTGATTGAATCCTTGACATCGTGGTTCATCCGATGAGATCATCGTGGAGTACGTGGGAGCCAACATGGGTATCCAGATCCCGCTGTTGGTTATTGACCGGAGAGGTGTCTCGGTCATGTCTACGTGTCTCCCGAACCCGTAGGGTCTACACACTTAAGGTTCGATGACGCTAGGGTTATAGGGAAAAGGTATACGTGATTACCGAAGGTTGTTCGGAGTCCCGGATGAGATCCCGGACGTCACGAGGAGCTCCGGAATGGTCCGGAGGTAAAGATTGATATATAGGAAGTCCAGTTTTGGTCACCGGAAAGTTTTCGGGCTCATCGGTAGTGTACCGGGAGTGCCGGGAGGGTACCGGATAACCCCCGGGAGGGGTGTGACGACCAAAGGACCACATGGGCTGTTAGATAAAGTGTGCCAGCCCTTATTGGGCTGGGCAAGACTTTTGCTAAAGGCCCATGCGGCTGGAGATAAGGAGATAAGGCAAAAAGGATTTAAAAGGAGGAAATCCACCTCCCTTGTGGGAGGTGGACTCTCCCTTTAATTCGGCCGGCCATCTCCTCTTTGGAGTAGAGGCCAAGCCAGCCCTCCACGTCCCTCCTCCTATATATACTTGAGGTTTTGGATGTTTTGAGACAAGATTTGATCTCTCTCTCTCACGGCAAAGCCCTACCTCTCTTCTTCCTCCTCCGCAGCGCTTAGGCGAAGCCCTGTCGGAATACCTTGCTACTCCACCACCACCACGCCGTCGTGCTGCTGTTGGAGCCCTTCCCCAACCTCTCCTTCCTCCTTGCTGGATCAAGGTGTTGGAGACGTCATCGGGCTGCACGTGTGTTGAACGCGGAGGTGCCGTCCGTTCGGCACTTGATCGGATCTACCGCGATCTGAATCGCTGCGAGTACGACTCCATCAACCGCGTTCTTGTAACGCTTCCGCTTAGCGATCTTCAAAGGTATGAAGGTGCAATCTTTCCCCTCTCGTTGCTGGTTTCTCCATAGATAGATCTTGGTGAACGTAGGAAAATTTTGATTTACTACTACGTCTCCCAACAGTGGCATCATGAGCTAGGTCTATGCGTAGAATCTATGCACGAGTAGAACACAAAGCAGTTGTGGGCGTCGAGTTTGTTAATTTGCTTGCCGCTACTAGTCTTATCTTGATTCGGCGGTATTGTGGGATGAAGCGGCCCGGACCAACTTTACACGTACGCTTACGTGAGACCGGTTCCACCGCCTAACATGCACTAGATGCATAAGGTGGCTAGCGGGTGTCTGTCTCTCCTACCTTAGTCGGATCGGATTCGATGAAAAGGGTCCTTATGAAGGGTAAATAGCAATTGGCAAATCACGTTGTGGTGTTGACGTAGGTAAGAAACGTTCTTGCGAGTAACCTATAGCAGCCACGTAAAAACTTGCAACTACAAATTAGAGGACGTCTAACTTGTTTTTGCAGCATGTGTCTTGTGATGTGATATGGCCAAAGGATGTGATGTGATGCATTGTGATGTATGAATTGATCATGTTCTTGTAATAGGATTCACGACTTGCATGTCGATGATTATGACAACCGGCAGGAGCCATAGGAGTTGTCTTATTTATTGTATGACCTGCGTGTCAATCATAAACGCCATGTAATTACTTTACTTTATTGCTAAGCGTTAGCCATAGTAGTAGAAGTAATAGTTGGCGAGACAACTTCATGAAGACACAATGATGGAGATCATGATGATGGAGATCATGGTGTCATGCCGGTGACAGTGATGATCATGGTGCCCCGAAGATGGAGATCATAGGAGCAAAATGATATTGGCCATATCATGTCACTATATTGATTGCATGTGATGTTTATCATGTTTACATCTTATTTGCATAGAACGACGGTAGTAAATAAGATGATCTCTCAATAAAATTTCAAGAAAGGTGTTCACCCTAACTGTGCACCGTTGCTAAGGATCGTCGTTCCGAAGCACCACGTGATGATCGGGTGTGATAGGTTCTAACGTTCGCATACAACGGGTGTAAGCCAGATTTACACACGCGAAACACTTAGGTTGACTTGACGAGCCTAGCATGTACAGACATGGCCTCGGAACACGGAAGACCGAAAGGTCGAACATGAGTCGTATAGAAGATACGATCAACATAGAGATGTTCACCATGGATGACTAGTTCGTCTCACGTGATGATCGGACACGGGCTAGTTGACATGGATCATGTATCACTTGGAAGACTAGAGAGATGTCTATCTAAGTGGGAGTTCATTAATAATTTGATTAAATGAACTTAATTATCATGAACTTAGTCTAAAAATGTCCTTGCAAATTATGTCGTAGATAGCTCGCGCTGTAGCTCCCCAGTTTTATTGATACAATCCTAGAGAAAAGTAAGTTGAAAGTTGATGGTAGCAATAATGCGGACTGGGTCCGTGATCTGAGGATTGTCCTCATTGCTGCACAGAAAGCTTATGTTTTTGATGTACCGCTAACTGCATCACTCCCTCAAGCGTTGTCTGTAGATGTTGTGAACATATGACAGGCACTTTTTGATGACTACGTGATAGTTCAGTGCGTCATGCATTACGGCTTAGAATTGAGGCTTCAAAATGTTTTGAACGTCACAGAACATATGAGATGTTCTAGGAGCTGAGATTGTGATCTCAAGCTCGTGCCTATGTTGAGAGGTATGAGACCTCCAACAAGATTCTTTGCCTGCAAGATAAAGGAGAATAGCTTAATCGGTGAGCGTGTTCTCAGATTGTCTGGGTGCTACAATCACTTGAATCAAGTGGGAGTTAATCTTCCAGATGAGATAGTGATTAATGCAGTTCTCCAAGTCACTGCCACCAAGCTACTAGAGCTTCGTGATGAACTATAACATGCCAGGGATGGATAAGATGATCCTTGAGTTGTTCGTGATGTTTGACACCACGAAGGTAGAAATCAATAAGGAGCATCAAGTGTTGATGGTTAAGTGAAAACCACTAGTTTCAAAAGGGGCAAGGGCAAGAAGGGAAAAACTTCAGGAATGGCAAGCCAGTTGTTGCTCTAGTGAAGAAACCCAAGGTTGAGCCCGAACCCGAGACTAAGTGCTTCTGTTATGAGGAGAATGTTCGCTGAAGCGGAAAAACCCTAGATGATTGGTAGATAAGAAGGCTGGTAATGTCAATGGAAGTATATTTGATATACGTGTTAGTGATGTGTACCTTGCTGGTACTCCTAGTAGCACCTGGGTATTAGATACCGGTTCGGTTGCTAAGTGTTAGCAACTCGAAATAAAAGCTACGGAGTAAATGGAGACTAGCTAGGTGAAAGGTGACGATGTGTGTTGGAAGTATTTCCAAGATTGATGTGATCACCATCGCACGCTCTCTCTACCTTCAGGATTTGTGATAAACCTAAATAAATGTTATTTGGTGTTTGCGTTGAGCATAAACGTGATTAGATCATGATTAGTGCGATACGGTTATTCATATAAGTTAGAGAATAATGGTTATTCTGTTTACATGGATAATGCCTTCAATGGTCATGCACCCACTCGAAATGGTTTATCGAATCATGATCGTAGTAGTACACATATTCATAACATTGGTACCAAAAGATACAAAGTTAATAATGATAGTACCACATGCTTGTGGCACTGCCACGTAATGTCATATTGGTATAAATCGCATGAAGAAACTCCATGATGATGGATGTTTTTTGACTCACTCGATTTCGAATCGGTTGAGACATGCGAGCCATGCCTCTTGGGCAAGATGACTGAGACCCCGTCATCCAATATGATGGAGCGGGCAAGTGGCTTATTGGAATTAATACATGTTGATGTATGTGGTCCAATGAGTGTTGAAACACACAGTGGATATCGTTGTTTTTCTTTACCTTCACTGATGATTTGAGTAAATATGGGGATATTTACTTAATGAAACACGAATCTGAAATGTTTGAAAGGTTCAAGGAGTTTCAGAGTGAAGTTAAAGATCATCGTGACAAGAAGATAAATGTCTATGATATGATCATGGAGGTGAATATCTAAGTTACGAGTTTGGTATGCAATTTTAGACAATGTGGAAATTGTTTCACAGCTCACGCCTCCTGGAACACCATAGTGTGATGGTGTGTTCGAACGTCGTAGTCGTGCTCTATTGGATATAGTGAGTACTATGATGTCTCTTATCGTTTTACCACTATCGTTATGGGGTTATGCATTAAAGACAAATCCATTCACTTTAACAGGGCACCATCTAAGTCTGTTGAGATGACACCGTGAGAATTATGGTTTGACAGAAGCCTAAGCTGTCATTTCTTAATGTTTGGGGCTGCGACGCTTATGTGAAAATGGGTTTTTCACCTAGCGAGCTCGAACTCAAAGCAGACAAATGCATCTTCATAGAATACCCTAATGAGACATTGGGTATACCTTCTATCTCAGATCCAAGCGCAAAAGGTGTTTGTTGCTAAGAACGGGTCCTTTTTGAGAAAGAGTTTCTCTCGAAAGAATTGAGTGGGAGGAAGATAGAACTTGATAAGGTTGTTGAACCTTTGTTTCAACCAGAGAATAGCGCAACACAGAAAGATGTTTCTGTAGAGCCTACTTAGTTGAAAAGGAAGTTAATGATGATGATCATGAAGCTTCGGATCAAGTCACTATCGAACCTCGTAGGTCGACAAGGACGCGTACTGCTCATGAGTAGTACGACAACCCTGTCTTGGAAATCATGTTGTTGGACAACGATGAACCTACGAACTATGGAGAAGCGATGGTGGGCCCGGATTCCAACAAATGGCTAGGAGCCATGAAATCCGAGAAAGGATCCATGTATGAAAACCAAGTATGGACTTTGGTAGACTTGCCTGTTGAATGGCGGGTCATTGAGTACAAATGGACCTTTGAGATAAACATAGACGCTAATGGTGAAATGTCACCGTTTATAAAGCTCGACTTGTCGCAAAGAAGTTTCCGCCAAGTTCAAGGAGTTGACTGCAATGAGATTGTCTCATCTGTAGCGATGCTAAAAGTCTATTAAAATTTTGTTAGCAGTTGCTGCATTTTTCGATTATGAAATCTGGCAGATGGATGACAAAACAAGGTTTCCGTAATGGTTTCTGTGAGGAAGAGTTGTATGTGATACAACCAGAAGGTTTTGTCAATCCTAAGGATGCTAATAATATGCAAACTCCAGCGATCCTTCTATGGACTGGAGCAAGCATCTCGGAGTTGGAATATATGCTTTGATGAGGTGATCAAAGTGTTTAAGTTTATACAAAGTTTATGAGAAACTTGTATTTGCAAGAAAGTGAGTGGGAGCACTATAGAATTTCTTATAAGAATATGTAGTTGACATATTATTGATCGGAAATGATGTAGAATTTCTGGAAGAGCATGAAGGGTTGTTTGAAAAGAGTTTTTTTCAAAGGAAGACCCAGATAAAGCTACTATTTTATTGAGCATCAAGATCTATAGGGATAGATCTATTCGCTTGATAAGTTTTTTCGACGAAGACATACCTTGACAAGTTTTTGAAGGAGTTCAAAATAGATGGGTCAAAGAAGGAGTTCTTGACTGTATTGTAAGGTGTGAAATTGAGTAAGACTCAATACCCGACCACGGCAGAAGATAAAGAAGAGATGAGTGTCATCTCCTATGCTTTAGCCATAGGCTCTATATAGTATGCCATGCTGTGTACCGCACCTGTGTGTGCCTTGCCATGAGTCTGTCAAGGGGTACAAGAGTAATCCAAGAGTGGATCACTAGACAGCGGTCAAAGTTAGCCTTAATAACTTGAGAACTAAGGAAATATTTCTCGATTATGGAGGTGATAAAGAGTTCATCGTAAAGTGTTACGATGATGCAAGCTTTAAAACCAATCCGGATGACTCTTAGTAGAAATCCAGCTACGTATAGTGGAGCAGCCATTTGGAATAGCTCCAAGTGGAGCGTGGGAGCAGTATCTACAAATATGAAATGGAAAGTTTGCAAAGGTACACACGGATCTGAATGTCGCAGACCCGCTGACTAAAAAACCTCTTTCACGAGCAGAACATGAACAAACCCCAGAACTTATTGGGTGTTCATCACATGATGATATGATCACATGGTGATGTAAGTGTTAATCACATGGTGATGTGAACTAGATTATTGACTCTAGTGCAAGTGGGAGACTGTTGGAAATATGCCCTAGAGGCAATAATAAAATGGTTATTATTGTATTTCCTTGTTCATGATAATTGTCTATTGTTCATGCTATAATTGTGTTAACCGGAAACCATAATACATGTGTGAATACATAGACCACAACATGTCCCTAGTGAGCCTCTAGTTGACTAGCTCGTTGATCAATAGATGGTCACGGTTTCATGGCCATGGACATTGGATGTCGTTGATAACGGGATCACATCATTAGGAGAATGATGTGATGGACAAGACCCAATCCTAAGCATAGCACAAAGATCGTGTAGTTCGTTTGCTAAAGCTTTTCAATGTCAAGTGTCATTTCCTTAGACCATGAGATTGTGTAACTCCCGGATACCGTAGGAATACTTTGGGTGTGCCAAACGTCACAACGTAACTGGGTGGCTATAAAGGTACGCTACGGGTATCTCCGAAAGTATCTGTTGGGTTGGCACGAATCGAGACTGGGATTTGTCACTCCGTATGACGGAGAGGTATCTCTGGGCCCACTCGGTAAGACATCATCATAATGAGCTCAATGTGACTAAGGAGTTAGCCACGGGATGATGTATTACGGAACGAGTAAAGAGACTTGCCAGTAACGAGATTGAACAAGGTATGGGGATACCGACGATCGAATCTCGGGCAAGTACCATACCGATAGACAAAGGGAATTGTATACGGGATTGATTGAATCCTTGACATCGTGGTTCATCCGATGAGATCATCGTGGAGTACGTGGGAGCCAACATGGGTATCCAGATCCCGCTGTTGGTTATTGACCGGAGAGGTGTCTCGGTCATGTCTACGTGTCTCCCGAACCCGTAGGGTCTACACACTTAAGGTTCGATGACGCTAGGGTTATAGGGAAAAGGTATACGTGATTACCGAAGGTTGTTCGGAGTCCCGGATGAGATCCCGGACGTCACGAGGAGCTCCGGAATGGTCCGGAGGTAAAGATTGATATATAGGAAGTCCAGTTTTGGTCACCGGAAAGTTTTCGGGCTCATCGGTAGTGTACCGGGAGTGCCGGGAGGGTACCGGATAGCCCCCGGGAGGGGTGTGACGACCAAAGGACCACATGGGCTGTTAGATAAAGTGTGCCAGCCCTTATTGGGCTGGGCAAGACTTTTGCTAAAGGCCCATGCGGCTGGAGATAAGGAGATAAGGCAAAAAGGATTTAAAAGGAGGAGATCCACCTCCCTTGTGGGAGGTGGACTCTCCCTTTAATTCGGCCGGCCATCTCCTCTTTGGAGTAGAGGCCAAGCCAGCCCTCCACGTCCCTCCTCCTATATATACTTGAGGTTTTGGATGTTTTGAGACAAGATTTGATCTCTCTCTCTCACGGCAAAGCCCTACCTCTCTTCTTCCTCCTCCGCAGCGCTTAGGCGAAGCCCTGTCGGAATACCTTGCTACTCCACCACCACCACGCCGTCGTGCTGCTGTTGGAGCCCTTCCCCAACCTCTCCTTCCTCCTTGCTGGATCAAGGTGTTGGAGACGTCACCGGGCTGCACGTGTGTTGAACGCGGAGGTGCCGTCCGTTCGGCACTTGATCGGATCTACCGCGATCTGAATCGCTGCGAGTACGACTCCATCAACCGCGTTCTTGTAACGCTTCCGCTTAGCGATCTTCAAAGGTATGAAGATGCAATCTTTCCCCTCTCGTTGCTGGTTTCTCCATAGATAGATCTTGGTGAACGTAGGAAAATTTTGATTTACTACTACGTCTCCCAACATGGCTCTCATATGCATTATTGCTGATCTCACAGAAGAGCAAATATTACCTTGTTTTCTCCTTTGCATAAACTGTCTAGCAGATTCCAGCTTAGTCCACGACACACTTACACTATTATTATCACATCATTCGATCATGCCAGTGAAAGGCAATAATGATGATATTTGATGAAGTGATCATGGTAAAGGAAGCTGGTATGAACTCTTTTTGTTTTCTGTTTTTGTAAATATGTTTAGTTCGTTCGATCTTGATTCAACATATTATGAGTAAACATGCTTATGATGACAATTAGAAATTATAGTTGCTCATGCAATTCTTAAATAGCTAGGAGTGGATAATTATTTATCTTATGTGTCAACATGCATTAAAATGGCTATGATATGATATGGTAATATGATATTTCCCTCTGAGTAATTCGAGCGGCTTGACTTGGCCCATGTGCAAACATGTAGTCGATTCAAAATAAATGCAGCCTTCATGATATTTAAATTCAGAGTGTTCATATCCTACTCATGCTAATGTTCAACTTTAATTATTAATAATGCATGATTATGACCATTTGTGCTCTCTAGCTGGTCGCTTCTCAATCTATTGCTAGCCTTCACCTATACTAAGCGGGAATACCGCCGGTGCATCCAAACTCCTAAACACAAGCTGTTCCAAATGAGTCCACCATACCTACCTATGTGCGGTATTACCCTGCCGTTCCAAGTAAATTTGCATGTGCCACCTCTAAAACATTCAAACAAACATCCGTTTTGTGTGCTCGTACAGCTCAAGTTAAGTGGGTTATCCTCAAGATGGACGTGTATTCGCCTGTCATTGCATGAGAGAGGCTCGTGAAAAGTGATGCCTAGTCCTGCATAATCAAAATTAAATTAAACAAAGCTTCCGGGACATTTGATATATTGGCAGGCACCCATGAATTCGGTCAGCCATGGTTTGTATACGTATGGTGGATAGGAGTAAACTTTATGGTTCTGCTTGGGAGCCGCCAAAATGTGTTTAGCATAGAGGATATTGAAAAATCTATCATGTCATTGAAAAGAAAAGCACACCACCCCAAATTACAATTCCATCTCTGTTTAAACCTTGAGCTCGGGCACCTTTGCAAATCAATGCTTCCTTCCGCGAAAGGCCTTTCTACTTACTTTGATGTTATGTACTTTCATGATTTTCTTTTTATTTGAGTCATCATCTTCTTACTAAAAGCACCAGACCTGAGAGCACTATTGTCATTCTTATGCATTGAGTATAGTTAATGTTGGATGTGAGCATTACTGGATCTTTTCTACCCTGAATTACAATGTTTACTCGCTACTTGGATCTCAAAGGTGCTCTACATTTATGTTTTGCGGTCGTAGAAAGGGCTAGCGAGATACCATATCATCATATTATATCATTATTGTTTTGATAAACTGTTGGCATGTGAGATATTTTATTATTGCTCGCTAGTTGGTTATGCATTGCCATGAGTTAATATGATGTTCAATTATTATCATGGTTATGGTTATTTATGATTTATGCTGAAAACCTAGACACTAGCTAAGCATATATATATATATATATATATATATATATATATATATATATAGCAACAAGAACAAAAGAGTTTGTAAAATTTTTCTTTATCACTTTCAGTTTATCAACTGAATTGCTTGAGGACAAGAAATGAGTTAAGCTTGGGGGAGTTGATACGTCCCAAACGTATCTACTTTTCCAAACACTTTTGCTCTTGTTTTGGACTCTAATTTGCATGATTTGAATGAAACTAACTCAGGACTGACGATGTTTTCAGCAGAATTGCCATGATGCTATTTTTGTGCAGAAATAAAAGTTCTCGGAATCAAATGAAACTTTTTGTGATTTTTTGGAATATATGAAGAATTATGGAGCGAAGACCCACTAGAGGGGTCCACCTATTGATGCCAAGCCAACAGGGCGTGCCCACCCCCTAGGCACGCCCTGATGGCTTGGGGCCACCTCATGGCTCCTCCGATCCTAATTCCAGTACTATAATTCACAATTACGAAGAAAAAAATAAGAGAAGTTTTCATCATGTTTTACGAGACGGAGCCTCTGCCACCTCCTATTCTTCCTTGAGAGGGCTGATCTGGAGTCCATTTGGGGCTTCGTAGAGGGCGATTCGTTGCCGTCGTCATCACCAACCCTTCTTCATCAACGCCGTCATGATGCTCACCATCGGGAGTGAGTAATTCCTTTGTAACCGAGTTTTTGGATTGGTTTCACCGAGTTCGGAAATAATGTTGAACGATTAGATTTTTGAAGATGCCTATATGTGCTCCTCCACCAGCCTCTCACTCGCAGATGAAGCACTCAAAAAAACCAACACTTGTCATATCCATTTTTCTAAGAGAGAGAGCTACCTAATGATGTGTTGATATCAAGATCTTCCACTCCAACAATATGATTCTTGATTTCTACCCCCCAAGTCTTTCCGTACAATCATCCTCTTCTACGAAGCCAAATCTACGAGAGAGTGATTGAGTGTTGAGGAGACTATCTTTTGAAGCACAAGAGCAAGGAGTTTATCATACTACCACATATATATTACCTTTTGGAGAGTGGTGCTTCCTAGATTGGTTAGGTGTCGCTGGAAGCCTCCGTCTTCGTGTGTGGAGTTGAACCAAGAAGTTCGTAAGGACAAGGGGATCGCCTACTTCATGAAGATCTACCCATAGTGAGGCTAGTCCTTCATGTACGGAAGTCTTGATGGAATGGACAAGGTTGCTACTTTGTGGACCCTTATGGGCGGAGCCCTCCATGGACTCTCACGACCGTTACCCTCCATGGGTTGAAGTCTCCATCAGCGTGGACATACGATAGCACCACCTATCGGAACCATGGGAAAAATCTTCGTGTCTCCAATTGCGTTTGATCCTCCTATACCTCCCCTCTACTTTCATGTGCCCATCTTACTTTCAGCTGCTATACTCGTAGACATGCATGTGTAGGGTGTGCTTAACATGATACAGTTGATAGAACTTGCCAACAATTAAAATTGGGAAAAGGCTAGATTTTTATTTGGTTAAGTAGTATAATCACCCCCCTCTAGACATACTTCGGATCCTACACAAGTTTAGCCGAGGTGTCTATCATTCCCTCCCCTGCCCACACACAGGAGCCTCCGACAACCTCATGGCCCGAGGACCGCCCTCCTCGTCCAAGGTCTAAACCGAAACTGCTAGTCTTTCTGGGCGTTTGTAAGGTCCAAATCCTACCTCTTTTTAGGTATGTCTCTTATATTTTTCCATTTGTAGAGTGCCTCGGTCCTTTGAGGTTGATGTGGATGGCATGTCTTTGTACTCCACCTGTACCTATACATGGGTCTTTATGTCCACTCCCGCGGCACACGCTCCCGTCTTGACAACTCAGAGCTATGAGGGAATGGCACGATCCTCCCACCACCTGCACCCGATATGGGTGATGGGAGTCGGTGGCGGGAGATGAAGAGAACACCCAAAGAGAGTCATACTCTTTGGTTCATCAGGAGGAAGAACAAGACGTCCCGCATGACTCCTCTATTCTGGTGGTTCCCGAGACAAAGGTCGTCGAGCTGAGTACTTAGGACAACACGTATGGCCATCACGTCGGTGCAGCCACCAACATATCAGGGAAGCCTTTCGGGGCCCAATTGGGGATGTGTTGGCGGGAGGTGGAGGCAGCTTTGAGAAGTGTGGCAGTGATGCTAGACCAACGAACATGCCTCAATATTGTTTGAAACAGATTAAGTTCCTTGAGGACGAGGTTCTCGACATGCTCATCGGCTTCACGAGAGGCATGTCGGTACGTCATCATGCTCTTTATGTATTGGAATACAGTATCATAGTGAGTAACCTTCAAGGTGTACCTCGGCACAAGTGCTTTAGTTTTTCCATAGATTTTTCCGAGGTGCGGTTTGGCAGAGGAAGATGATAAACTTCGGGTTGGATTGACAAAAAAACCATCGTGTACAGTAGCCTCCGAGCCTTGAGTTGGTTTGCCAAAATCGATTGACTTGAGGATCACTTTCACCCGAGATAATTGTTTAGCCTTGATAGTATGAATATACCGCGGATCCTAGTAGCCCCCGAGACCCAAGTTGCTTTGTAGAAAATCATCATGAGGATTGAACTTCTGGGTTTATGAGCTATATTGGAAAAAAATCAAGATATAAAATAGCCTCCGAGACTCAAGTCAGTTTACAAAAACTGATGTGAGGATCAAAACCCTTGCTCATTAGAGCATTAACATTTATAATAGTACGCTCTTGTTTTTGTAGAAGGTTGTATATGAGGTCCAGGTAACGACGTCGATGCTGCTCGAGACCAAGGAGGGACTTGGTGAGGCCGAGCAGGAAATTCAGCGCCTAAATGGAGCACCAGTGTGGTCACCAGTATGTCAACATGTCGCCAGTGAATTGATTCAAGGTGTTGTGGCTCGAGGAATCTATCCCCTACAACTTCTTAGAACTCTTACGCCATGTTGAGGAGGATCGTGCTCGAATTGGGGTATGGAAGGTGTTTGCTTCTCAGGAAGACGCTCGTCAGGCTTGGGGTATGTTTCATACCCATTATCCAAGTTTGAACATCCACAAGATTGTCATGGTCGGTCTACGGGGTGTTGATGGAAAGGAGATGATGATGGACGCCAATTTTGAACGGGTGATGGAGTATGCTCGGTTACCGAGCATGGCTATCGCCTAGACAAAGTTATAGATTAAATTTGTTAGTAGCAAGCCCTTGGAATGCCAAGGAATAACAAGTATGTAAACTTTGTTTAAGGTCTTATTGGCTACTTAATTATTCTGATGTTTTTGATTAGCTAGTTGGCATTGTCTATACTTTTGATTCCTTAGATCTTGATAGTGTATACTCGTGTTAGCCAGCCTTTAGCTTCAACCTCCCTAACCATAAGATGATCTTGGAGTGTTTACAAAGTCAGACCCCAACCGACCGGGCAGCTCCGTAGCCCAAATTTATCGAGAAACCACACAGTCCGGCCTGAAGGCCAAAACATGTGTGTGAGAGAGCTCTTGTTGGGCAACAAAATTGTCCCTAGGTTGGATTCTTCGGGTCCGTGGACCTCCCTATGAGAGGATCGATACGGTCGGCTAGAGGGGGGGGGTGAATAGGAGACTACAAATTTTAATCTTGTTTGTCAATTTTAGGGATAAGCGAATAAATAAGGTTCACTAGATATGCAACTAGGTGAACACAACCTATATGACAAACACAAGTAGTACTAAATATGGTAGGCAACAATAACGCTAACAAGCCAACAAGCATACAAAGCAAGGTAAAGTGTGGGAAAGGATTAACCACAGGTGAGACGAGGACGCAGATTTTATCCCGAAGTTCACTCTTCCTTGGGGAAGAGCTACTCTCCGTTTAGAGCGGTGCCAGAGCCAAAGCTTGCAAAACGCCACAAAAGGTTCACCGTATCTCTTTTGAGTCACCCCCAATAGATGGGCCTTGAATCACTCGGGGTTGGTCTTGAAGGTGACCACCACACCTTTACAAACTTCTCCGAAGCACACCACAAGCAAGGAAGCTTCTGGAGGAACCTCTAACCGCCTAGGAGCCCAAGCTCCAAGAGTAACAAGTCAATGGTGAACAAATGTTGTGGGGAACACGAATTTGGTTTGGTCAAAGTGTAGATTAGGTCTTGCTCTCCCAATCCCCAAAGTATCAATAAGTTTGGGTGGATGGATTGAGAGTAATGAGCAAAATGAGGTGTAGCAATGGTGGATCTCAACAAGACATTAGGGTTGAGGTGGGAGGAGGAAGAAGGTTTTTTATAGTGTTCTTGGCTCGGGAGGAGAATATGCCCGTTGGAGCCCGTGCACACGGGCTCAGTCAACCCCGTGCACACGGGGTACCCAGGAAGGTTCGCAGCACCCCATGCGCACGGGGGTCAAAAGACCCCGTGTGCACGGGCTATCCCGAATCTTCGCAGTACCTCATGCACACGGGGGTCAAAAGACCCCATGCACACAGGGTGACCAAGAAGACTGATCCAACCCCTGAGAAACCGGGCACAAAACAAACAAACCCCGATGATAATTTATGTGGTAGGAAGGCTAAATAATAGGATACAGAGGCATTCCCACACCACATACATCCACGATGACCCCTCCTAATAGTGCAGTAATTCCTACAACTCAAATCGAACAAAAAAGAAAACCTTCGAGTCGACGGAAAAACCACGCCTTTGATCTTTTTGAATTGGGGTGTCACGCACCTCCATCTAGGGTTGCATGGAATTAAATACCCGTCATAAACTAGCATCTCACATTAGATCTTTTAACCATATTGTCATCACACCAAAACATAATTAAGTGTTGGCTGCACTTTCAATCTCCCCCTTTTTGGTGCATTGATGACAACATGGTTAGAACATGGCAAAGAATATAATCAAAGATAAAGCCATGACACAAGACAACACTTGGTCACCGAAGCTCCCCCTACATGTGTGCATGAATAGAAAAATGCTTGAGTATGCATCAAGCACACACATAAGAGGCTCCCACTAGATCAATGATGTCAAGAGCATGTGATAAAAA
Organism: Hordeum marinum; assembly: GCA_022496015.1. NCBI lineage: Eukaryota > Viridiplantae > Streptophyta > Magnoliopsida > Poales > Poaceae > Hordeum > Hordeum marinum. The sequence goes on along the minus strand of CM039672.1, from coordinate 300,506,074 downwards.
AACTTATACGGTGCCAAGATCACATGCAAAGAGCTTGGTGAGAAGGATAGGTGAGACGAGACAAGATAAATGCGATCATATAACATAAGATAATAAACAAAAGCATATATGATCCATACAACATAGTCTCACACCTAGGAAGATAAAGGTAGCTCACCCACACACATGATAAAAAACATAAGAGTATCTCAATCCAAAATAAACACCACAGAGAACACGAGGCCTTGAGATCTCAGTAACTCATACTCCTAAACCACTTCTCCCCCTTTGTCATCAAGAACACAAAAAGGGAAAAGGCGAAGCAAATAAAAACACTCACACAGGGGGAGGCGCACTCGAGGCATCATCATCATCAAAGTGCCATCCTATAATAGAGAAGGAACGAGCTGTCGCCTCACTGTCAACGTCCTCAGATCCTAAGCCAACAATCTCCCCAGCAGCAACACGCTCAGCCTTTTTCTGACGATGCTCATGTTTTCCCCTATTTCTCTCCTTGACCTGACGACGCTGAGTGGACGGACACATCTTAAAAATGTTGCGAAGAGTCTTGAACATGGACTTCTTCTCATCGAGGGTAAAACATGCCTCAGAACTCTTCTTACTAGGTCCACGAGGAATGCGAGCAGTGGAGGAGCACCCAGGAGTGTACATAGCCCTCTCAATATCTTGAGGGTTGCGACCTTTCTTAGGAGGCTTGTATGGGGCAGGAGCTTGAGGGGCCATAGAATGTTGTGCTTGGGAATGGAGGATTTGAACTAAGAGAGGTACCGAGCAGGGCATACCAACTCAATGAGGGCCTGAATGAATGGTGCATAGATTAATGACTTGACCTCCTGCACACACTGGCGAAGCTCATGGAACATGAAATCCAAAACATCCACTTACTCCCTGGCATGCAAATACACACAGATGTCCAACATAGAGCTCCTTATGTTATGGGAGTCACCAACCTTGGGAGTGAGGGTGTACCTAAGAATGTGCCTCATTGTATCATACACCGGGAGCAAACCCTTGATCGAGCCAGTGACAAACGACCTCTCCTGCTTGTAAGCAAAATCAATTTCATCCTTGGAGCATTGCCCACCACCACGAACTCGGGCAAAATCCTCATGCTCTTCCGCATGGAACAAATATAGAATGATTTCAAAAAACTTGGCCATTAAAGCAGAGAGGTGGCGATGCCCAGACATCCAGGTGAGAGTACGAGCAGAGTCATTATGAAAGAAAATGATGGCAAAGAACTTCATGACAAGCTCTTCATTGTATGCAAGGTTGAAGCTGACAAACGGAAGGAGGCCCAAACGGTCAAGAGCAGCACACACCCTTGGATAGATATGACTGTTGTTGTGAAGGTATGCCACATTAATCTGCTTGTGCAGGGCAAAATTCTTGACCTTGGTCATTAGAAATTCATAGTACACCTTGTGCTAAAACTCATTCTTGAACCTAGGATCCACATCAAGACCGGTGGCCACATCATAGCGATGAGCTTGCCCGCGAGCCCAAATTTCTGGCTTGGACCACTCACTCAGAGGAGTACGCCAGACATCACGCCTTTCAGGAATAAGCTGATCACCCAGGCTAGCATCACCATCCTCTGCATTATCATCATCATTCTCTTCTTCAACATCATCCTCTACTTCATAGTGTTCATCCTCCACATAATCATATTCTTCCTCAGAGTCATCAAAAGCCTTTATTACTAGGGTTAGAGCATATTTCTCCATATGTGGTTTTGGTAATTGTTGACAATCCCTATGGACTAATGGTTGCCTTGAGTTATATTTGAAGGATTTGTCCATAGGCACTTCTTGAAGTACATGTGTTGGTTTCAAGGAGTTTATATGGTGACCAAGGTGGTATGTAAGGTTTTATCCAAAGATTTGTCATGAGAGAGTTGAGATTATTGCAAGCATGTCTTGAAGAAGAATATTGTGTGAACATTCATGTTTACCTTCAAGGCATCATCATTGTTGAAGTGAGAAGATAAGACACAAGGTTGATCAAGACTAAGGCAAAGAATGATTCAAGTTCATCAACACACAAAGCATAGAAGATGTACCAAGTGGGATCAAGTGATCTCATGGTATGGTAAGTATTGTTCATTACGCTTTCTGTACTAACCCATGTTCCTTGTGAGTGTTCTTTGTGGGGTTAGGTATGTTTCCATGGGCTTGCATCAATAGGAAGATCCCATATAACCCATGGAAGATGACATCAAGTGGTGATCTCCATCAAGGTTGCGGTGTGCAAGTTGAAGTGAAGCATCACAGAGAGATCATGCTTGAATCTTGCGCTCATTGTGGTGACAATGGACTTGTGAGGATGTGCCAAAGAGTGGATCACCCATAGTGGAGTATGGGGGAGAAATCTTCTAGTCTTCATCAAGCCGGCGCAATCAAGAAAGGTGGTCCATCTTGAGGAGTACAAGATAGTCATCATCTAGATCAAGTGGACTATGTGCAAGGCAAAGGTTTGACCTTTATAAGGTTTTCTATTTCACCGGTCTCATGGTGGTAGCTGGGAGACCGGGTTATAGGATCGATAGCCGTACTATCAAGGGGGGATCTCAAGTGAGTAGCTTGGTCGCATCATTCGTTGAGAGCTTCCATTGCATTCTTGGCATCATCATCTTTCTTGGTTCTTGGTTGGATTTTCTCTTTGTGGGTTCTTAAGCCGATGGTCAGCTTCATGACAAGCTCAAGTTCATCGAAAACAGAGTCCATATGCATCTTCTATGATGTTCTCGATGTTGGAGTTTTTCCCGGTTCTTCATTCATAGAGGTTTCACATCTCTATACCATTGGCATTTTCATACTGCCTCTTCTTAGTACTTGTCTTGTGCTATCCAACAAGCTTGAATTTGCTCAATTCAAAGCTCGTATGCGAAAATTATGGCAGGTTCAGTGCCAGAGCTGTTTTTCTCTAAACAGATGGTAGTACCGCTTGGGCGGTACTTCCGTTGTGTACTACCACTACTACTTCTGCTTATATTTTGCTCTCTGGTCAGGTCGATTTTCTGGATGATAGTAGTGGTTGGTAGTAGGGTGGTAGTACCACCCGCGCGGTACTACCTCTCCCAAGTACCGTGCTACTATCACTTATTTTTGGGTTCCAGAGTCTTACTGCTTCCTAGAGGAAGTATCGCTGGGTAGGGCGGTAATACCACTTTGGCGGAAATTCCCCCTCGAGTTTTTTGCCATTTTGCATGCTTTTCTTGGAACTACCGTGCTAAGCAGCAGTACCGCTCAACCGAGCAGTAATACCACTTGTGCACGAGATGTGCACATAACGGTTGAATTCGGGGGGGGGGGGGGCTATAAAAGGGGGTCTTCTTCCTCATTCCTCTCTAACTCTTGAGCTCGTGTTCTCCCCCCATTGTTTACCTTCTTTGAGCTTGCTAGCTCTCAATCCCTCCAATGATTCTTGCTAGTTCTTGGGGGAAAAGAGAGAGGAGATCTAGATTTGCATTTCCACCAATCACTTTCTCCTCTATGTGAGGGGAACCCCTTGGATCTATATCTTGGAGTTCTTCATGTTCTTCTTCGTTCTTCCTCTCATTTTCCTCCATAGCATTAGTTGTTGTTGTGGGATTTGGGAGAGAAGGACTTGGGCACTCCGTGTGCCTTTGCCATTGCATTTGGTGCATAAGTTTGAGTTCTTACGGTGATACGTGGAAGTGAAGTTTGAGAAGCTTATTACTCTTGGGTGTTTGAGCACCCTGGAACTTGTTCCTCTTGGGTGCCTAGGTGCCCTAGACGGTTTGTGGTGCCTCAAAGCCCAATAATTGTGGTGTAATGCTCCGAGCAAGCGTCGGGGTCTCTAATTAGGTCGTGGAGATTGCCCCAAGCATTTTTGGTTACCTCGAAGCCACAATCCATTGTGGTAAAACTTCGTGGTGTTGTTGGGAGCCTCCAATTAAGTTGTGGAGATTGCCCCAACCTTGTTTGTATGGGTTCGGTGACCGCCTCAAGGGCCCCTTATTGGAATTATGGCATTTTTCATTATGTGAGGGCATGAGGAGATTACGGTGGCCCTAGTGGCTTCTTGGGGGGCATTGTGCCTCCACACCGCTCCAAACGGAGATTAGCATCCTCAAGGGTGTGAACTTCGGGATACATCATTGTCTCCCCGTGCCTTAGTTATCTCTTACCCCAGCCCTTTACTTATGCACTTTACTCTGTGATAGCCATATTGTTTCATGCTATATATGTTGCTATCACCTAGTTGCTTGCCTTGCTTAGCATAAGTTGTTGGTGCACATAGGTGAGCCTAGTTGTTTTAGGTTTTGTGCTTGACATATTAAACATCAGTTTTCCTTCAATTTTTTTAAGCCTAAACCATAATTATTTTAAAGCACCTATTCACCCCCTCTAGGCGACATCCACGTCCTTTCAACTGGCTTCTTAGATGCAGCACGACGAACACGACTCTGAGAGCCCTGACTAACTCCCTCTGAAGGCTGACGACGAACAATAGTGAACTCTGTCTTTGACCGTTTGCTCCGAGCGGCAGCCACCTTGTCAGCGGAGTCTGAGAAACACAACATCCAAACAACATATGCAAGAAGAATGAGTGCAGGTGCCCAACAAAAAAGAAAAACAAGGAGGGAGATCACTGCCAACCCCGTGCGCAGGGGCACGGGGGCATGTGCACAGGGCCCCCCATGCAAATGGGACAAGCCCGTGTACACGGAGTGGCCCATGCACACACGACATGCCCGTGGACACGGGGTACACCAATGGCGGCCAAAAACTAGATCGATCACTGGAATTGGCATGTACCAAAGGAGAACACTATGGATCTACACTCACAAATAGGCTATAAAAATAGAAAAAAATGAGGACATCTAGAGAGAGAAGAAAACCTAAACCTAGAGAGAAGGGAACACACCATGGATATAAAAATAACAAAGGTGAAGGATTCAGAGGACATAACAGAGGAGGAACCCATCCTCCTCTCTTCCAAAGGAGAAAGAACACAGGGAGGAGAAAGAGAGGGACGACGACAACGGCTCCATGGGCGACAGGGGCGAGGGGGAGGGCGAAGGGATGGAATGATCCCTAGCCTCCCCCGCGTCCCACCCAAAAAAGGCTGGAACCTCACACCTCGTGCGCACAAGGCCAACTTAGCCCGTTGACATGGGGTCCCGTGCGCATAGGACACGCCCGTTGACACGGGGGCCCCGTGCAAACGGGACATGGTCGTGCGCATGGGGTATTCAGGATACCGTTGCAAGAGAAAGAGACAAGCAACAAAAAATAAAGAAATGGCACTTGCACTGGATAAAAAACATGCACATGATAAAAGCAACTTCAAAAAAAGTCTACCAATACCCAAATCAGGACAAAAGAAGAAAACAACTTAGGAACATGGGCCGGCCACCATGTTTGAGTTTATTTGGTATGGCACCGCGAAGATATGAACCTTGGGCCCAAGACCAATACTCATCTTTGAAGCACAAGTACCTTAAAAAATGGCGAGTGTGAAAGATCTGGTTTATTTTATGCACTAGTAGGATAAGATAGCCCATGAGTTGAGCTAGCTCCCCCTACATAGGTGCCTACATCTAAACAAGATACTAGTTGAGTATGTGTGTGCATGCAAGGGTATCAAACCAAGTTACTAAGATCCACGATATTCATCTCATGCCTTAACTCGTAGAATCTTGCTTCATCAAGTGGCTTGGTAAAAATAACTGCAAGTTGCACCTCGATGTTAACATGAAATAACTCAATGTCCTTTCTTTCCACATAATCCCGAATGAAATCATGACGAATGTCAATATGCTTGGTACAGTTGTGTTGAACGGGGTTGTCTGCGATCTTGATTGCACTTTCATTGTCACACAAAATAGGCACTTTGTCACATTTGACACCATAATCCATTAAAGTTTGCCTCATCCATAATAATTGTGCACAACAACTTCCGGTGGCAATATACTCAGCTTCGGCAGTTGAAAGAGAAACACAATTTTGCTTCTTTGAGGACCAACTTACCAAGGATCTTCCAAGGAACTGACAAGAACCGGATGTGAATTTGCTATCAATCTTGTCTCTAGCCCAATCAAAATCGGAATATCCTATGAACTTGAATGATGATCATTTGGGGTACCAAAGGCCCAAGTTTGGGGAATGAAACTAATATCAAAGGATTCTTTTTACCGCCATATAATGGCTCTCCTTAGGAGCGGATTGAAATCTTGCACACATGTACACACTCAACATAATATCGGGTCTAGATGCACAAAGGTAAAGCAAAGAACCGATCATGGAGTGGTATACCTTTTGATCCATGGATTTACCATTGGGATCAAGATTAAGTTGACCATTTGTTGGCATGGGTGTCTTCTTGGGTTGGACATCAGTCATCTTGAATTTCTTGAGCATGTCTTCGATGTACAGGGATTGGTTGATGAAAGTTCCTCCTCTCAATTGCTTTACTTGAAATCCTATGAAGAACTTAAATTCTACCATCATGCTCATGGCGAATTCCTTTGTCATAAGATTCTCAAACTCAACGTTAATTGCATGGTTAGTAGAACCAAACATAATGTCATCAAAATAAATTTGGCACACAAACAACTCTCCTTTTACTCTCTTTGTGAAGAGAGTGGAATCTATTAACCCGATCTGAAACCCCTTCTCGCTTAGGAAAGCCGTAAGGTGATCATACCAAGCACGAGGTGCTTGATTAAGTCCATAGAGCGCCTTATGGAGTTCATGACGTGAGAGGGATGATCGGGATCTCCGAAACCGGGAGGTTGTTTGACGTACACTAACTCTTTAAGAGGACCATTAAGAAATGCAATCTTCACATCCATTTGATACAACTTGAAATTATGATCAGAGGCATATGCAAGTAAAATACGAATGGACTCAAGACGAGCAACGGGGCAAAGGTTTCACCAAAGTCCAAACCTTCAACTTGAGTGAAACCTTGTGCCACTAACCTTGCCTTGTTCCCTGTGACTTGTCCATGTTCACCTTGTTTGTTCTTAAAGATCCACTTGGTCTCGATGACATTATGACGTTCTTGTGACCTCTTCACTAGAGTCCATACTTTGTTGCAAGTGAAGTTGTTGAGTTCTTCATGTATAGAATTTACCCAATTCGGGTCGTGAAGTGCATCTTCCACCTTAAGAGGTTCAATAAAAGAGACAAATGAGTGATGTTCACAAAATTTTGCAACACGTCCACGAGTATTTACCCCCTTTTCGATGCTTCCATAAAGGTTCTCGGTGAGATGTTGAAGATGCTCTAGCTTGGCAACCACTTTCTGCTCTTTTAAAGAAAGCTCTTCATCTTTTAGTGTTGCACTTGATGAAGACACTTTTCATTGGGCTTGTATGAGCCTTGCGGATACCCTCCTCTTTACAATCTCAACTTCTTGGACGATGGTTGTGGTATGGTAGAAGGCACTTGAGGTGGGACACCTTTGAGCCTAGCAGACACCCTTCTCTTCACAACTTCATTTTTTTGAACTTGAGGTTGGGCTTGATCTTGATCTTGATCCTTGTCTTGGACAACATCTTGGACCTCAAGGTTTGGTACTGCACCACTTGGTTGAGCTTGTCGTTGATCTTGCCTATATTCTGAGCAACTTCTTGGACCTCAATATTTGGTTCCTCACCACTTGGTTGAGCTTGTCCTTGATCTTTCTCAGGAACATGAGGGACTTGTTCTTGTTCTTGGATAGGATCATGATCTCTCAAAACATCTTGCACATGTGGTGGAGGTGATGACTTCCCTTGTGGGGATTCCACAAGAGGGGCTCTTACTCCATCTTCTTCTACTTGGACTTGGGGTATTTCTTGCGGAAAAATGTGTCCTATCCCCATGGTCCTTATAGATTGAGAAGGAGCCTCATCACCTACAACACTAGGAACAATTTTCTCCACACAAGAGCCGTTATCTTCATCAAACTCCACATTTACCATCTCCTCAATACACCCGCTGGATATATTGAGAACACGGTAAGCATGAGAATTTGAGGCATATCCAAAAAATATGCCCTCATAAGTTTTAGACTCAAATTTAGCTAAATGGGATTTTTTGTTTAGAATGAAACACTTACAACCGAACACCCAAAAGTATTTGACGTTGGGTTTTCTCCAAATGAGAAGTTCATATGGGGTCTGGTTCTTGAGCTTGTGGAGATAAAGCCGGTTTGATGCATGACACGCGGTGTTGATGGCTTCGGCCCAAAGCTTGTATGGAGACTTGTACTCGTCAAGCATGGTCCTAGCCATTTCAATAAGAGTCCGATTCTTCCTTTCCGCAACACCATTTTGTTGAGGATTATAAACAGCGGCACATTAGTGCTTGATCCCTTCATTGCCCAAGAACTCATACATGGTATAGTTTTTGAACTCTGTCCCATTGTCACTTCAAATTGCCTTGATCTCACACTCATGTTGACATTGAGCTTCTTTGGCAAAGTTGATGAATGTTTCTTGGGTCTCATATTTTGTCTTGTGGAATAATACCCATTTATATCTTGTAAAATCATCAACAATGACAAGACAATACCTTCTTCCTTCCAAAATATCATAAGATGGGGACCAAAGAGATCCATGTGGAGTAGCTCCAAGGGCCTTGAGGTGGAAATGATAGTCTTCACTTTATGGGATTTCGCATGCAGCTTTCCGGCAATGCAAGCACTACAAGGACAATCTTTGGCAAACGACACATTGGTTAGTCCAAGGATGTGCTCCCTCTTTAAGAGATCTTGCAAGTTTCTCATACCCACATGGGCTAGCCGTCGGTGCCATAGCCACCCCACGCCAGCCTTGGCCATTAGGCATGTTGCAAGATGTGTTTTATCTTTAGAGAAATCAACCACATAAAGGTTGTAAACATGCCCAACAAAGACCACTTTGAGATTGCTTCTCTTAAAGACGGTCACATGAAATCCACTGAAATGAGAATCATAACCGGCACGTGCCAATTGAATTGTTGAGAGTAAATTGTAGTGAAGGGATTGAACATTCATGCCATTTGATAGAGATGAATCATCCGATATAACCACTTTCCCCAATCTCAATACCTTGCCCTTGCTATTGTCACCAAACTAAATGGTTGAGGAGGCATTGAGGGAATCAACGAACTCCACAAGCATTTCCCTATCTCCGGTCATATGATTGGTGCATCCACTATCCATCACCCATTGCTTTCCACCGGAGATATAGTCCTCAATAAAACGAGCTTTGAGTTTAGGTCCTCATTTCACAATGGCTCCTAGAGAGTTAGCAAGAAGGGTATTAGGAACCCAAATAGTCCATGCATAATCATCATAATTAGTGCCAACGAATTTAGCAAAGGTCTAACCATCCGTTCCTCTCATGAGGACATAGGATGGGTTGTTATTGCCCGCAAACTCTTTAGGAATGGCTTTGTCCCTCATGACCTTGCTATTCCCATCTTCCCCATTTTTCTTCTCCTTCTCCTTGTGCCCTTCTTGCATGAAAACTACCTTTTGTTGAGGAGATGGAGAGGAAACGATCTTCCTTTTCTTGTTCTTTTTCTTGTCCTTCTTTGCCTTGAGAGAGGGATCAAACCCATTTCCCTGTTTTGCAACACACTCCTTTTCGTTGCTCAAGAGGTCATTGTGATTTTTCTCTCCTTGAATGCAAGACACAATCCCTTTCTCTATTTAGGCTTTTAACTTATTGTTCTCTTGTTGAAGAGAGGTACAATCATGAACAAAGTTACCACACAAGATTCATCATTTAAATCAATGCGAGAGACGGTAGTAAGAGCCTTCATGGCAGTAGCTTTGAGTTGAGCATATGACTCGGTGAGGGTAATGAGGTCACCTTTGACTACCTTGGAACTTTTCACAAGGATCTCATGTTCCTCACTAAGCCGAGAGTGATCAACTAAAAGCTTCTCATATTTACAAGTAATGGCATCTTTGTTCTCAAAAGAAATTAATAAGGCATCATTGGTTTTAACAAAGTCAATGTCATGGGAAGACATGGCTTCCCCGAGGGAGGATCTCACGGCACTCTCTTCATGTAGTTCGTGCTCGAGGAGTTTGACTCTCTCTTTTTCCTCTATGAGGAGGTTTTCAATGTTCTCAATAAAGTCATTGCATTGGGAAAGTGACTTAAGGAGATTGCTGAAACGAGCACGTGCTTAACCATGAAGAGTTTTGATGAAAGCCATTAAGCATTCCTCGTCATTGTCCACACTAGTCTCACACTTATCCTCCATTATCGTACAAGAGATATTTGGAGTGTGGTTAGTGGGGATAGAGGATTTAGACTTAGTTTTTACCTCTTTGGCCATGAGGCACCAATGAGTGAAGGGGTTGTCCTCATTTGGAGATTCGAAGAGGCCGGTGGATGAAGATGAGTTAGTGGCATGTAAGGTAAGAGAAGCCATGCCCACTTGATCATCATCATCGCCATCCTCATCCCCTAACATGTATTCTTCATGAACAAGTGCCTTGTCATCTTTCCTCTTAGTGAACTTGGAGAACTTCTTCTTTTTAAGCACAAGCTTCTCGGACTTGTATTCACGTCTCTCATATGGTCAATCATGCACAAAGTGTCTTGGACTATCACAATTGTAGCACTTTCTTCTCCCAAAGCTCTTCCTTAAAGATTCTTTCCTTTGTTGGCCATGGTGCCCGAATACTTCTTGACTAAGAGTGCCAAGTCTTTCGCAAAGTCATTGACCAGGCAAGTAGTGTCACCATCATCATTACCGCACTCTTCAAGCACATCTTGTTCTCTCGCTTGAGCATTCACCTTCTTGGCCTTCAAGGCAAGAGTTGCATTCTTGGTGGCTTGAGCAATTGCAAAGGTCTTCTTTGACTTGGTCTCCAAAAGCACATGGGTAGAGAAGGTAGACACGACTTGGGACGCAGTCAACTTGTGGTAGTCCGGGCGTTGATGAATCATCATTACCATAGTGTGTTCCGTGAGAACCATTGCATCAATGAACTTGTCTTTGATGAAACCATCATTTGCCCATTCACACCCAAAGGTTCTCAGGTTTAGCACAAGAGACTTCAACCTTTGATATACTTCATTTGCGGTCTCACCATCATTCCTCGCAAACAGATTCACCTCTTGCTTGAGAATGGCCAACCGAGATCTTCGAATTGCATCATCACCCTCAAGAGCTTCTTAAAGGCAATCCCAAATTTCCTTTGCGGTCTTGAGAAGAGCAATGAAGTCACTATAGTCTTCGTCACGACATTATGCAAGATGTTGTGGGCGGTTGCAATGAGTTGATCATCAACAACCTCTCTGGAGTGAGATTTTTTGGGTCCTTCGGGTTGAAACGGTTGATCACAATCCACCATAATTGCATAGATGCACTTCGAATGTGAGACTCCATATCTAGCTTCCACTTAGCAAACAGATTAGCTTTCAAAGGGGGCGGAGGCCCAACAGGATTAATGCGAGGATGTTGCAAGGATTGTGGTGAGTAAAAGGGTTCCGTGTCATTATACCTCAGAACTTGAGTGCGAGCCGGTGAAGCAAGGGGTTCCCTTGAGTCATCCGCATAAAAAACATCATTTGGATTAAATGAGTTTGATGTGGATGTTGATGGCTTTAAGAGAGCATCAATTTCCTCCTTAATCGAGGAACGAACTTCTCTCAACCTTGTAGTTTTGAGATCCGCAAACATTGAGAGGATACCTGCCGCGGTTAAGGGGCAACTGGGTTAAGAGCAGCGGCTTGTGGAATGGTGACCTTGGTCACGAGGGGATTTTGGTTTTGACCAAGTCCTGCGGTCGGGAGTTGACCTCCCACATCCTTAATGTCGTCCGTATCCTCTAAGGTTGTAAAACCTTATATAAGATCACGAGGCTCTGATACCAATTGGAAGGATCGATACTATTGACTAGAGAGGGGTGAATAGGAGACTACAAATTTTAATCTTGTTTGTCAATTTTAGGGATAAGTGGATAAATAAGGTTCACTAGATATGCAACTAGGTGAACACAACCTATATGACAAACACGAGTAGTACTAAATATGCTTGGCAATAATAACGCTAACAAGCTAATAAGCATACAAAGAAAGGTAAAGTGCAGGAAAGGATTAACCACAAGTGAGACGAGGACACAGATTTTATCCCAAAGTTCACTCTTTATTGGGAAAGAGCTACTCTCTGTTTAGAGCGGTGCCGGAGCCAAAGCTTGCGGAATGCCATGTAAGGCTCACCGTATCTCTTTAGAGTCACCACCAACGGATGAGCCTCGAATCACTCGAGGTTGGTCTTGAAGGCGACCATCCGGCTTTACAAACTTCTTCGGAGCACACGACAAGCAAGGAAGATTTTGGAGTAACCTCTAACCGCCTTGGAGCCCAAGCTCCAAGAGTAACAAGTCAATGCTGAACAATTGTTGTGGGGAACACGAATTTGGTTTGGTCGAAGTGTAGATCAGGTTTTGCTCTCCCAATCCCCAAAGTATCAACAAGTTTAGGGGGAGGGATTGAGAGTATTGAGCAAAATGAGGTGTAGCAATGGTGGAGCTCAACAAGACATTAGGGTTGAGGTGGGAGGAGGAAGAAGGTTTTTTTATAGTGTTCTTGGTCGGGGAGGAGAATTTGCCCATTAGACCCCGTGCGCATGGTCTCAGTCAACCCCGTGCGCACGGGGTACCCAGGAGGGTTCGCAGCATCCAATGTGCACAGGGTCAAAAGACCCCGTGAGCATGGGCTATCCCGAATGCTTTGCAATATCCTATGCGCACGGGGGTCAAAAGACCCCGTGCACACGGGGTGAGCAGGAAGACTGATCCAACCCCCGGGAACCTGGGCAAGAAACAAACAAACCCCAAGGATAATTTATGTGGTAGGAAGGCTAAATAAAAGGACACAAAGGCACTCCCACACCACATACATCCACGACGACCCCTCTTAATAGTGCGGTAATTCCCATGACTCATATCGGACCAAAAAGAAAACCTTCGAGTCATCGGAAAAACCATGCCTTTGATCTTTTTGAATTGGGGGGTCACACACCTCCATCTAGGTCTGCATGGAATTAAATACCTATCATAAACTATCAACTGACATTAGATCTTCTAACCATATTGTCATCCCATCAAAACATAATTAAGTGATGGTTGCACTTTCACCCTCTTCTTGTATGATTTGCGGATGGCATTGCGTAGCCATCTTGTCGTGGACTTAGGGAATTTCCAAATACCTATGAAGTCTATTCAATGGTTTCCTATAATTCTAAGTCTTGTAGGCAACTTTGTTGGCTACATCTTGGTCCTTCCAACGTGTCGACAGATTTTGTGTGTTGTGATTGCTAGCTCTCGGCTTCACCCACCTAAGGTGTTTGAACAAATAACCTAAAGACACAATCGCAGAGGTACTCCTGTGAAATCCTTAGCCAAACTAGCGGATGTAAGGGAAATACCTAGGATCAAGACAACCAAGCTTTACCAAAGACACAAGTCAAAATCAATGCATATGATGGCGAACATGTTTGAGGTGTTATGCTTCATGCACTATCCAATGCAACCAGAAGTACGAACTGATGGAAAGGGCTAGGCAATCCACATATACACTTCAATACCCCCTCTCGCGCGTGATGCAGAAAATCAACACGCGGACAGACTTAGAGGTATGGCTCAAGAGGCCTATACATGGACAAAGGGGGGCAACATCAATTTTTTAGATAAACTACAAAAGATAGGACTTGAACTCAAGACCTTGGACTCTGATACCATGTTAAGCTTCATGAGCCAACGCAACCAAAAATCCGAACTGATGGAAAGGGCTAGGAAATCCACATATACTGTAACACCCCCTCTCACGTGTGACGGAGAAGACAAGTCAACACGTGCAACTAGAAGAGAGCGACGGCGCGCTAAACTCATGTATGACTCAAGAGGCCTATACGTTGACACAAAGGGGGGCTACCAACAAATTTTTGATAAATTGCAAAGCCAGGACTTGAACTTAAGACCTTGGACTTTGATATCATGTTAAGCTTCATGCACTAGCCAACGCAACCAAAATTCTAAACTGATGGAAAGGGCTAGTGCAACCCACATATACTATAACATCCCCTCTCATGTGTGACGGAGAAGACAAGTCGAGATGTGCAACCGGAAGAGAGTGACGATGAGTGAAACTCATGTATGCCTCAAGAGGCCTATACGTGGACACAAAGGAGGGCCACCATCAATTTTTGGATGAATTGCGAAAGCCATGACTTGAACTTAAGACCTTAGCTCTGATACCATGTTAAACTTCATGCACTAGCAAATGCAACCAAAACTTTGAACTGATGAAAAGGGTCAGGCAATCCACATATACACTTCAACACCCACTCTCATGTGTGACGCAGAAAGTCAACACGTGGACATAGTCAGATGTATGGCTCAAGAGGCCTATACGTGGACACATAAGGGGCGGTAGCAATTTTTGAATAAATTGCAAAAGACAGGACTTGAACTCAAGACCTTAGCTCTGATACCATACTAAACTTCATGCACTAGCCAATGCAACCAAAAGTCTAAACTGATGGAAAGGGCTAGGCAATCTACATATACACTTTAACGCGAGGAAGGTATCACGTGCACCAGGGTGCGCTGCGATAATGTAGTTCAGGCTATAATAGCCCCCAAGTACCACCTGGTGCATCTGTCAGTACATTACCATAGAATATGACCGAATGGGTAAATTATTCAGGCAAGTTCACTAGAGTTGAATTTAAACAAAGGGCAAAAGAAGCTTATTTTAAGAGGCCACAGATTTGAGGTGACTACCTTTATTTAATTTGAACTAAAACAAATCTGATGATTGAGATAAAAAATGATTTAAACTAAGTAAAAAATAAAAATAAAACTAGGTACAAGGGTGACGTAGCGAGACGTTGCTGAAGAGGTTAAGCTCCAACTCTCCATCCAACGCATTCTCATCGTTCCACTACTCCTTCTATGCCCCCTGCCCATGTTCATCTGAGGAGCAACAACATTCTTGGCTATCGGGGTGTTTCGTTCTTGTGCCAGGCTCCTTGTCCAATCAAGGAGCATCGCTTACGGTGACATTCTTTGTCGTTGATAGGCATCCGTTGCATTGCGTAGCCCAAAGGGCATGGGGTGAATTGAGATCGGACATGGGAAGATGTGGGGTAGTCCATCCTTAGCCAGGCTTCTTAGATTTGTAGTGGCGACGTCCAAAGTACGTGTCCAACAATCAATAAGATAGTGCCCGCGTGTCATGTTGGTTTGTTGCCCAACATGCCGCAGATGGATCTATCACTTTAGGCATGTGCTGATTATGTCTATGATGCAAGGATACCATATATTACACATATTTTGTATCAGGGGAAAGTTTAACACCATCTCCAAGTTTCTAACATGTCGGGTTGAGCTAACCAGGTGTAGCCTGGGTGACTCTTTGCCCAAAGCGTGACACTTAGGTTTCGAGGTATGGCATGACACCAGTCCTTTTGGTGTTAGGCTAGGTACCATGTTAGGTATGTACTTGGCTGAGTCATGTGGAGTTTTTTGGCACATATTATTTGCGCAGAGAAAAAGTATCCCCATTCTCATGTCAAAGGCCAGAGAGTGCACCTCCCTATTTGGGGTCTAGATCGGCTAATGTCGAGGTGGCTTCTGGCCTGTCCTCGGGATGTATCTAGCGTGTGCTAGAGTTGTCGTTGAATGTGTTAGAGGTTGGCCTTAGGTGCTTCACATGGATACAAATGCTTGGGCCAACCTTGGTTTATGGCGTCTCTTCGGCCGCCTGAGCCTTGGCTGCAAAGGCAGCGACCCGCTCCTCGATAAAAGAGACCATTCTGCATGTGCACAAATTGTGATGGCGCCCTTAGGGCCGAGCATTTTTAGCTTCATATAGGCATAGTGCAGGACGACATGAAATCGTGCGAACAATGGTCACGCAAGGAGTGCATGATAACCACTCCAGAAGGGGACTATGTCGAAGTTGAAGTCCTCTATGCGATAGTTGTCACAGGGTGCCAAACACTACATCCATCGTGACCCTACCCGTACACCGGGCCTTCATGCCAAGAATGATTCCCTTGGATTTGGTCTTACTTGGCTAGATATATGATGAGTCAAACTGCATCTTTTTCAAGTGTTGGCATATATCAGATTGAGGTTGATGTCATGGTCCATGAGGACTTAAGTTAGATGAAAGTCATCAATGATTGGGTCTAGGACCAAAGTAGCCATTTCACCATGGTGGGCACTTGTCGGGTGGTCTGGCGATCGAATGTGTTCGGGATTTCCAAACACGGGTTATATTTTGGTTTTGCATGCTCCATGGCATATACTTTTCTTAGAGAAGGCTTTCGCTCTTTCTTGGTGACGCGGGAGGCATAAATCATGTTAACGTCCTTCACCACAGGAGACAACTATTTTTGACCGGCATTGCCTGGATCGGGCTACTGCCTACCCTTGTTGTCATCATTGTGGGGTTGCTTTCTGGCATGGTTGCTGGCTCCGACCGTCGTGGCCTGCTTAATTACGCAACAATTCTGGTTTGTGTGTGATGCATGGTTGTTCACTGATCTACATTATTGCAACACACCATGGTTTGTTGCGTTACCCTACATCGGTCTGTTCACCTACCTGGATCCCCATCTAATATGTGTGACTCCTTAGCGGACATGCATGTGCCACCAACAATGGGGTCAAATCTGGCAGATCTCGAGTAAGGTTCTTGAGCTATGTGTCTTGACACAATGGTAACAGGGGCACCATTTTTTTCCGAGGTTCAGGCTCTTCTAAGAGACAAAACCATGCGCCATGCTTGTGTTTGTATTGATTTGGGATGGAGTACAAAATATAGGTGTGTGTCATCTATGTGCCCTACCCCTCGATTTATACACATAACGGGGGGCTAGGGTTACATCCTAGTCGGTTCTCTACAAAGAGAACATGTTGTGAACAACTTTTAATGTCTTGAAATATGTGTCAAGTCTTCAGGAGCCTTCCTTTCATACGCCATGGGCCACCTTGACGTGGCCCTCTAGCAAACACACATGGGGGTCCCTGGCCTAGCCCACCTGGCTGAGAGATGACATGGCGAGAGACCCAATATCATGTACACCATCAACACACATCATCATTGGTTGTGAATTTCAGATCACTTGCCTTTGCTACCTTCTATTTTTACGTGATGTTTGCCCACATTAAACATAGGGGAATTGATATCACCCAAGTCATAATACATAGGATCTTAACCATCATTTATCATGTTCATCATGTCTGTGTCCTCAAATATGCATCACAATGGAACTACCACCCTAAATTGCTCGAATGGTATGTGTAGCTAACGAAGAAAGAAATACAATGACACATGTGGCAAGAATGTATCGTTTCTTGGTTGGCCATTTCATCAAACTACATGTGGGCATGCCCGATGTCAGTGTTCCTAACATTGCCTGCTACCTTTGGAGTTGTGCGAGTCGCACACCATGTTCGTAGTGACGTCCTCTTACATCCAGCCATTCGGGATGGCTCATTTGGATGCCGGAGCAGAATCGAGTGTGCTCAACAACTTTTCCTTCTAGCAAGCAGGGCAGGTGGCGGCGTGCAAGTCAATGTTGACGTCATGCTTCTCCGCAGCCCAAACATGTTGTTGGGCTCGCCACTCCCGCTAGGTGATACCCATCCGCCTTGCAAGCAGCGATGGTCTAGAGCTTTATCATACAATTTGATGTTAATCATATTGCAAAAACTATGCCACTACTAAACTTTGTCGTGATGAGAATTCCTATCAGAGCAACTAACAAAAGACCAAGACCAATATATCGATGGAGTATACCAAAGAGTATCCCGATAAAACCTGAACGTTTGGATTTTAAGCATGTCATCTCAAACATTTTTTCATGGCAACTTTAGTTGACGCGAGGTGGCAACTTTGTCCCGATTCGTTTTTTTCGTCAGGAAATTACCATGTTTGCCAACCTCACATGAAATAAAGTTGCCATAAGAAAATGGCCGGGTTTCCATGCTTTTATCCAAATGTTCGGGATTTATCATTTACCTATAATAAAACCATCATGGAACTTAAGCAGTACCTCTTAATATTATCTCAAAGGAAACATCGACTCCAACGAGTAAAGAAACTCGACATATATTGCTCCCAAATCGAAAGGGATATTTTTCTTTCTAAATAGGTATATTTACTACAACACCTGGAGGAATGATAGTTTCTCACCTTCAGTCCATGCCTCATGGAATTCAATTTCTACATGAGACAAGCACAAACTGAAAATCAGAACTTAAGATGTATATGCAGTAGTTAGTTTACTCTATTGCATTACTGAAGCATATGATTTGATAACTTCCAAGCTCAAACATTACCTTATCTAGTACATAAGAAAAAATACCTTGTGTAAGATATGCCTTTTGGTACCCTGTAGGTTATCACACATAAGTTTAGTTCAATTAGAAAATCTTGTTCATAAATAGGATTTGGCTCTGGAAGGTTATGACATAGAACTTTAGTTTGATTAGAAAATCTGGATAATACCACAAGGAGTAATTGAAAAATAGGTCTCTATATCCTAGCTTCTCCAATGAAATCATGTCACTCGAAGAACTTCTAGATTGCCTCTAATGCCCCAATTTATGTCATCCTATCTTAACAACTCTGCAAGCTCCCATCCTTTCTCCGGCTGATTACATCATTTAAACCAGATTAAATTATATTAGTTTACTCATGTTAAATTATGTACCAAAACCAAGGAAGAGCTTTTCAATTGGTAAAGAGATATAGAATGACATGTAGTTTGATCTTCCTAAAAGGCTAAAACACACACTAAGCAAAATAAGAATGGTATGGGTGGAGGAGATGGTAAGGACATGGTAATTGGCAACAAAGGGTAGATCAGATCGAACCTGGTCTGATCAGGTCATCAGAACCAATCATGCAGCACAGGGTGATAAGCTCTATGGCAGACGACCGTCTCCGTCCAGTAGGTGCATAGTGCTTCCACGGGACACACACGCACAACACACCATACACAGTACGCCAAAAACAGAGCACATACTCCCACTCACACGCACACACCGAGCAGCCACACGTGACATCAATACCACAACACCGCTACACGCCCTGCCGGAGGGGATGCAACGCAGTGCACATGAAATAAGCGATTGGTGTTGGTGCTAGGATTGGGTGTCGTCCGATGTCGTCATGGGAGGCTCTGAATGGCAAAACGATCGACCGCGGCGGCCACCGCCGCCCAAGCCACATGCGCGGGAGGGGGCGAGGTACCATTAGGTCTTTCTTTGTTTGGGTGAGCCGAGACATGTGCCAAATTTCTTCGTCGGTTTCGCATGAGTAGCGATCTAGAGGCGGACGAAGTTGAGGCAAGACGCGTTCTGTTGTTAGGATTTGGAACCGATTATCAGGAAAATGTGGAATATATTGATTGTTAGGATTTCGAATTGATTGTTAGGATTTGGATTTGATTGTCAGGAATATGAATCTAGAAAAAAAAACAAGTTTCCTTTTGCTACATATATTAGAGATTTACTTGTTATAAAAGGTAGGGATCGATGCATTAGGAAAGTTAGGATTTGAAATTGAGTGTGAGGAAAATGTGTTATCATTGTTTGGAAACTGTTGATTTGGTTTTTTAATAGGAGGCAGAAAATCAAGCGGGAGGGAGTGATGCAAGGTGAGGTGAAAATAAACCAAATGAAATTTGTACTCATAAAGGCGAAAATAAACCAGATGAAAAAAATCATATGAAATAAAACCATAGAGTGGAAGCTATCAAGTCCCTCTTTAGGAATAGAGATCCCCTTTAGGAGTAGAGATCAACATATCAATCACCGTTAGATCATTTCCTCCCTTCGACATTAAATATTTTGAAAGCACAATTAGGAATACATATAAGCCTATAGTAAGTTAGACATGGATCAAATCCGCAAATAAAATATAACCCTTAATCTTATGCGTTGTGTATAATCTGACCCTAATCTTGTGCGTTGTGCATTATTTGCCCCCTAATCTTTTCTCACATACTCCCTTCATTCCTTTATGTAAGGTGTATTATTTTCGACACGGTGACCAAGGCGCATTATTATTGATGTGTTAGTACAAAATTACCCTTAGCAAATTTGTTGGTTAGTGACAAGTAAATTAGTTAGCCCAAGAAAGTAAGAGATACATGCAATTGAGAGAGATATCGTTTCCTTCTTTTGATACGAAGAGAGATACACAAAGTCAGGAGAGGGATAATTTCCTCTTTCTAGAGGGTTAAAAATGGAATTATGAGAATTTATAAGAAATGCACATTACATCGTGAAATTTTATTAAATAATACACTTTATATAAAGGAACAGAGGGAGTATAAATGACCGAAGCTCTCTTGGATCTAGTATATATGTGTGTCAACATGTAATACAAAGCATGATCAAGAATCCCATAAAAATGAGCATGATCAAGAAGAAACCCCAAAACACGTTAGAGTGACAGTAGTCATTGTGGAGTAACAAGTATATGATGGGTTGCTAGAGTGATAGAACCTTGAACCCTAGTTTATGTGTTGCTTCATAAGGGGCTGATTTGGATCCAGGCGTTTCATGTTATGGTTAGATTTATCTTAATTCTTCTTTAGTCAAGTAAGAACAACACCTTAGCAGTGGTCCACCCACATATTAAATTATCAAAGTAGCGAACGCGAATCAACTCAACATGATGAACATCACTAGACAGAAATTCACATGTGTCCTTGGGAGCGCTTGCTTAATATAAGAGTACTTTCAGGCTTGTCCTTTGCTATAAAAAGGATTGGGCTACCTTGATGCACTTTCTTTACTATTGTTACTTGTCACTTGTTACGAATTATCTTGCTACAAAACTATCTACTATTGTTACTCACATCACAATACCTTGCTGAAAACTGCTTATCATTTCCTTCTGCTCCTCATTGGGTTCGATACTCTTACTTGTTGAAAGGACTACGATTGGTACCTTATACTTGTGGGTCATCAAGACTATTTTTTGGCATCGTTTCTGAGGAATGAAGCGCCTTTGGTAAGTGGAAATTGGTAAGGAAATATTTTTGATACATGCTGAAGTTTACTGTTGCTTGTCACTATGAATGGTCACCCTTTGAGTGGCTTGTTCGGGGCATCTCCGCCTCGAAGGGAAGTTGAAGAAGTTGTTCCTCAACCTAATGAACATACTGAAAATATCTATTATGAGATTCCTTCTGGTATGGTAGTGAAATTGTTGGCTAATCCTTATGACGGTTCAACTCATCCTGATTACCATTTGATATATGTCGATGATATTGTGGATTGTTTAACCTTTCAGATCTACCTGGAGACAAAGTTAAGAAGAAAGTTTTCCCTTTAACTTTGGAGAGAAAAGCATTAATGTGGTACATGCTATTGGATGATATTGGATCATGGGACTAGAATCGCTTGAAGCTGGAATTTCACCAGAAGTTTTATCCTATGCATCTAGTCCATTGTGATCGGAACTTTATTTATAATTGCTCGCCTCGGGGAGAAAGTACCGCTCAAGACTAGGGGAGACTTAAATATATGATGCACACTTGCCCTAATCATGAGCTCTCAAGAGAAATGATTATAGAAAAAAAATTATGCTCAGCTTTCTCATGATGATCAAGTATTACTTGATTCTTGTGCTACTGGTTCCTATATGAAGAGGACTATTGAATTCAAATGTGATCTTCTCGAAAGAATTAAATGCAAATCTGAAGACTGGTTCCTATATGCAGTCTTGACTCTGAGATAGTAGCTACTTTATGTGAATCATTTCCTACTCATGTTGATCTTCCAAGGATAAGTGGTTTAAATATCATCTTCCCACTAAAAAACCATTAGTGGAACCTATTAAAATTAAGAAGGAAGAACTAATTGTTAGCCATGTTGATCCAATTGTTCCTACTGCTTACATTGAGAAACATCATTTTCCTGTTAGGATTAGGGAACATAAGGCCACTATTGTAGTTAATAAAAGTCATGTTAGGACACCTAAACCTTCTGAACAAATAAATGTTGAGCCTAATTGCTATGGTTAAAGATCTACTAGTTGATAATATTGATGGGCAGGTTATTTACTTCTGTGTTGAAGCTGCTAGAATTGCAAAACCTGTTATAAACGAGCGGGGTGAGCTCCATAAAAACAAACCAGTTGTAAGCATGCATGTTGTCTCAGTTAAAATTGGAGATCATTGTTACCATGGCTTGTGTGACATTGGTGCTAGTGTTAGCACTATACCTTTTACATTATATCAAGAAATTATGCATGACATAGCACCCTCTGAGATTGAAGATTTTGTTGTCACTATTAAACTTGCAAACAGTGATACTATCTCACCGCTTGAGTTGTTAGAGATGTTGAAGTCTTGTGTGGAAAAGTCAAGTACCCATTGATTTCCTAGTACCTGGTTCGGAACAAGATAACATTTGTCCCATTATATTTGGTAGACCTTTCTTGAATACTGTTAATGATGAAATTAACTGTGCTACTGAGAAGGTCAAGGTAAACTTTGGTCATGTGTCTCATGAATTTAATTTCTCTAAGTTTAGTAGACAACCACATGAAAAAGAATTGCCTAATAAGAACAAAATAATTGGTCTTGCTTCTATTGTCGTACCTCCTACTGATCCGTCAGAACAATATTTGCTAGACCATGAAAATGATATGCATATGAATGAAAGAAATGAAATAGATGATATATTTCTTAGACAAACACATATTCTTAAACACAACTTCTCAGTTGATATTTTAGGGGATCCTCCTTCACCCAAGGGAGATCCCGTGTTTGAGCTAAAGACAATGCCTGATACTGTGAAATATTCTTATCTTGATGAAAATAAGTTATATCATGTTATTATCAGTGCTAACCTTTCAGGACATGAAGAAAAGAGATTACTAAAACTCTAAAGAAGCACAAGGCTGCTATTAGATATACTCTTGGTGATCTTAAGGACATAAGTCCCACTCTATGTCAGCACAAGATTAATATGAAACCCGATGCTAAACTTGTCGTTGATCATCAACGACATCTCAATCTTAAGATGAAGGAGGTGGTAAGAACTGAGATATTAAAACTTCTAGAAGCAGGTATAAGTTATCCTATTGGTGATAGTAGATGGGTAATTCATGTTCATTGTGTTCCTAAGAAAGAAAATATAACTATTTAATGATAAAAATGAGCTTATTCCACAAAAAATCATAACTAGTTATAGAATGATGATTAATTTCAGGAAATTAAATAAAGCTACTAGAAAAGATCATTACCCCGTGACCTTAAAAATACTTTGGTTGATGTACATGAATCAATCTTAATGTGGCGTGAGCATGAACCTTCTTCTCCCTTTTGTGCCATTCTCAGATGGAGAAGCATCATAATGCACTTTTGTTCCGGTGTGGGGAAGGATAATGAACAGACGACATTTATCGGGTGTGTTGAGAGCTACTTTGTGTGCTCAATAACCAGATATTAGCATAACAGTGATTCCAAGCACGACCGATGTACTCTTTAGAGTGTTACCCACAACACGACATGCATGTGCCAGCAAGCCAAGCATGAAACTCACTCGGAATCTCCCATCTCTTTTCTCTGCAGGTTCCGTAGTTATACAGGTAAATCTCTATTATTATCCCTTGTTGGAACTGGGTGAGTTACACAATATTGTCGGAATTACTGCTAATCTTCATCTCTTACCAAATAATCAGATAGAACAAGAACTTGACAGGAACATCAAGATATGCGAGTGTAGACACTCAGTAAGCTCACTCGACTGCTCGCTCTGTACTCCTTTTTCGACACCTGCACCTAGATTTGGGCATCTAGTGTCATTTGTTCCTTGTATACTTGTCTTACCTTCATATATGTATTTGTCTGCTTATGTATCATAATTTGATTTTGCATTCTCTATATAATGAAGCTAAAAGGGTTATACATAATTCCTTGGATATGTGCTTATGTACTTCTTAATAGGAAGTTATTAAACATTACCGTCCACACATGAATACATGATGTGGCGGCTGGTGCAACTCGTGGTGCTCTAGGCGCACAACCTTCGCCTCCTCACCCCGAGCTTCTTCTGCGATGAAAACCCTATTTAACGCATTTTACATCAAATAGTCAGGTCTCCGCACACCCCCGCGAAGACTTGGGCCGGCCCAGTTTCAGTTGCCACAGGTTTTGGAAACCTTCTAAGAGGTTCCATGAACCCTTTTTTTTCTGTTTTTGTTTCTTAGGTTATTTTATTTTCATAAACTTAGTTCTTGTTTGAAAATTGTTCTTGAAATTCAGAAAATGTTCTTGCTTTTATAAAAAACTTCTAAATTTCAAATAATCGTCGTTTTAAAAAATGATAACTTTAAAAAATGTTCAAGATTTTGAAAATGTTCGAATTTTTCAGATAATGTTCAGGATTCTAAAAAATGTTCTTTGTTTAGAAAAAATGTTTTTGTTTTCGTTTTCATTTTTTCCTTCACTTTTTTTCTTTCTTCATTTTCCTATTTTTCTCTGACATTTTATAAATTTTGTTTTGAATTTCAAAAAATGTTCTCGTGTTCAATTTTTTTCACAATTTATATTTAAATGTTCTTGCTTCAAAAAATAAAGAGGAATGGCAAAAAAGTCTTGCTTTTAAAACGTGTTCATTTTTTCAAAAATGCTTGTATTTCAAAAATTCTTCTAATATTAGAAAAACTATGCAATTTTTTAAAAAATGTTCCTTTTTTCATAAAATGGTCACAATTTTCAAAAACACATTTTTATAAAAAAATCCTGTTTTACGAAAAATGTTTCACTTTCTTTAGAATTTGTTCACAAATTGAATACTTGTTCTAATTTAGTTCACCAGTGCTAAAAATGTTCGGGAATTTTTAAAAATGTTCTTCATTTAAAAAAATCCTTTTCAAAAAATGTCGGTGTTTCTAAAAGTGTACATAAGTTGAAAAAGAATGTTCCTGCTTCAAAAATTGTCATAAATAAAAGTGTTCTCTTTAAAAAAAATGTTGTAAGTTTTTAAAATGCTCCTGTTTGGAAATCTCTTTGTGTTTTTGAAAATTCTTCAGAAATTCAAAAATATATCCGTTTATAAGTTGAAAAAATGTTCCCACTTCAGAAATTGTTCACAAATTTCAAAAAAGGTTCTTTTTAGAAAAAATTGTTCTACGTTTTTATATTGCTCCTGTTTTAAATTTTGTTTGTGTTTGTAAAAATTCTTCAGAAATTCAGAAAGATTTCCATTTACAAATTTTGTTCGTAAATAAAAAAGCTGTTTAAGTTGCAGAAAATAAAAAAATATCAAAACAGTAACCTTTTTAGACAAAAGAGAAAGAGTAACACAAAAGAAAATAAAGAATAAGAGAAAAAAAGGAAAAGAACTAAATAAAAATGAGAAAAACGAGGTAGTTAACTGGGCCAGCTTAGTCGCTTTGCTAGCGTCGGCGGGCCAGTCGCTTTGCCCCTGCCTGTGCGAAGTTACAGCTATTGGACGCAGAATGCGTCCAATAGGAGGTCCCCTTCTGCGATGCCCGCGAGATGGACATGGGATACATCGAGGACTAGTCCCATAAAACATAAAAAGGCAATGATAGCTTTCATTACCAAATGTGATTACATCAAATACTGCACACGTTGGGATACAACACGTTCACTGAAAAAGAAAGGGGATACAACAAACTACCTAGCTACCTATGTACACTTTATTTACAGTATGTACACGAGATCTGCTTTGCAGGAATTCACCAAAACGGGCACCACCTGTCAAACAGAATACATACACGGTGAGACGTGGCAAAACTCAAATGGTTAACTAACATAAGTTGCTAAAACCAGATAGAAAATAAAAATATACTCTTATAGGTTTCTTATGCACCATTACTTTGTCTTTTTCACATATATGGTTTTGCCTTTTCACTTTCTAAAATGCTATACTAGTGCAATACGAAATTTTGGTACTTGTTTTTTTTCCCGGAAGTGTAATATCTCATGAATTTTTCCGGAAGTGCAATATCTCAGGAATAGGTAAATATATTATCCCTAAGAGCATAAAATCCATGTACAAGAATATCAATTGTAAAACATATGCATACCCGACATAGTTCTGGCACAAATTTTCATGTGAAGTCGCTTGAAGTATAAGCTTCTGAACCTGAACCTTCACGGATAATCCAGGTTCTACGTCCCGAGCATCTACTGAAGCTAAATGTTCAGTGCCATGTTGACTTGAGCCAACGGCGCCTGACAAGGCTGATCCAGAAGAAAAGTCACGCCCTGTTAGCTTGTGACTCATCCGTGCCATGACAGCTACAGCACGCTCGTTTAAAACCTCATTAGCGTCACCGAGTTGATTGACCGCCTGCATGAACGACATGAATGGTCACCACTATAGGGATGTGGTTACGACAGTACAATACAATCAAGCATGAGAAGAGGACGCAACCTGTAGCAGTTCCTTCTCACGGGCTCCCCGAGGAGGTTGCATGAGCTCTTCACTAGGAGCAGCTTCTTCACTACTAACCACTGTATGAGTATGAGCATTTCCATAGTTTGAAACTTGAGGAACTTCATTGAAATTGAACAAACGCCAATTGATCAGTGGGTCATGTACAAATGCCTGAAAATAATATTAAATTAGAATAACACCAAACATACTGGTTTAGGTACAAGAGATGAAGCATGAAGGAGCAGAATAGTTTGAGGAAAAAATGTATAAGTAGCCATGAGCAGAGCCAGCAACTCTTGGCAGCCACACCATGGGTTGCCAGGGTGATGATAACCCGCTGAGCTAGATACGTGCAGTTTGCTTTGCCCAGGCAAAAGCTTCTTGGACTCATTAATCTATGCGCAAAACATTTAGGGTGAGTTTTATGCTGGCTTTCCTCCCAAGGGCCTTCATCTGACTTCAGATTTGTCCACACCATTAATATGTTCCTTGGGAGGGCGACACAGGAGAACTTGAACTGTTTTTGACCAGCAGATCCAAGGTTCTCAATCCGTAGGTGATGGTGGTGATGGTGTCATGTTTGTTTTGGTCTGAACGGTGCGACAACAAAGCAATGGTTCAACTGCCGATCTCGCAAGGGGTGTATCCCTCGCCAGTGTTCAACGATCTAAAAGTTTCACCTATTGGGGTGGTGGGCAACTCATGTGGCTATCCAAAACCTTTGAGCTAGTACAGCTTGTACAAGTTCTGTCTTCTGCAATGTTTTCATCGAAGACACGGAGATGCAAAAGATGAAAAAAATGCTCAAGTCAAGGGTGCTGTCGGCTCTTTCAGCTCTCTGCCACCAGCCTCCTGTAGTCTTGCTGTCCTGCTTCCTCCCAGGCTGCTGCCATGGCACATCCTGACTTCACCTTCCTAACACTGCTGCTTAGCTAACCATGACCACCTCGGCAGAGATCAAGCTTTTTTCGTTTATGAGATAAAGCAAGCGGTTGTGATGCCATATTCTCCTCTCATTTCATAATCTTATTTAGTCATTTTGGTCTGTTAACTGAACTTCGGCTCCCAATAACTCATGGGCTAATTTGGTTATTGATTTAAATAAACAAAATAATTGCAAACACAATAAACCAAACCAAAAAACCCGGAGAACCAAATGCCCACCCCTACTTTGAAGTACCTTATCAGGGTTTTTTGTTGTTCATGTTTAAGTAAGTGCCCTCTGGCACTTTGTCCGATTAATCAATAAAATCATATCGTTTGCTAAAAACAATACTATCACATGGGCAACACATAGGATGAAACGTTTTAAGGGCATCTCCAACGGCTTACCCCAAATTGGACACATTAAACATCCGCTGACACGGACACGGATACTGGAGCTGGCCATCCAACCGCACGCAGCAAACATCCAGCACATTACGAACACAAATTGAACAAAACGGATGAAATTTAAGATAGATCGATATACTGCATGCAAACCGGACAAAATTGGATAGGTTCAAACTAAATTTAAAGAAAGCAAAACTAAACAACGCAAGGTACTGGACGGTGACCTCGTATGAATGGCCTCCCTGGCCGCCAGCGCCCCTAGGAGGGAAAGGAGCATACTTTTATTACACAAATAGAAAGTGTGAACAAAGTAGTCAACTTACTGAATCACCAGTGCCAATCGGTTTTGAAGCGCTAGATGGGCGTAGTTCGTCATCATCCTCTATTGGCCTTGTATCGACCAAGGGAAATAGAAGGAAAGAATTTCTGAGCGAGAATGCCAAGATGGGAACCTATTCTTCGATCAACTACCGTGCTTCTTATCTTTTTCCAGTACTGCGAGCCAAAGGCACGCTGCTATTTAGTCAGTCACATGCTCACCCTTAACTCTATAAATAAAACCAGTAGCTTGGGCTAGCGAGTATAGTTCCCTGGCGCCGAGCCCTCAATAAAGTGTCACCATCGTCGTCGTGGTCCTTCCAGCGGAGGAAGGGCACATAGGGGCGCGACAGCCTTGATCATCCGCCACATGCCGCTCGCGACGTAGTCGATCGCCTTCTTTCGCCGCCTGGCGCAAGGTAGCGTAGGTTGCAGGCACCGCCACGGTCCGTCCGTCCCTGGCCTTGCCCTTGCCGCCGAGACGGGTGACGTGCAACGACCCGGCCAGCCCGATTATGATGAGCTGGTCACGGAGGCGGCAACGAGCGGACATTTCCACGGTGGTTCTGGATCAATCCTCGGCCAAGGCAAGCGTGAGGTCCGGGTCCATGAGGACCCACTCCGGCGAGATGTCGGACATGGCGAATGCCGCCCGGCACGCCTGCTCGACAGCTGCCCTGTTGGCCACCAAGGTAGTGAGGGATGCAATCGCGCGTGTTGGCGACGGCATTGTTGAGCTCCTCTTCCTTCACCGGGCGCTACCGGGGCGATGCCACCTCCTTGTCGTGCCAAAAACAAAGCGATGGGGACCCGGGCTAGAAGCAGTCGAACGAGCTGCACGGCAGCGACAATGGCTCCTTCACCAGATGCCACAATTGTGCCACAATTGCGTGGTTGCACGGCTCTTTCTGCTTGACGTGGTGGTGCTGACCGTGAGGGCGGCGCCCTTGAGCTGGACCTCCAGCTGCGCCTGGAACTCCTCATCCTTCGAGGCGGCCTCCGCGAGGAAGGGCGGTTGCTGCTACTCCTCAGTGTCCGAGGAGAGCACGACCTCCTACGTCGAAGACGCGGTGGAGGATGACGGCCCTGGAGACTGCGCGGCGACGCCACGTTTTGGAGGGAGATCTACCGACCAGTGCCGAGAACCAGCCGTTGGTGCCAGACTTGGCCATCGCACGGTCGAGGAGAGGACAACAGAGGATCCAGGACGCGACACTGGAGTGTAGAGGAGATGAGAGCCGGTGTTGTGTGGAGAGATGGTTTGGCCGCCGCCGCCTGCCTGCTTAAATAGTTGGGGCGGGCCGACCGACATCGCTTCAATGCGGCTCAACGGCTCGAGTAGGCTTCTCGGTCACCGTGCATCCGCATTGAAGCGATGCCGCCCTCCCATCCAATGATGTCAGTGTGCGTCCGCATTGAAGCTACGCTGCCCTCCCATCCAATGATGTCGGTCTGACCGGCAACGTGAAGCGGCATAAGCATACGAAGAATGTTCGCGGGAGAGACATACGACGATGACTTTAGGTAGGACCGCGCAATCGTATGCGTACGTGGGGGACGCCTCCGCCCGGTTTGGTTACAGTTTACGAGAATTCGGACGCGCACGTTTGCGCGACTATTTTGGGTGGCAAAAATCATGTGGGCAGGCATGTCCGGACGTTTAGTGGACTGATTAAAAGCTCAAGGTCCATTTTAGACGATTTTAAAGTGTTAGGATGAAATGGACTTGAGGCAAATCTTAGGGTCTAAAAAGGCGGATTCTTTTGATTTCAATATTTGAAAACTCACTCCATCTCATAATATAGTGCGTGTTGGTGTTGTCAAGGTCAAGCTTCACAAATTTTGACCTACTTCATAGCAAAAATAAAAATATCTATAATACCAAATATACATCATATGAAAACATATTTCATGATGAATCCAATGGTATTGATTTGGCATTCTAATATTGAAACGTTTTTCTATATGCTTGGTCAAAGTTTACAAAGTTTGACTTCAAGAAAATCTAATAAGGGCTATATTTTGGGACAGAGTGAGTATATAATATTGGCCAGGCAAAGGTGCTACAGGCTATAGAATGTGTATTACTTACCTCCATCATAGCCATGACGCTGTCCTTGTTTGTTCGAAGGACTTGCATCACATTTTCACAAGTTGTTCTGAAAGTACCCTCAATACCACTAACTTCCATAGCTTTCACGAGCATTCTAGTCAAACGGAATGGTACCTAGACATACATACAAAATGTGCGAGTGCAGTAAAAAAAAGTTAAAATGTCACGCATTCAATAACAGTTACAATACAAGACAAGACTCAACAAAACTATAGCATCAACCTATCAGGTGATTGGCAAGGAATAAAGCCCAGAACACGGCCTACTTACTTTTTCAGGGAACTTCTCTCGATTCATTGACGCCTCAAAACAATCTCCAAAGTCAATGTGTAAAATTTTCCCACTGAAGCAAAAAAAAAATCATTAGACCTCAAGACAACAACAAAAAATTACAACATTACATATGGTTATTTCAAGCTTTGTACAAATTACCTAAAACGATCTAACATAAGATTGCTTGGATGCCGATCTCCTAACCCAAGCAAATAGCCAGCCTACAAAATTACATTTTCATCATCTTAAGTCGAAAGGAATATCTCATATGGAAACACATATCATACTATCATAGCAGTAATTCATACCATGCTCATAACAGCCAGGCTTCTTGTATAATTTGTACGCCGCTCAAGCCATACTTCGGATGTTCGACTTTTCAGCCAGAGAACCTATCACAATTTTGTTGAGGTAGATTAAATATTGTCACAAGAAAGCATCAAAAACAGTGAGCTCTTTTCATAGTGCAGTGACTAGAGACAGCATAGTACCTTTGCAAGGTCATTTCCTTCGGTATTCTGCAGAGCATGCTGAAATACTTCCACCTTCGCGATGAGGGGTAAGTGGTCATAATCGGGTGCAAACGCCAACATAAGTCTGTGCTCTTGATTTAAGAAAATCTGAACAAAGAAGAGGGAAATTAATTGAGAAATGACATCAAGCAGAACATGTTTATCTTCTTTCAGAAAGAAACAAATTATTGAGGCAGACTAACCTTCCTTGCATCTCTGTATTCACGGATCAGAGCATGAAGCGTGTCACAATTAGGTACCCATCCAATTAATCCACTGTTAGGAGACAAGGGAATAACAGCATATCTTTGGATCGACAAATCTTTCTCTGATGTTTTCCTTGAGTTCTCCAGGAGAGTATTCACCAGACCAAAAAGCTATGCGAAAAGGAAAGGTATTTAGATACATATATTTTGATAGCTTGAAATATCTAGAGGCTATTTCAGCTTGCGAGGACACCACCAGATTAACAGATTGTTCCCAAGTGTTAATTGCATGAATGCCAGAGAGGGGCTCGAGCTTACCAACAATACATCAGTATTATCAGGACTTCAAAGAACAGTTTGTTAACTAAGAGTTCATCTAAGTTCAACCTGTGCATCACTATGTACGATCAGGCTAGTTAACTAAGCATGGGCATGGGAACAGTTTGTTTTGGACTAGGGGTGTTTTTTAAGCTGCCTATTTCAGATCAAGATACGAAAGAAAAAAACTGGCCTCAGGTAAAACAAATAAAAGTTTAATGATGAGGAATCGGCTACTGTTTGGATGGTAAACCACAAGGGTGCGGGGAAAACAAAGAGCTGGCCTCAGGTAAGGGCACAGTGGAGGACAAAACTATTCATGGGCACAACATATAAAAATATGCTTGCTACTCCATGCTCTATTGCTACCAAAACATCAGAAATCAGAGTGAAAAAGACTTGCAATCTAGATACAAACCTGCATAACGCGTTCATCTTGCCTTAAATCTTCATGACCTTTAAGCAAGAATGCATAATCCTCGCCATCACTTCCATGAATTGTCAGTTTCCTCGGTCTTTGTTTGGATGTAATAACAATCAATTGCGGAACAAAATACTCGATAGTCACTAGTGGTGAATCTGGAAGCAAAGTTTAATTCTTAATGTCAATGTAACAATCAATTGCAGAATAAAATACTCAATACTGGTGAATAAGGAAGCGAAGTTCAATTCTTACTGTCAGCATTCTTATACAACCAAATGAAAGGCACGTTTTCAATCTAAACAAATTTTCTTATTGTTGCCATCATTTAACATTTTGTTGCATGGTTCCAGTAGGGACCTATAATATACAGACAAGGGATAACACAAACTAGTGGATAATTAAAATGTTGGGGTACTTGGTACAAATAACCCATGTATGCTACAAATAATCCATCTCACAACTGTGCGTTCTGTAGAATTGGTAAGGCAAAAGAAAAGAATACTAGGTTCCGTAAGTAGAGAACTAAAATTTAAAATAAATGGTATAACCCTGTGGAATACCTGCAGAATAAGTTCCTGGTACAGCAAGCTCCAACGTTCGACATTTGAGCAGCTCAGGTGAAACAGACTGAAAGAGACATCAAATGTTCAATCAAGGAGCTAAAAGAAACAAACTGCAGGGAAAACTATCATATAACATGCTTACATGCAAATCAAGAGTTGTAAGACTTGGCAGCTGTTTGTCGATTCTTCTGAAAACATGGTAATACAAATCCCATGCCTAAAGAACATAGAAGTCATCCTCAGAAGTACTCAAAAAGACACAATACAGAAATTATTGTATTGACACTCTTATATACCTTAGTTAGCTCAGCATCCTCGCCAGTAGCGCGATATTTTAAGCAGCATTCATGGGCTTCAAGTAATTCATGTCCATAGGCCTGGATAAGTTTCAATAGCATAAGCTATTAAACACTTAACAAAACAAACTGAATTTGATGTTCAATGTCAAGTTGATAATTCAATGGGGTGAAGGCACCAAATGATTTACTGTATAAAACAGACCAAGATATAAGGACAAAATGCATTTTCATGAAAAGTAACCCAAACATTAGCAAGAAAAATATATTTGTGTTACGATATACTGCGACAGGGACTGGAGGAAAGTTTGGTGACGGCACTACCTGAATGAAAGTGTTCTCTTTTATTGTCTCAGCCCCTCTCTCAAGCATTGCATGCAATGGCTCAAGTACCGCAAGCATTCCATCGATATTGTGCTCACCAAAATACATCCTGCTAGCTTCCTCAAGAGCTTCATGCCACATCTCATGCCACAAAATGGCAACTCGTATCAGTTCCTTTGAAACAAGCTGCGCCTGGAGCAACCAACATCAACAGAGTCAGGAGCGCTATGTGTCTTCTGTAGAAGCTTAACAGATACTGATGCTAACCTGATCAACAAGGCCTCCACTATGCTGGCGGATCTTATCAACGACCTCCTGTGCTGCACGTTGCCTTAATATACTTATTGATTTGCAGGCAACCAAAAGAGGATACATCAATGCCTGGTAAAAAATGTCAAAGGAATTGGCAAAACTAAATTAGAACAATCCCAACATAGTTAAAAAAAGCAAGGTCATCCTTTCAGTTGGATATAGTGGCCAGTTATCAGTCAAACTGGTTCCAACAAGTATGGATGGTACACAGCAGTATTCAGGTGCATAGGTTTTATTTCAAACAAACAAAAGAACTAAAATGCTAAGGAAATTTGAAAAAAACTGAAAAGACACAAAAGAAGAATATAGTTGTTATCACAGGGAAACACCAGAACCAGTCAGCTCCTGGCAGACAAGACCCAACGAGCAATTCACACAGATACACACACAAAGCATAAAGAATCCTGGACAAAAGTAAGCATGAAACAACAAACCTGAACACTAAAAAACACAAACAGTACTACTAACTTTGCAGCCACCTTATGCAACCATTAACACAAACAAAAGACAGCAAAACTGGAGGTAAGCATGGATCAAACTAAAAATGAGGAATGCAACAAGAACCAGGCATTACTCGGTAGGTAGGGGTGTGTTGGCACCAGACCGCTCGCCAGGGCTCGACCCTGGGAGGCAAAATGTATTCCGCGGAGTGAACCATTTACTTGTGTTTTGGTTGTTCTTCTTTAAACAAATGCCACTGGATGCTAATGCCTGGTAGGTCACCTTTGTTAGGAAGTATTAGTATTGGTCTAGGAGTCCTTATTAGTCTATGTTTACTTTCCTTGCACCTCAAGTCTTGTGTAATATATATATGCCCCTTGGGCCTTCAATACAGATAAGTTGCTTTCCTAACATGGTATTAGAGCTTATTAGGTTATTTTTTTCAGGCACCGCAACTCGCCCTCCCGATCCAATCATGCACGGCCGTTGGTCGTCGCTGTCTTATCTTCGGCCGCCGGCTGCTACTCCCGTCGCAAGCTGCTCCACCCCGTGCTTCTCCTCTCCAAGTCAACGCTCACTGCTCCGTGCTGGAAGCGCCCAGCACCAGATCGAAGCGCCCATCGTCTGGATGCTTTCGCCTGGCCAACGTCGCTGGATCCCATCCTGCGGGTCGCCGCCAGAAGGACTTCTCCCGATCTGCTTCTGTCCATGTCCGGCCACTGTCCGGAACTCCACATCCGCCTCGTCCCGGCCGGCTGTGCCCATGCTCGATTCATCCGTCCGCCTCGTCTCGATCCCAACTCGTGCAGCTCATGCCAGCTGCTCCGTGCTGCTAACAGTAGCTGGGCGCTCCTCTCTATACATGCTTGCATGATGCTGCTCTGCCACTCCTCTAAGCTAGCTTATGTGCTGCATCTCGTGCTCCCCATGGCCGTCTTCTACTGCTAGTGTGCTGCTGCTGTGCATGCGTATTCCTCTGTCTACCGCCGCTTGGCCTGCTGCTACTCGGCTGTTTTGGCTTCTGATTTTCTTCCGCTGCTATCGCATCTAGTCTTGAGTTTAGTCTATGTTTTTAGCTTTCTATATTTTTCTCTGCGTCCATCAAATCCGTTGATATTATGTGTTTCTCATGCCATGAGAGTCCACCAAACTTTTGTCCGTCAGCCTTTTTCCGGTCATTATCCTCAATAGGATTTCTGTGGCCTCTCTTTGCATTGTTGATCTAAGCCCATTCTCTTGCCGCCGAGCTTCTTTCGCCTTCAGTTTTCATGGGCCATGATTCTTTAAGCAATGCCTCATTCTCTTGATGTGCCATCTTCTTTTGACAACCCATCTTCTCTTGATACTTCTCTTGTATCTTCTATTGATGCGGTGTCTTCCTCTGATGTGCCATCTCTTCGTTACCCCCTTTGGCGACTCGACAAGTTTTGAAGACTCTTCATGCTACGACGACACTTTCAAGACGCAGATTTGGATTATCATTTTTTTTTGGTACTACACTTCTTCAAATGCAATGCTATTGCATACGCTTTGCATTTGAGGGGGGGTGTTAGGAAGTATTAGTATTGGTCTAGGAGTCCTTATTAGTCTATGTTTACTTTCCTTGCACCTCAAGTCTTGTGTAATATATATATGCCCCTTGGGCCTTCAATACAGATAAGTTGCTTTCCTAACATCCTTGTTCTTTACTATTCAACTCCTTTATATTTTTAGTCGTTTCTTTAGATCACTGGATAGGGAGATAGGTCGGCGTGTGTCACTTAGTTATTAAACCAACAACTGTGATTCTATGACAGTCCTATAGCAATGCAGAAACCTAGTAAATTTCACAAGAAAGCGGCGCAGATACTCTAATTGAACACCCAAATCATAGCCAAAGTTTCTCAGCCTAAGAAGGAAATTGCGAACCTGCGGATGCCCCTTTCCAATTCGAACTAGCAATTCTTGTATCAGTTCTCTAACTATTCTATTGTTTGAATGAATCCTGGCAATTATCTGGGGTAGCACAACCAACCACATTTCGATCTTGACAAGTGTAAAGCCTTTCTCCAATGCCATTTGAACCTCTGAGGTTGCCCCATGGTTGAACCAAAGAGTCAAGAGACGGAGAATATCCTACAAATGTAAACATAAACATCTGAATATATTATTGAAAAAACAAGGAATTAGAGAATAATATATTATTGCAGTCATCTCAAAGTGGCATAATATTATTTTTTCATGCTGCTAAGATGTACTCCCTCCGTCCCAAAATAAGTGACTCGCAAAGTTAGTACAAAGTCGAGTCACTTATTTTGGGACGGAGGGAGTAGCAGAATGATTTTTTTAAGATGTAGAGGAGGCCCCCACAGTAAGTTTTATTAATATAAATAGAGATTACAAAAGGCCCAAAGTGGTTGGACCCTTGCCCAGACCCTGCGAGCGGGAGCTACATGCACCGGGCTGCCCTTTTTAAAGACAGATATTTACAATAGAGGGGTTGTACGAAGGAGGAAAGAAAGAGAGGGGGGGGGGATGTACAAGAAGGGGCAGAAGGCAGGCAAGCACTAGGCCCTGGGGAGAGACTCTAGGTGATCCAAGGGACCTTAGAGTGATGGCAAGTTCATCCCTCATCCGTAAGAAAGAAGGAAGAGGGATCTCTCTTGAAACAAACCAAGCAAGTGGCCTTACTAGGGAAGATGTTGCTGAAGACTTTTCTTTGAATATTTCAATCTGCAACCGTCATGATCTGAAAGAAGAAAGGCTTGTTGATCTTGAGCTTTACCCTGAAGATAGCTTCCTCCATGGGAAATCGAGGCGTAAATCAAGAACATTCCAGCAGGAGGAGCTGAAGCTACATAACCAGAAGAGATGATCACGAGTTTCCAGGGTATCCAAGTTGCAGAGTACACAATTAGAGCCTCCAGGAGGATTAAATTAGCGACGTTGGAGGATGTCCTTTGTATTACCCATGAGAAAGAACAAGAATCAGCAACATTAGGGGAACAATGAAGGTTGGCCAGGAATTGCCTTAACTCACGGAATCAAAAGCAAAGCCTGTCTGGAGAGCTGAAGATGAAAAAGATATAAGGGCTCTTGGGTAACAAGTACATCCTGGACCGAAGAGATGATCAAGGGCAAGGAGTGAAGCCTGGGAAATCTTCCCCCCAAAAGGTGATCAGAACAATTGTCACTCCAGATATTCCACGTCTGTTCATTACCAGCTATACTTAGACCATGTCAGAGATGCTGCTAGTCATTTGTTGTATGGCTACGATCCGCGTATATCACCTTTGAAAACTTCTAAATATAGTAGGAAAATGACTAAACAACGTAATATTGTAATTTGAGTTTTTGCTCTTCTCAAACATTGGGGAGGGTGTAAAAGCATTTTCGAAATGCGATAGGATCAGCCACTATATAAAGCCTTTGCTCAAAATCTACTTCGCAGAATAAAGAAGTGAAAGAAAGAAAATACCTGCAAGCTATCATCGACACCTTTAGTTGTAGATGCACACGCAATAGAGTAGAAATATCCTGTTACGGCTGCAACAACATATTTTGCTGCTATATCTGGACGGCCTCGCAAAGTATATCGGGACATGACTTCAGTGTTGAACAAAGCCCACGAATGCCATGCCTTGCCCCAGTCCTTGGCACTTAATGTGGCATTTTTGTAAGAAACCAATATTTCTGGAGAAAGAGATTCATAATTATTTGAAATAAAATAAAAGGAAAACAGCAGAAACAACTGAAGTTTTTCAAACCTTGAATGGCATCATCATCCAATCCAGGTGACAGTGCTCTCTTCCAGCTAGCAAGTGTCAAATAGACACGGGCAATAAGTGGTACTCCAGCATTTGATATAGCACCTTGGCTTACTAGCATTCCAGAGTAACTATTTGTGGCTGTTGCAATCTGCACTGACAGATCCTATCTCACCAGAAACAAGGGTACATCAGTATAAACACTTGAAGATATGAGTGCTGCCATGTATTGTCAGAGTACAAGAACAAGCACCTGTAGCCTAGAAAATGCGTCCTTTCGTTTAAGCTCGTCTCCAACAGCATACTGGTACTTCAGGTAAGCCAGGACTACTTGAGGATGTCCATGATATAGTGTCAACTCAGGAGAAGATTCAGGATCAAACTGCATGTGGCATAAGAAATAATTTCTTTTATAGAGAGGATTGCAGAGTTAAACAGGCACAGTAATTAATAACAACTATTTTCACCTGTAAAAGTTTGACTAAAGTAGATTTAGCCTGACTAATACGTCCACTCTTCCAGCAAAGTTTAGCAAATTTTATCCAGGTATCTCTGTCTTCATTAGGAGGAAGAACCAACTCTCTAACAGCAAGTAGGGCTTGCCACACCTGAGAAAAAAATTTAGGTCAATATGGAGAATAAGAACCATACAGGCTACAACACAGCATTCTTAAGCAAATACATCATATAACCTCAACATTCCGTTTTGTTCCTTTAATGCGCTCGTTCCACATATTACGAATAAGTTCCCTTCGCCCATCAGCAATTGGACTTTCCATCGGAAGAGTGCAGTAATCAATCACCTGAATTACACACCTTTTGTTAGTAAAACAGTAACTAACTTCCTCAGAACATAAACCAAAATTAGAATACCTCTTCGAGTTCTGAAAGCTGCTGAACCCGCACCATGTTATTATAAGCACGCTCATAACTCTCAAGTACCTAGCAAATTGGTAACGAACAATTATGGGTATACAGAAGAGACGGATTTGTGAACAGTTAATAAACCTTATTTTTTTATGGAAACACAATTACCAAACTTGTGAAAGTGCAGACTGTTCATCACAAGAAGGCCCCCATATAGGGCCAAATAATGAAAAGATCACACTTCTTCTTTCATGTAAAAGAGAACACCAGGTATGTAAATCAATTAAATTCTTGAGATAGAATTAGATAAACACCCTCTGAGAACAGACAAGCTCATTGTAAGTGCTAACAATCACTGTAGAAGTATAAAGACTAGTTATTGCATCTATACTTGTATCTTACAGAATGTATCAGTTCCAAAAGTTCCCCTCTAATTGTTACACATATACTGCCAGTCTCAGCTATAAAGCAAGATATTTTATCAGTACCAAATGCCTCTCCTTGCCCTCCCCCCCACCCCACCCCCTCACCTAAGATCCAGACACACCGTTTACTATTAGCAATTCAGATGTATGAGAATCAGTTTGTGGTTGCATTGTTGCATAAATCACAACGTAATCATCAGTTAGCTTTGGCAAATATGAAAACCACGGTACACAAAATATTTCCAAAATATGAATAATATAGTAATGAAAATAAATTTTGACAAAACTTGAATCATTGAAATTATACAAAGGAATATATAATGGCTATGTATCATACCAATGGTGCAAGTTCAGTTGCCAAACACCGCCGAGCTCTCTCAACATATACACGAGCTTCTTCATACTGTAACAGAACACAAAAGTTCAAACTATGAACAAATTATGGAAAGAATGTAATCAGAGTTCAAAATAGGAACATACTCCACCTTTTTGCAACGAACTGAAAGAACAGCCCTAAAGAAAGCACCATTACTGCTTCCATCACCACTAGCGGTTGTGTTACCCAATGAGCGGAGCTTGTTTTCGTCCCCATCATCCAGACGAGAAACATATTCAGACATCTGGTCCCACTCACCCATATGCCAAGCAGCATTTGCAGCCTATAGGAACAGAAACAAAAAGAAGAAATAAGTTCACCTGTTAAAAGTCATCTATAAATGGACAAGAAGATTTATCCACAACCATTGGAGCCATTTCCAGCCGAGCAGGCGGTTCTGCACCAGTCCATTGCTCCCTGCATAATGTGCTTAAATCTTCCCACCGAGCCAAGGATGCTAGGCACCTCATCCTCCCTAACATAAGCATGATTCTCAGCTGGTTACATTTGCTATGTATACTAAAGAAGATTCATGTATGAATTATTAGGCATAAATAACTCGCTATGTGGTTTTCTTTATTTTTCTTTTACACGCACAATCATATTTGAACAGAAAATGACTTCCACAATAAGCCAATAACAAGGGTGCTCTAGTGGAGAATCTGAGAATTTTCAAAATGGTATTCTGGAAACTGTTTCTCGGGATTGGAAAGTGACAAGTCTTTGGGAAGGAGGGTACGATGCAAAAATAAATAAAAATAATGACCATACCCAATGTAGCATCCAAATTTTGGCTGTGTTGTAAAGGGCCAGATGCTTGAGATGACTTCATGGTATATGCCCTTAGGGCCTCATCCCAACGGTGCAATTTCTCATACCTACATTACACAAAATTTAAACAGATATTGAAACAAGAAACTTGAATCATAAAAAACGATGGGTCTTATTTCAGCAAGTTCACAACCATATTGATCATTCAAAGACATTAGTTTAAAAGCACTAATTATAAATGCCAGATAAGGATCGTAATAAATGTGAAAAATTGATTATTCGCCAACGGGGTCATTGGTATAGTAGTAAACTGGCATATACCAGGATTCCTTCAACTGAACTTCTAGATGCTGTTGTGAGTAAGTTAGTATTCCAATAGCTGCCTGTAGAAATTAAAAAAAGGTTTAAAAACTATAAAGATTACTCCTTTATCCTTTCATGTGACACAAGGACCAACCTCATGCTGGTGCAGTTGATTGTTAATATGAATAAGGGATTCAACCACCGTAACAGGATTTGCACCCATCTTCTTTGAACATACAGCTTCAAACTCCATTTCTTTATAATGGAGGGCTTTTGCATATGCTCGACACTGAAAAAATAGTTCGGAAGTTTCAATAAAACACACATGCTCATGGAGATCTCAATAGTTTGCCAAAGACAAACAAAGAGTAACAATACAGCTAACCTTCTCAGCAAGTGCACCAAGCAGCCTAGTATCAATTGGAAGAGGCTTCTCATCATGTTCCATAAACTCTGCCTACTCACAGAAGCGGACAATTAATAAAAGAAACAGCAAGATAAATGAACTGTAAAATTTGTATACGAAAATCCTACGACCAAACTTACCAAGTTCAACAGTGTTGCAAGAATTTCTGGTGGTATGTTTTGAGACGAGAATGCTGTCTTGAGACTTCTCACTAGTTGCTCCTGGGATGATTCGGTCATTTGGGCCCAGCAACTTGCAAAACCCGCAGCAAACAACTCGCGTCCAACAGAGGGCTGAATATTTCTGTCAGAAAATAATTCACAGCATGATCAACACATTATAGAGAACAACTGGTTTACCTGAAGCTGTGCTAGCCTTGCACAAGTGCGTAGAGCTGGAGATGGTGACTCTTTGAGAAGTGCAATACTAAAGTGCCTCATCCATTCAGCCCAATCTTCTCTAGTACTTCTCTGAGAAGCCTCGCCGGCACTTCTCAACCGAACATCGTTGACCTGCAGCAACCAAAAGTCTAAATTAAGTATAAGAAAAATATAGGGCTACATGAAAGAGCAGGTGAACAATGCAGGTTGTTAATCATTTTTCTCGAACGGAAGCAAAACCATCAATCACAACAATCTACTACCTAGTGACTACAACAGAGAAAGAAAATAGAAGAACAAAAAACACATACAGCAGCCTTAGTACAAAGACAAGCAACTATCACAGTAAGTGGTTAGCAAGTGGTCATATTGATATGTGTGGCTACCATGAATACTTAAGCAGGTGTGTACACGGTAGCTGCTCAGAAACACTGAACAAGAACGTTATGATTTAATTCTTTTGAAAAGGAACCAAGGTCTTCACAGGTGAAATAACAATCTTCCAAAAAGTCAAAGGTTTATGGACAAGAGTGAGCTATGATGTCTTAAAAGCTAGACAAAATGGTCAAAAGAACAACGTAAAACAATAATTAGTAAGAAGCAGAATACAAGTGATGAAATCTATAAAATATCAGCTGGAACCACAAAGCATATTACTTGATGGCTTCTTGGTTGCCGCTGTGTTTCATCAGCTTCCTCAGAAGGAACACCCTCAAAATCATCAAGGGGGTCACTAATGACATCAGGTGGACACTGTGTGTATTTCTGTACTGACAAGTTATCGGAGATGAACAGTTCTCGCCTTAGTAATCGATTTTCAGTCTCATCCCATTTTTTGTACTGTAAGAAGTAAAACATGAAAAATTAGACAGAGGATATCAAAAGGTTCATACATAATATTTAAACAGGATACCCGCAAATGGTGCTTCAAAAGAAGTTTGCGTATCGATGGTATGAAAATTGTAAATTCCTCTCCTAGAGCATGTGCGAGCGAGCAGAGCGCCTCTGCAGCTTCTTTCCGTAAATCATCATTGTTTCTACTCACAGAAGGGGAAATAACAATCAAGTTAAGAAAAGAGATGCACAAAACAAGATGTGTTAATTAAATTGATAAAAGTAAAAAAACAGTTACGAATTTTGTGATAATAAATATGCTACGAAAACAAGAAGTTAAAAAGCAAAAGGAAAGCCCAATACGTTAGATGTATTAAATTATTTGTAACCATAAACCTTACCCATCCAAGACGAGCTTCAGATGATGCACTAATGCTGATACATGAGTACCAACCTGGACAAGATATATCGAAGATGCATGATGAGCAATACAAAAGCACAGAAGCAAAATTTTGCAAAAAAAGATATGATACATCAAACTTGATTAGAACATCAACCGACCTGCACCTTAGGTATAAGCTTAGTCAGAGTAATGATAGCACGCCGTCGGATGTCAACTAGCTCCACTTTAAATAAACGAACAAGCACTGGAGCAACCAAGTGCATGTGCTCATCCAAATTTCCTAAAAGGTGCCATAAGTTAAAATATGTTAATTTTCAAACATAAAGTAGGGACATGAAAAAAAGTAGGAGTTGGATACAAACCGCCAAACACTTCAAGTGTGTGTAATATGTCAGGAACATAGTAATAATCGTTGCAGCGTTCAGCATCACCCAAGACTTGAATACAATTTGGTAAAATATGGAGTAAATACACTCTGAACTCATCATTCAATGCTAAGCATAGTTGCTCGACAAGATGAAGAACCTGGAGAAGCAAGACAGTAAAATTAACAATATGAAACACCAGAATCACAAAACTATTACTCCACAAATTTTCTGTTTGCCATGACATAAGTATAGGAATACATAGAAATTATATCGTTTAAACTGGACTTCTCACAAACCATGCTCGGGAAACATAGTCACTCATCCAACCACAAAATCAGTTTGGGTGCACCCAATCTTTCAGCAGGTTAGCAAGACATGCACTAAATACACAGAACTCCCTATACGGCATGGTGAATGCTTAACCAAGGCACTAGTGAGTGGTCAACCAGGGATGAACATGCAAGAAAATAGTAATCATATGTTTGTATCTATAAAGAGGGCGCAAATGAGGGAGGGGCGTTTTGGCTCCCGGGAGCATATGCTCCCGGATGAACAGTACCGTGAAAAATGTCACAAAATGTTTTCGAAAAATTCTGAATTTTTTGTAGATGTTTGTG
This sequence comes from Hordeum marinum, assembly GCA_022496015.1. Classification (NCBI taxonomy): domain Eukaryota; kingdom Viridiplantae; phylum Streptophyta; class Magnoliopsida; order Poales; family Poaceae; genus Hordeum; species Hordeum marinum. Next base: position 300,462,731 of record CM039672.1, on the reverse strand, counting down.
TCAGTGTCACAAACATGCTTGACAATTTTCATACGAAACCGAGCAGTAGTATTTCGTTGGTGAAAAAAACAAATTTGAGTGACATTTTGGGGTAACATTTGATGTTCAAATTTGTTATTTTTTCATAGGCCAGAATGTTTAACCTTTTTGCCTAAAACTTTGTAGGTGGCATTTGAATGTGACTAAGAATACATACAAGTTTTGTTGGGATTTTTTTGACATTTAAAAAATTATTTTTCGCACGCAGGAGCACGTGCTCCCGGGAGCCGAATTGGATTTCCCGCGCAAATGATGAGTTACGAATAGCACATTCGTGTACACACTATCACTTCCTAATTTTCTAACGGTTCCTCTCTTGCCTTGATTCCAACCAAGTCTCCCACCTCTATTTTCATATCTATTGAAATAGACAATTATGTTATTATTTAGCAGATATGTATGTTATCTGCTGGCTTATTACCTAATACATTGTACTAATACTGCCACCTATAAGTCTATATAACTTCCTACAGGCTTTACATGCCGATTCAAAAATTCTTGATGTTCTTTTCCAGTAAACTACAATATTGCTACCTGCCAATAATGTAGCTATTATTACTACAGTGAACTATGCATTGTCGGAAATTACAACAACAACAACAACAACAAAGCCTTTAGTCCCAAACAAGTTGGGGTAGGCTAGAGGTGAAACCCATAAGATCTCGCGACCAACTCATGGTTCTGGCACATGGATAGCAAGCTTCCACGCACCCCTGTCCATGGCTAGTTCTTTGGTGATGCTCCAGTCCTTCAGATCTCTCTTTACAGACTCTTCCCATGTCAAGTTCGGTCTACCCCGGCCTCTTTTGACATTATCAGCATGCTTAAGCCGTCCGCTGTGTACTGGGGCTTCTGGAGGCCTGCGCTGAATATGCCCAAACCATCTCAGACGATGTTGGACAAGCTTCTCTTCAATTGGCGCTACCCCAACTTTATCTCGTATATCATCATTCCGGATGCGGTCCTTCCTTGTGTGACCACACGTCCATCTCAACATGCGCATCTCCGTCACACCTAACTGTTGCACATGTCGCCTTTTAGTCGGCCAACACTCAGCGCCATACAACATTGCGGGTCGAACTGCCGTCCTATAGAACTTGCCTTTTAGCTTTTGTGGCACCCTCTTGTCACAAAGAATGCCAGAAGCTTGGCGCCACTTCATCCATCCGGCTTTAATTCGATGGTTCACATCTTCATCGATATCCCCATCCTTCTGCAACATTGACCCCAAATATCGAAAGGTGTCCTTCTGAGGCACCACTTGCCCATCAAGGCTAACATCCTCCCCCTCCTCGTTCCTAGTAGTACTGAAAGCGCACCTCATGTACTCGGTTTTAGTCCTACTAAGTCTAAAACCTTTCGATTCCAAGGTTTGCCTCCACAACTCCAACTTCCTGTTAACCCCCGTCCGACTCTCATCGACTAGCACCACATCGTCCGCAAAGAGCATACACCATGGGATATCTCCTTGTATATCCCTTGTGACCTCATCCATCACCAAGGCAAAAAGGTAAGGGCTCAAAGCTGACCCTTGATGCAGTCCTATCTTAATTGGGAAGTCGTTAGTGTCGCCCTCACTTGTTCGAACACTTGTCACAACATTATCATACATGTCCTTGATGAGGGTAATGTACTTTGTTGGGACTTTGTGTTTCTCCAAGGCCCACCACATAACATTCCGCGGAATCTTATCATAGGCCTTCTCCAAGTCAATGAACACCATATGCAGGTCCTTCTTTTGCTCCCTATATCTCTCCATAAGTTGTCGTACCAAGAAAATGGCTTCCATGGTTGATCTCCCAGGCATGAAACCAAACTGATTTTTGGTCACGCTTGTCAATCTTCTTACACGGTGCTCAATGACTCTCTCCCATAGCTTCATTGTATGGCTCATCAGCTTAATTCCACGGTAATTAGTACAACTCTGAACATTCCCCTTGTTCTTGAAGATTGGTACTAATATACTCCGTCTCCATTCTTCTGGCATCTTGTTTGCCCGAAAAATGAGGTTGAAAAGTTTGGTTAGCCATACTACCGCTATGTCCCCGAGGCCTCTCCACACCTCAATGGGGATACAATCGGGGCCCATCGCCTTGCCTCCTTTCATCCTCTTTAAAGCCTCCTTGACCTCCGACTCCTGGATTCGCCTCACAAAACGCCTGCTAGTATCATCAAAGGAGTCATCCAGATCAATGGTAGAGCTCTCACTCTCCCCCATTGAACAACTTGTCAAAGTACTCCCGCCATCTATGCTTAATCTCCTCGTTCTTCACCAGGAGTTGATCTGCTTCGTCCTTGATGCACTTGATTTGGTCAACATCCCTCGTCTTCCTCTCTCGGCTCTTGGCCATCTTATAGATGTCCCTTTCGCCTTCCTTCGTGTCTAACCTTTGGTAGAGGTCCTCATACGCCCGACCCCTTGCTTCACTCACAGCTCGCTTTGCGGCCTTCTTTGCCATCTGGTACTTCTCTATGTTGTCTGCACTCCTATCCAGATATAGGCGTCTGAAACAATCTTTCTTCTCCTTGATTGCCTTCTGGACAACATCATTCCACCACCAGGTATCTTTAGCTTCTCTTCTACTTCCCCTGGACACTCCAAACTCCTCTGAGGCCACCTTACGAATGCAAGTCGCCATCTTCATCCACATGTTGTCTGCATCACCTCCTTCCTCCCAAGGGCCCTCCTTAATGACCCTCTCCTTGAACACCTGAGCTACCTCCCCCTTGAGCTTCCACCACTTCGTTCTAGCGACTTTGGCACGCTTGTCCCGCTGGACACGAATCCGAAAACGGAGGTCAGCAACCACAAGCTTATGCTGTGGGACAACACTCTCTCCAGGTATCACCTTACAGTCTAGGCATGCACGCCTGTCTTCTCTTCTCAAGAGGATGAAATCAATCTGGCTAGAGTGCTGCCCACTACTGTAAGTCACTAGATGTGATTCTCTCTTCTTAAAGAAGGTGTTAGCTACGATCATGTCATAGGCTAACGCAAAGCTTAAGACATCTTCTCCTTCTTGATTCCTGATGCCATAGCCAAATCCCCCATGCACCCCTTCAAAACATGTGTTAGATGTGCCCACGTGGCCATTGAGGTCTCCTCCTATGAAGAGCCTCTCGCCGATCGGTACACTCCTAACCAAGTCCTCCAGGCCTTCCCAGAACTCCCTCTTGGTGTTCTCATTGTGTCCTACTTGTGGGGTATAAGCGCTGATAACGTTGAGGACTAAGTCCCCAACTACCAGCTTGACCAGGATAATCCGGTCCCCACGTCTCTTGACGTCTACCACTCCATCCTTGAGGCTCTTGCTGATCAAGATGCCTACTCCATTTCTATTTGCAACCGTCCCCGTGTACCACAGCTTGAAGCCGGTACCCTCCACCTCCTTCGCCTTCTGTCCCCTCCATTTGGTCTCTTGGACGCAAAGGATACCAATGCCTCTCCTCACCGCTGAATCAACTACCTCCCGAAGCTTACCTGTCAGAGACCCTACGTTCCAGCTACCTAATCGAATCCTCCTAGGCTCGGCTAGCTTCCTTACCCTTCGCACTCGTCGAGTCAAATGCGAAGACCCTCGCTCATTTTCCACTACACCCGGGCGCCGATGTAGCGCGCCACTAAGGATGCGACGACCCGATCCTCGCTCACTTGCGACCGTATCCAGATCACGATACGGTGCGCCACCTGGGGGGTGACGGCCCGGCCCTTGCCCATTTTCCACCACACCCGGGTTCCGATGTGGCGCGTCGCTGAGAGGGTTACGCCCCAACGAAAAACTTTTGGGTTTCATCTCCATAATTACCCATATTAAATTCCATTATTATCAGCTGACTTAATGATTTTAAAACGTGAGGTGGGGGCCGCTATCTTGTGTAAGATATATGCAAACAAGGATCTTATTTCGTTAACCTTGTCCTACAGAAAATCAGTTCAGAGTTTGCATCGCAAGGAATAAATTAGCCATGCACACAGAAACATGTGGCGACAAAAGATGATACCAACTGTAGAATATAGTCATCAACATAGCTAATCTAAAATAAGTGGAATAGTTGAAATTGAGCATCAAGCCTAATGTATGACTGAAGAACAAAATTGCAGTTTACTGTTTGCCTTTTGTGTTCTTTCCCATGTAAGCATGCTGCTATGCCTTGTCTAGAGAAATTAGAAAATGTAGGTGTGCAACAGAAGTAACAACAAAGGAAAAGTCAAGTGTTATTACTGGAGAACCCTGTGGACCCTGTATAGTCCGCTTTGGTGCAGGAACGCTGAACGAGGAAGTCCATAATTCGGAGACAAGAGAGAGTATGTCTTGTAAATACTTCCGAATGTGCTGAAATAAGTAAATCTGATGAGATACACTGGATACCAATTGCAACAGCAAAAATCTTCGAAGAATGAAATGAAGAGAAAGGGCAACACTAGAAGGGCCATCTTACCTGTCGAACAATAGATACTAATGTCCCGAGTTTCCAGGTTATGAACTCTTTCAAACCACCATCCTCGCACATACGAACGGCACGGAGTAGCTCAGGGAGAACCTTCCAAGCAAAAGAGGAAGTATTTCAGAAAAAAAGATGTGCAACTGTAACATGTATTCTATCTTTTCGCACAAAAACATAGCAGTGTCAAGCCAATTGCCTTATATCCAACCCTAATACTCCCTCCGTTCCAAATTATTTCAGGTTCAAGCTTTGTCCTAAGTCAAACTTCTATACATATGACCAAGTCTACAGAAAAATGTGCTAATAGTTATAATATCATACATATATATAGGTATATATATAGCACCGCTAAAGTGAGCCTGAGCGTAAAGTAAATTATTCTGCGCGCTGGTCCGCCACGCGTGAGCCACCGTGCTCTGCCCAAACTAAACCAAACCAACGTGGGTCTCCTGATTCATGCACACATAACCATCCCACGTTTGATTAATCGAACGTAATCTGGCAGTCCTCAATAGTAATCAAGCCATACCTCAATAGTAATAAGCCTTGTGGCTACGACTGCTAGGTCGATGCTAGTTGATAGTAAAAGGTTATCTCTATAGAGTGAAACCATTGTGGTATGTAGAAAACAAACCTCTGCTCTAATGTTTTACTACCATTATATGCCATGTTTACTACTACAAATATATCAACTGGAAACCTATATGCTAATAGTATTAGGCCTAGCCGTAAAGAGGTATGCATCATTACTATAAGATCTTGATGTTTTATGGTAATATTACTTAGTTTGGAAAGTCACGTGTACACATAACTACTGCATGTGAGTTCCAATTTACACCATCACTCATGAACATGCACATGCACTTTTTACTAGAAAATCCTACCTGTTTATTACCGTGTTCATCAGGTTTACCATCAACTTCTTATCCTATGCATCAGTCGTAACTACCTACAGATTATTACGACACTCGGAGAAACCCTTTACCATCAAACCGAAGGATTTGCTGGTTTGGTTGACTTTACCTACCGCCGGAGCGCATGATAAGGATTACGCACGGGACTGGTAATGTTACTATGTGTTCAGCTTATTTTACGGTTAGATTAGAGGATCGAGGAGTGGTGCGTGCCACCTTGTAATGATTTTATTTCCGTTACACAGACCCTGCGCAAGCGAGAGCTATGTGCACCGGGCTGTTGTGCCCTCTTTTTACCATGCATGCCAGTCTTTTTTACCATGGTTAGTAGCAGGAGCCGTGGGGCACTTCGGCGTTGTGCGGTGCATGGAATCTGGTAAGAAAATTTAATTCTGTAACCATTCATTGCTATAATTTTTACCGTAACTAGGGAATAGTTCTGCCAGGCTGAGGTTGGGCGCGCTGCAGCGGGAACAAAAATTAAATCCGTTACCATATTTACTATTGGTTTTACCTTCATATGCTATAATGCGGTGGTGGTGGGTTGTACTGCACGAGCGGCACGCTGTGTAATTAGCACCGGAGCATACAATTAGAGGATTTGCGCTCACGCTTAGTTTAGCACCACCGAGTATGTGTGTGTGTGTGTGTGTGTGTGTGTGTGTGTAGAACAAAAATATATTTTATGATGAATATAGTGGAACTAATTTGGTGTTGCAGATGTTGATATATTTTTTCTCTAGACTTGCAAACTTAAAGAATTTGATTTAGGAAAAAACAAGAATTTCAAATATTTTGGAATGAAGGGGGTATATTAAAAGCTTGGAACTACAAAGAGTTAGCTTTCTGGTTGTGATTCACTCAACCAAATGAAAACTTTATCTTTTCCATAAATGATCTTGGGACCCATCAAGAATTTGGATAAATGGAGATCGCAGAAAATCTTGGAAAAAACAACTGATACTGTTTGAAGGAACTTCCTAGGTACAACTTTCTCATGACATAAAAAAAGTTATCCTGCAATTAAGCTTGAAATTTGACATTGTTGTTAAAACTCTCCAAATCACATAATTCATGATTTGGCTATGGAAGGACTTCAGTTGATGCAACAAACAGGTTGTTGACCCAAATCAGTTACGGTTCCTTGGAAAGCTAACAACTCAAGGCCATGCATGCCCCAAGTATCAGCTAGAAATAGAATGTCTCATGCATGAATATTCCAGTCAGCAAGAGATGGTGGATCATATCTGGACAGTATTGTGGTGAAACATGACTACTATAAATGCATAGGACTTGCAGAGTTGCAGTACAGTAGAGGAAATTGAATCTCACCTTTGGTAAATAGGGAACACAGCCAAGGCCCATTGACTAGATCCAAATGTATCACAGAGAACACAAAAAGTTCATTAAAGTGATAATGCAGAAACATAATCAAAGGAAAAATTATTCAGAAAAGAAATATTACCTTAAAAACAAAGATAAGAGAGCCAACAACCATTTGATGATAACTTGCAAGGGAAGGATCTCGAAGAATTCGCATGAGAGAACTAATTGCAACCTAGCAATTGAGAATTACGGTTAAAGGGACTAACACAAGGATCCTACCTGTTTCCAACATAGGTAACACGAAATCATACCGTTGAATAGTAGTCCTCAGACGCCGAAAAAGATGGCCAGAAATCAGTTGGTGTCTCTTCCATGGAAACGATATGTTGTGCAGTCTCAACTGTTGGACGTAGAACCTCTCTATGTTGACCAGGTAAATTATGTTGATTACGCTTATGTGCATGAGGGTCCAGCGCACCCATAATCCCTAACACCTGCAAAATATATCGCCTTATAACACAAGGGCACTATAATTGTTTTTCATGGAACAGCAACACATCAGCCAAATAAATACCTTCAGAACTTCCAATCTAGTCGACCATTCCAATTCACCATTCAGCAACTTCAAGAGTAAGCCAAGCAACGGAGGATATTCGTTATAGGGAGCAATAACATAGCTGATGACCATCCATGAAAAATCAGAAAATATAAGCGATGACCAAGCCATGGCAATACATACATAGTGAAATTGATTACTCTACAACATATATGAAAACAAGTACTTGGACGTTATAGCGCAGCTATCTTCCACATTAGTAACTGGGCGCCACCAGTTGGCTAGGGTGTGTGCAAAGACCACCAGCAGCGTTCGAGCCCTCAGCTCCGCAGGGCATGTGCCTTAATTGTTTCTTCTTAATTTAAAAAGCACAGGGCATAGTCCCTATTGGTCGAGTTTTTTTTATTAGCAAACTATCATCAAGGGTCAAGACTTGAGAGCCATGTGTGCCCGCGATGAAGGAAGCGGAGCAGGTAGTTGTACCAAACACAAAGGGTAAGATACCACCCAAGAAAGTGAAGTTTTTAAGGAAGGGGGACTCACAATGACTCTATAACTACCGAGTGTTATGTATGTTTATAGGGCGGCTTGGCTCATGGGCCCATCAAATCTAGGATTGGCATATGTCTTCTTTCTTTACAAAAAAACTGTAGGGAAGGCCCCGATAGTATATATTTACAAGAGAGAGGGGAATATACACCCAGATATTTACAAAGAGTTAAAAACAGAGAGGAGTTTATATACAAGCCAGGAGGTTAATATAAAGATTCAATTCAGATACCGAGAGGAGCCTAGAGCTCCTCCTTGAATCTAAGGCGTTGTTTGGATACCGAATATTAAGTACAGGTTTATAGAAAACAAGTATATAGCTGATTTTTAGTAAAACCAGTTTTAGTAACTTTTTTATATACTATCCATCCTGTAAAAAGCGGTACGTGTAGTTTCTTATTTGGATACGATCCATCCTGTTCCTATTTCCATGTGGGTTGACCCTTTTTTACGTACATAAGTTGCCTATTTTACAACAGTAAGTTACGACCAGTTAATGGAAACCGTGGTTTTGGAAAAACAAACTAATACTCGTTTTTCTATAAACGTGGAATCCTGGGTTTTAGGAAACCAAGTTTTTTATAAACGTGGATTAGTTAAGAGTTCCCAAACGTGGATTTATTCTGTTAGATGGTTTTCATGATTTATACAGAACGGATTCTATATAATCCATCTAACCAAACAACGCCTAAAGGAAAACAAGCTGAAGCTTAGCTCTCTGCTAAATAGGTGTTCCCAGGAAGCAGTATCAGGGGAACATAGTAAGAAAAGAAAAACTTTGAGTTCTACTGTTAGATATGGTGAAATGCTGCTAACAATCAGTTCAGCCTCGTGCAGGGCGCAGAATGAGTTATTCTTCACCCGAGGTAATCTTACGATTGTTTCATACATAAATTTCGTTTTGCATGCAAATAGTTACATGCATATTGATTCATTATGTAAATTTTAGCATAAGAAAACAAAAATATATGTCATAAGACAAGAAAAAAATGCATTTTATGTATATTTTACACTATGTTTTTACGTTCGTAACTTTACGTAGCATAAAATATTTTTTACAGCAATTTAATATTTTCTTACGTTCTCTTTCTAGGTATGAAGTAAGAAAAAAATTACAGGATGTAAAAATACGTTGCATTGATGGTAAAATGGAGGGGGTGAAGAATAACTATTCCTCACCCAGGGTGAAGAATAACATATTTAGCTAGTTAAATTGATGACCTAGAACTACATGCATGCCTTATGCACCGAGATGGAGTAAGTATACTATATTGCTAACAAAATACTGCGGATACTCACACTTACTTTTTCTCTAGAACTATGGTCACGATTACTATTTCAAACCTCAAGTTTGGAGCAGGAAACAACCCTAAATATGCTAACACCAATAAGAACAAAGCAGTAACAAACTTTAACGGACAGGCAGAAAAGTTCAACAGCGAAAATCTTGTGATATAGAATTGATGACATGTTGTGAATTTGAGAAATTGCAACTCAATATGTACACAACTGAGAAGACAAAAAAGGCATGTACCCTGTGCTTTGAATAACTTGTCCAAGGGTTGCTACTGCAACTTCCCTTTTGCTCACAGAACCTCCATCCAAAAGAGCATCCACAACCAGAGGCATTAGCTCAGGAAGATATTGCCTCATTGCAAAACCACCCTATCACGGAGAACATAAATCATCACAAGTCAGAAGTCCTGGTTGGACCCTTTGTTACCCGACACGATTGGACCAATTTGAACTTTTGTAAAAGTAGAGGGGCTAAAGTGAACCAAACATCACAATATAGAGAAAGACATACCACTTTGGCCAGTTCTCCAACAGTGGCAAGCACTCCCGCAGCAAGCACAGTATTGGCCATTGGTCCTGTTCCTTCACAAAGTCTAGCCACCAGCGCCTGATAGAAAACATGGAAGTAGGAAGGCTAGCACAAGGAACAGAGTAAATGATCTCATGTCTTACTAACCTTGTGAACTGGAGCAATATAAGGAAGTATTAGCCGTGGACAGCTCCTAATTAAGCAGCCCAACAATCTAGCACTTTCCTCTCTACACTTGCTATCCATACTGCAGACAACATAAAGATATTTAGAAGCATGAGGCTGTAGTAACACAATATGAATTGAAACCAGCACTGACCATTAGCACAAGAATTTTAGATGCTACAAACCTTTGATCAAGATAAGTGAGCAGTTGTATAAGATAGCGACGAAGGGCAGGCAGTACATATGCAGGGTTTTTTTCAGACAATCTGCCTGCAACTAAAATTGCCAATTCTCTTACGCCGTACTCCTAAAGCATGGAGCAAAGAAAAATTGTTAGCAATAGCAAGGGCCATAACGTTTAGAAATTACTTGCTACTAACAGATATATGGAAGGGAACGTGAACTGGAATAGTGCAAAGAGAACAACAAAATATCCGGGTCCTAATGTAGATACTTCTGAGCATGGGTATAATAACCAAGGATTATTCCTTTTTGCTTGCAAAGATATGGTTTTTAAACACTACTTTCATAATGTCCCTGCTCCAAAACAATACTTTCATAAAAGAAGAAAAAATAAGAACAAACTAAACAAACGTGCCAAAAGCATCTGATAACATATATATAAGTGTCTAATAGCCTACTCTATATGGTAACTGATAAACATGTACAGTGCACCTCATCATTCAAGGCAACAAAAATTGAAGTCAGGATGTCAGCTTGGGCCAAGAAATCATCAAAAGTCGGATTGCGGTACAGAGCCCTGAAGACTGAACTCCTAACACCAACATCAGCATCAGCAACTGCAGCAATAAGAAGTTTTTCCACTATCTGCAGAGGGATACAAGAATGACATGATCAATATTATGTCAACCAAAATGCATCGGAGGAACTATCACTATAGTGCCTATGACACAATATAAAGTGTGCAAACCCCATGAACCAAGTCCAAATCTGAAAATAATATGTAATTGACAGGGATCGATGGCTTAAGCATGAGTGACTATCACACAGCTGGTCGGTGAATAGACAGGCTCCTGATTGCAGGTCCTTTCTGTGTGTAGGCCCAATCATTCTGTATTAACCCAACAAACTAACCCTTGCCTCCACCCGACGCACTCATTCAACACCACCGTCTTCAACAGCCATTGTGCCACCTCCTCCCTCCCATTCTTCCTAGTCGATGCGGCCTCTGAACTCCACTCTACGAACCCACTGCCTCATCCAGTTAGGCCAGCTTCAATTTTCTGGTCCATTTAGATTTTAGTGATTCCTAGTCCGCTCACTTGATGTTGTCTAGTAAGGCAGTAGCTAAGTACATCTGACGATTTGTTTAAAGACAGTAATGCAGTTACTAGGTACATAGTGATTTGCTATGGACAGTGGCGAGTAGAGGCTCTCAATGTTCTGATGCCATGGTAGTACCGAGTCTGCTGCTCTTCTGATCCTCATGTATTATCTACATGACGCATTTCCTTTTTCTAACATGATTTACCTGATGCATGTCTGCCCAACCTTGTTTTATGCAAATGCATATCGTCGCACCCATAGCATGTGTGGGGCAACTTAAACAATCATGAAATATGTTCACAGGTATAATTATCCTAGTTCCCAACTGTGCCATTATGATGTGAACTACCTCCTCTACCCTTTTACAGCCTATCCTCTTCTCATACATGGTTTGCTTCATGTCAATGTTTATAAATACTACAGTTCCACATGAGAAACTTTACTCGTGCAGTGTAAAAAAATCATCATTCATGATTAAATTGTAAAGTTCATACAGACATGCATGCATAAATTAACATATTCAGTGCAGTGGAAGATGGTAGAAGTCGTCTACTATGTCATATCTTATGAGATGTCAACTCAGTTTCCCGCATTCTACATAACCATGTAAGTTGTGTTTCAAACTAAAACATGTACCAATTGATACTAGTCGATTGTCTCTAATATATTTTCTATACCCTAAGGCTAATTAGTGTATGGAGTAGCCTGTTAATGCCAATACTATGTCCAGGTGTGAAATTTGTGTCGAGGGTACCAATGTTTTATTTATGAGGATGCAATTCCTCCATTTCACAATATAAGTCCGCTTTTTACTTAGAAATAGCCATTTCATTAAGATAAGAGACGTGTGTGGTGGGGCTATGGGCCTATGGGAGAGAGCTGACCAAGGCTATGATGAGGTTCCACAGTAAGCAAACTATAATTGTTGACATGTTTTTTCTTAAGAGGGCTAAGGCAGAGGTTCTCATGTGTTGTAGAGCAAAATAATAATTTACTTCAAAGCAACAAAGATATATGATCGCCGAAGGCTTGAATCTTTTATACGGTTCTTTTAGAACGCTATTACCAGGTCAACTTATGTTTTCAAACTGGAAAATACAAAATCAAGAAATTCACCAATGAACTATGGTTAATTTCAGCTTACCTGTGTTAAAAAAATGGTTGCTTCAGTTTTTTCAGCTAATAGTTCAGAGTAAAAAGGAAATATGTCAATGGCAGAATTTTGCATGATGGTTCAACAAATTATTAGCTTCACCTCAAATGCAAGAAGTCATGTATGATGTTACCGGAAGTAGTAAAACAAAAGGTGGTGTAGGCAGTACCGAGTTTAGGTATGGTATTTAAGGCCTTGTACAATGCAAGGTGCTTAGAGAAATACACCAGGCTTTTCTTAAGCATCAGTGCTTATTTATACAGGGTAGATGTTTAATTAGGCATCTTTCCTGTAGAAATAAGCACCGGTGCTTAAGAAAAGCCTGGTTTATTTCTCTAAGCACCTCCCCTAAGCACCTTGCATTGTACACGGACTAATGTGGCAAGTTGAAGCAGTATTGTGTAATGAATTTTCAATAAAAGTCCAATCAAGAAAGATATGCTTCACCACATGCTTGAATGTTATATTGAATAACTACGTGCGGTCAAGAAGGGCGTGCTTCACAACATGCTTGCATAGAAACTGAGATTTTGGATTTTATCTGTGACTATGGCTTCTGTAACGAAACAATTGCACATGCAGTTAATAATAACTCATTTCAAATCGTTTACCTCAGCTCTTCCCAAAAATACATGTTATAGCAGGCATGTCTAGTCAGTACTAACAATAAGCATCAGACAGGATAGCTTCAGTATGCATGTCAGATAATTAATGAGCACATGATGAAGTTGAAGACAAACCTCTTCTACAAGACGACGGCGCTTAGCTCCTCCCATACGATTTGACCTATTTGAACTGAACTGTGAAGTAGACGAAGCAGAAAGAGAGTGTGCAACTAATCTGCAACAGCATATCGCAGCAGCTTTTCGGGTACTACTGTCCTCATCTTCCAGATAAAGGATGACACTCTCTCTTGCCAATTCCAGGAGCTCATGACCCTGAAACCACTGCATAATTTAAAGTCCGAAGAAGATGACAATCACACAGCTCAGTGGAGCATTTCAAACCTTAAAGTTGAAGTTTGCCAGGGTACGCAGAGCAAGTTGGACAAGCACTGGACCGCTAGAATCCACAAACTGCTGCAAACTGTTGGATCTGGTTGTTCGACTAACAGTAGAACCGGACCTCGTAGATGACTTTGGAAGTGCTTGAGCTATACAATCCAACAAACGCTCTTGTATAGTTGGCAGTAGAGATGGGATGCTGTGGGAAATGGGAAGGTATGTTTTCATGCCAAGGACAAAATAAAGCAAGAGAATTCAAATCAAGAAACAATACCTAGTACTTATAGACTCAAGTGCATCTACAAGTTTATCAGAAAGACCGGCAGAAAACATAGCATCTAGCAGCCCACCACGAATATGGCGTTCCATTGAAAGACCCATGGCTTTTGCAAAGCTTCCAACACAAGTAATAGCCTCAAGAGATGGCCGTCCTCTACGAGGAGCAATCTGCGAATAGAAACACGCCATTAAGCAGGACAAACTTCAAGTAAACACCAGAGTACAAAAGGGTTCTGAAGCATACTGCTTCATGCAGAAGTGGGGTAATTGAGGGCAAACTGGGCACAAGTTCTGCACCCAAAGCACCAGCCATCTCTCCCAGAGCAACAAACCCACTAGCACGCTCATCCGGAGTACGTAGAACAAACAAGATATGTTCCATGCATATCTGGGAATGAGAACAACACAAGTCAAGCTTGGCATGGTTTCAAACTATTATGTTTCCGTCACAACTTCAAAATTAAGAAAAAAATGATACAAGAAATGAATCATATAAGGTGCAAAAGAGAAGAAAATGGTTTAGCTCAAGAAATTTAGCAGCAGGGAAAACCTTAAGGTAGTTGGTCACAAATCTGTCCCGTAGGAAGTGAGCAATTCGAGGAAGAAGAGATGTTATACTACGACGAACAAGCTGATCCCGGTGTTTCAAGTACGTGAGGACTATATCAGCCACTTCTCTGTACCTAGACATCATAAATTCCCCAGTATTCCTGCAATATTTTCATGCAACAGAATCAGAGTACGCAAAGCTGTGTATTGTTGCCACAAGAAAAATAATGGGTTGATGCTGTTTTGCTATATTGATGATCATAAATGCCAGAAGTTAAAACATATGTTCCGTAGTAAAAGAAATACAGGAAAATATGGTACACTAGCAAACAGCCATAAGAAAAAAATTACTTGCGGCAGTACGAATATTGTGACAAACTTCCGGGGGAAAATCACTGCAAAATGAATTTTAAGTTACCTCAACAATTCTCCAACAGCCAATAATGAGCCATGGATGCTATGAACAGAAGCATTTTTGCCAAGTCCCACTTGCGCTGCTTCACACATGCGGTAATACCTGGTAACATAACATCATGAAAAAAAATAAGATAGACAAAACGGCAATATTCTTAGCTCATGTAGTCGAGTCAGGTCACCAAGGTAACAGCATGCCAGTTAGTTGTGATTAGTCATTGACTACTAATTTCTATAAAAACTACACAGAACAGAGATACAGTGGTGCACACACTGAAATCAGTGGTAGTACACAAACTGCAAATCAGAGTTGGGTTTGCTGCAATACAGAAAGGCTCGGCTCATCACTAATCAGAGAAGTTGAATTGTTGGCTGAAGAGACCTATGACCAACATGCAGATTAATCACATTGCAAGATGGTATCCCAGAAGTACATGGTCAGTGATTTGCAACAAATAAACAACCACTATGTGCTCTGGACATTGTTCCTAACAAACTAGCATAGATAGGTTGCTGAGGGACACAATGTGTAATCTTACAACCAAATGCAATATATAACTTCTTTAGACCCAATGGTAGATTGAACCCCATGCAATGCAGCATATGTTTAATCCTTAGAAAATGGGATACATCAACCATCAACAAGATGCCTAACAAGTGGATTCGTCAAATTCTGACTAACAGAGTAAGAAAATGGCATTCTTAACTCTTAAGTGATCCAGTTGAGGCTGCAAATGCTAGCTAGTCATAAGAGTAGTTAGTGGGGAGCATGGATGGGACTGAATGTAAGAAGTTTCCAAAGGCTTGATATCAGTTTCAATTAGTAATTCTAGCCAAGGAGATATTCCTACACTTAGTGGAGTGGATGAGTGATCACTCCAAGTAAATAAACATGGGGTCCCAGTATTTGGTGCAAATAAGAGTTTAATAGACGAATCATTGACACCATAACAATCCTCTTAACCACCAGACAGTTTACAGTAAGTTATTTCAAGTGCGGATCTCATACAATACAGCAATAGTGGTGAGGATAAAAGTATGCTTACCACTGCACACGCCACCGTGTCTCCCGCTTTTCTATAACATGAAGACAAGCACGCAAGGCTTCCACTGCTCGTTCGCGCACAGCCTGTTTGGGGTCTCTCAGTGCTACCCATATAGCATCAACAAATTCAGGAACATGAACATTGAAAGTTGTGGAAGCATTCTCAGCCATCTCCTACAAGTATATACGAAAAGGACACATTTACACAGATCATAGGCTCACTCATATTCACTGAAGTGCTTAACATTAGAAAATACAACTCATTATCAAGTTTAGCGTAATGAAATTTTGCGTAGAATTTGTCTACCATCACAACCTTGATTAAAACTTGTAATAACTACAGATTATGGAAGCTGACAAGTTCAACTTACTTTGAGAATAAGAACAGCTGCAAACCGACGATACTCCACTCGGTCCCCCTCAAGCCACCCTAAAGCAGTTTTAATCTGTAAAAAAACTGCTTGTTAGCAGACTGAAAGACATATATTCAAGAAAATCAGAACCAACTATAACATACCTGTCGCTCAACTTCATCTGCAGTCATTGCTCCCCCAGCTTTTGCTAAATGACCAAGCACAGTACTCGCTGGAACTAGGATTTCAGGGTCACGCTTTACTTCAAACACATTTCTCAAGAAACTCGCAAACTTAGAGACCTTTGAAGCACCTTCTCCGAAGGGCATATCAATCAATGCATCGATGGCACGGAGAGCCAGCAAATTTTCAGAAACATCGTGACTTTGTAATAAACTAGATATCTGCTCATAGAGCTGATCCATAAACCTAAGAAAAGCTTCACCACTGAGATCTCGAGCTTCCTCCTCGACATGCTTCCGCAGGGCAGCAGCAATAACATCCTATTAGAGAGGAGTACAAAACCTTTCAATCCAGAAAAGCATATTTTTCTGATATATGAAGATAGGTCCCAGTCAACATAAGGAATAAACAGTATCAACTACCAAAGAGTCTTGTGGTTAACTATCCAAGGAGCCAAACCTCAAAAAAACCAAAGGTACCAAATTAGGAATGACATCTATGTTGCATTGCCATCAACGTAAAAAACATATGTGGAAACTACTAACTTCGCATTATTTCCACCAAAAGACCAACGCCTATTCCTAGATTTCATGCTACATCTGATAGCCAACAGCTCTGCGGACGTGAAACAACCACTCAATGAAGTATATATATGGGAAGCTGTAGAAACACAGTACTCCACGCCATGGTCATGCTAATCCGTACAGTACTACTAACACAAGCAAAGTAACTCGATCAGGTAAACACCCATTCCCGTTATCAACATCAATACCAACAAATAGCATCATCGCAAGCAACAAAATGATTGATCCAAGTAGCTTCCAGCAAGAAAATGAGACCTCATAACTGTTCATCCATTCCAGCTCAGAACCCTAGCTCCAGCCTAACCGCAAACAGCAAAACCAAAATCTCAAAATCAGAACAAAGAGAAGGTAGGGAACGAACCGCTCCAGATGAGATGTAGGCCACAATGTTGAAACTGTGGTCCTTGGGGATCAAATCTGCACACCAAACGAAGCTTGATTTTTAGCCACTCACAGAGGAGAAAGAAATCCTCGAAAAAATGGCGCGGAACAATCCAGGAGTGTAAGGGAGACAATGGAACCATGACTTGGAGAACAGGGAGTACCTTTTGACTTCTTCCCGATCTCCGGGAAGTGCGGCGAGGGCTTCATGTCGACGGCAAGTCCAGAGCAGTGGCAGATCTAGGATTTTAAAACAGGGTGGTCCACCTAAAAAAATTGACAACAAATATGGCATGCCAACATTCTAATTAATTTACCAATAGCACATAGAAATAGATCAATATGGTCTTACACACGTACTTAAATCTCAATTTTGCGTAAGAGAAGCCTACATACTATATACCTTGAGAAGTTCAAAGAAGACAAGATGGCATTGTTAATTTGTTAGAGTGGCAAACAATCAGACAAATCATTAGTATGTCACTGATCAGGTGTCCGTGTACTGGATAGAAAAATTAATGTGTATGTGCTCACAGGAGTGTGTGTTCATATACTGGATAGCAAGTCTGATTGTTTTGTTAACGCAATAGACTTGACTCTTCCACCTGATTGATGCAATAGACAGCAAAGAGCAAACCCTAAATCAGAAATTGGGGAATGAGCAGTGCCGCAGTGGACAACTTACCTCAAGTCCTCAAATCGGGCTAAGCGCGGGCCTCCGGGCAGGATTGCTGGCTTGCTTCCGGCCGAGTACCGGAGTCGGCGGAGAGCGGACTGGGCGGCAGGCGCCGGCTTGCAGGGGCGCCAGTGGAGCGCGGTATCGCCGAGCACCGGGCGGGCGGGGACGGGCAGGGGCGGCTCCTAGGCGTATAGCGACGGCGAGGCAGACGGCGACGGGCGACGGCGTCCGGCGAGGCAGGCGGCGACCCGGCGAGGTCGGGTGCGAGCAGGAGCTCGGTGCGTCTGTCCCAGTGTCCCTGCTGCGTGCGTTGTTTGTTGCGCTAGCTAGCCGGCTGAGATGGGTCGGGACGAGTAAGCCATTGTTTGTTGGGCTTTTTTTTATGGGCACTGCTAAAACTCAGTCGACTGAGTTTTAACGAAGTCTCAGTGAACACGTTGATCATTGGATTGCTTGATGCTTCAGGATTCACGTAACTAGCTGTCATGTTCCAAATCGGTCTGTTTAGGCGCACTTCCAGCCTTCTTTTTTGTTTTGTTTTTCAGCGTGTAGGCTGGGCTCGTGTTGTTGGGCGGGGCATTTCTTTGTCCGGTTGGGCTTTTTTATTTTCTGTTTTTGGACTACAATTTTATGCATTTTATCTTTTATTATCATTTTTACTGTCTTCTCTATTTTCTTGTAGCTATGTTTGACATTTTTTAATTGAGCTTCTTGTGATGCTGATTTTTGTTTGCGTGTGTATTTTCACTTTTTCTTGGTTTTAATTTTTCTTTTATATTTTTCAATTTCTTGTTTCCATTTATATTTTCTTTCATATTTTTGTTGCTCTTTTGTTTGCATGTTGTTTGCTATTTTTATTTCATTTTCTTATTAAAAACAACTTCTATTTTTGAAAAAAAATTGTTAGCTAGTTGCATAATAATCTTCGGCTGTTATACAGTTCTATAACGCGATTTTGACTTTGTTGCTTCTCGAGGAAAATGAAAGTTGTATGTCTATCGATAGGCACACAAGTGCAAGTATCGTCTTCAACTGTAATTGCATGTATTTCACGTAACTGTAGATCAGTTGCGTTTTGTCGCGGAGGGAGGGGGCACTTACATGTCCACAATCAGACACGCAATTGTAGATGTCACCCTCGGCTGCAATGACATGTCGTCAATAAGACTATAATTTTGTGGTGTTTTTTTGTGTGTGTGGTAGTAGTTGCGTGTCTTTTAGTAGGCACGCAACTTAAAGTGTTTTCCCACCAATTGAAAATGCATGTTTTCAACACGATGGCAATTATATGATGTATTCTCGGAGATAGCACAGTTGCATGCCTGCCAGTTAGCACACAACTACACGTGTCTCCTCATACTGCAACCCTATGGTGTTTTGTTCGGGGAAGGGGGTAGTTGCATGTCTCCCACTAGGCACGCAGCTACAAGTGTCGTCCTCGACTGTAACTGCATGTCTGCCACATGGCACACAACTACATGTGTCGCCCCAGAGTGCAACTATGCGTTGTTTTGCTCGGGGAAGAGGATAGTTGCATGTCTCCCAGTACACACGCAATTGCAAACGTCACTTTCGACAACAACTACAAGTCATTGAACCGATTGCGGCTCTATTGTGTTTTACCGGGAAGGGGGCTTAGTTACACGTATGTCACTAGGCACACAACTACAAGTGTTGACCGCATGTGCAATTGGATGTCTTCAATATGAACGCAACTCGATGGTGTTTTGTCGGGAGTTAGGAGAGTTGCATGTCTGTCACTAGGCATGCAATTGCAAGTGTCGCACCCGACTGCAACTCTGTGATGTTTTGTCTAGGTAGAGGATAGTTGCATGTCTCCCACTAAGCACGCAACTGCAAGTGTTCCCCCCCAATTGAAAATGCATGTTTTCAACACGATGACAATTATATGGTGTATTTTCGGGGATAGCATAGTTGCATGCCTGTCACTTAGCACACAACTATGTGTGTCTCCTCGGATTGCAACTCTGTGGTGTTTTGTTCGGGGAAGGGGGTAGTTGCATGTCTCCCACTAGGCACGCAACTACAAGTGTCACCCTTGAATGCAACTGCATGTCTGCCACATAGAACACAACTGCATTTGTCGTCCTAGAGTGCAACTACAAGGGGGTAGTTCCATGTCTCCCACTAGGCACGCAGTTACAAGTGTCGCCCTCGACTGTAACTGCATGTCTGCCACATGGCACACAACTACATGTGTCGCCCCAGAGTGCAATTATGTGGTGTTTTGCTCGGGGAAGAGGATAGTTGCATGTCTCCCAGTACGCACGCAATTGCAAATGTCACTCTCGACAACAACTGCAAGTCATTGAACCGATTGCGGCTTTATGGTGTTTTACCGGGAAGGGGGCTTAGTTACACGTATGTCACTAGGCACGCAACTACAAGTGTTGACCGCAGGTGCAATTGCATGTCTTCAATGTGATCGCAACTCGATGGTGTTTTGTCGGGAGTTAGGGGAGTTGCATGTCTGTCACTAGGCATGCAATTGCAAGTGTCGCACCTGACTGCAACTCTGTGATGTTTTGTCTAGGTAGAGAATATTTGCATGTCTCCCACTAGGCACGCAACTGCAAGTGTTTTCTCCTAATTGAAAATGCATGTTTTCAACACGATGGCAATTATATGGTGTATTCTCGGGAATAACACAGTTGCATGACTGTCACTTAGCACACAACTACGTGTGTCTCCTCGGACTACAACTTTGTGGTGTTTTGTTCGGGAAGGGGGTAGTTGCATGTCTCCCACTAGGCACGCAACTACAAGTGTCACCCTCGACTGCAACTGCATATCTGCCACATGGCACACAACTGCATGTGTCGTCCTAGAGTGCAACTATGTGGTGTTTTGCCCGGGGGAAGAGGATAGTTGCATGTCTCCCAATATGCACGCAATTGCAAATGTCGCTCTCGACTATGACTGCAAGTCATTGAACCGATTGCGGCTCTATGGTTTTTTACTAGGAAGGGGGCTTAGTTGCATGTATGTCGCTAGGCACACAACTACAAGTGTTGACCGCAGGTGCAATTGCATGTCTTCAATGTGATCGCAACTCGGTGGTGTTTTGTCGGGGGTTAGGGAAGTTGCATGCCTGTCACTAGGCATGCAATTGCAAGTGTCGCACCTAACTGCAACTCTGTGATGTTTTGTCTAGGTAGAGGATAGTTGCATGTCTCCCACTAGGCACACAATTGCAAGTATAGCCTTCGACCGCAAGTGCGCGTCTTTGAATCGACTGCAACTCTGTGATATTTTTTTCAGGGAGGGGGGCTTAGTTGCATGTCTGTCACTAGGCACACAAATGCAAGTGTTGGTCGCAACTGCAACTGCATGTCTTCAACGTGATCATAAGTTAGTGCTGCTTTGTTGGGGGCTGGGGATAGTTGCATATGTGTCACTAGGCATGCAGCTGCAAGTGTCATGCCCGATTGCAACTCCACGTCGTCAATCGCAAATTCAACTCTATGGTGTTTTGTTAGAGGGGGCAATTACCTGTTTATGACTAGACACATAACTACGAGTATCGGCCGCAACTACAACTCCATGTCTTCAATGCGACTGCAATAATGGTGTTTTCTCGGAAGCACTTGTATGTCTGACATTATTTCTATTTTTCTCTTTTCATATTATTGTGTTTTCTTATCTTTTCTTAATAGCGGAATTTTGTTTTTCCAAACTTGCCATCCAGTTGGGATGTTATCTCTGTGTGCAAGTGCATATGTTGTACCTCATGGATTTGGTGTTTCGTCAGGAGCCTCATGTGTTCCGTTATTTATATATTTTTGTATTTTTTAGTTATTTCTTAGTACCCAATTTTTTCAAACGTGCCATCTAGTTAGATGTTGTCTCATGTGCAAGTGCATATGTTGCATCTCATGGATTGTGAGATGTGTATGTGTTTAGT
Source organism: Hordeum marinum (assembly GCA_022496015.1). NCBI lineage: Eukaryota > Viridiplantae > Streptophyta > Magnoliopsida > Poales > Poaceae > Hordeum > Hordeum marinum. Next base: position 300,441,075 of record CM039672.1, on the reverse strand, counting down.
ATCTTCATAGCAGTCATATGCGCATGAGTTTTCCTTCTTCAACCTTGTGGAACAGGCAAAGTGTGGCATTCTTTCATTTAGGTTGTGAGCCGTATTTTTCTTTATTGTTTCCTATTTGCTTCTTTCTCTCATTTTTACGCTTGCAATTTTAGGCAGTACAACTACTGTACAAGGGCAAAAGCAGCCAACAATGGGCTGCAATAAGACTCACATCCAAAGAAAAGATAAGAGAAAAAACAAATCCCAGCCCAAAAGCGACAAACAAAAAGAAAGAAAACTGCTCGTATAGGAAACAAGGCCGGCCAATACATGCTGACGTCAGTTCGACTGAGACTTGATTATGTCTCAGTCGACCGAGTCCCAGTCAATCCCTTTTTTATCTGGTCATGTAATTTCCTATGGTAACCGAGCTGGCGCCGCGGCGGAAAGTAGAGAAGAGAGGAGTGGTGTGGAAGAAAACAAAAGAGGAGTGGAGCGGCGAGCGGCGGGCAAGGAGGGGAAGAGACGACGCAGGGGTTGAATCCTTCAAACGAGACGAGAGTCATGAATTAAAGCGGGAGGGAGAAGCGAGAAAGCATCACGCAACCGGCCACCGGGGAGTGCATGTACACATAAGGCGATGTCGAGGGGGTGGTGAGGCAACCTCGCTTAGAACAAGGAGGCAGCGACGAGTCGGACAGTAGGAGTATGGTTCGACGCATAGCGTGGATGCAGCGTCACAGGGTCTAAGTAGGTGATTCGTGATTTCTTTTTTGTTGAGCGTCGATGTAGCATCGCGGGGTATAATTGGAGATTCGTGATTCCTTTTTCTTTCATTTTCCTTTTCAAATTTAATTGTGGGATTTACTAAATTAAGCTATTTTTCGAGCAACGAAATACTTTCTTAGGAATTGTACTCGTTTTTTCGTGTAGATGGACGCGGTGTTACTATGTGAATGGACAATGAGCAAAAATAGAATTTGCAACATGTTCCAAAATGGTTTGGAAAACCTAGATTTTTTTCAAAGCCTTATGGCATCCACATCTTTGGATGCAAGCAATCAAAATTTTATTAAAGATGATGCATCACAAGAAGGCCAAAGTGAATTATAATAGACACAAGATAGGATCATGACAAAACATGATTTAAACATTTACACAATAATCATCGTTCTTCCGCGACAAGGTTTTCTGGAAGGGGTGACACATTTGCAGTGACGGCACCAATTCCAACATGTGACGGTCAGAGCAAGGACTACATCCTTGATGTTGAATAACAAAAACAATGACACAACAAAAGGCGACGCTAAGACGACGTCAGCCTCCTCCTGTCCCACCACTGTCACCATGGCGTTAGTACTTCGCTGACGTAGTGGTACTTTATTTTTTGTGCGATCTAATAATGAATCAGAAAGTGCCCACACCTATTTACCCAAGAAGTGACATGGGTTATCGAACCTGCGAGAGGAAGGTTCCCTTGAAGCAATGGTCTCTAGCAAGCAATTGTTAAAGGGTTATTTCCAGCTTTTGACCGGGTCAATCAAGCTAGTAGTGATGTAACACTTATAATAAAAAGAAGGTACTGGTATTGAGGACTTAATGCTTACAACCATGCATTTGTGTTGGGACTAGATGGGGTATTAATTTGTGTGCTGGAAGTCACTTGTCGAGATGTGATTGTTACAAATCGAAGTGAGGGGTTGATACTTGTGATCTGCGTTGGGTTTTCCGTGAAGAGGAACGGGTTATCGCAACACAATGTGGGTAAGTATTTCCCTCAGTTATGAAACCAAGGTTTATTGAACCAATAGGAATACCGATCCTCAACCGTTTTCAATGTCTGCACACAAAAGAATAAAGAATTTGCACCCAACACCGGAAGAGGGTTGTCAATCCCCTTGATCTTGTTATTGGCAAGCAAGTGAGTTGTGTAGAGAATTGTAAATTGCAAAATAAAATAAAAGCAAATAAATAACAGTAAGGTAATAGTAGCGTTTGTAAATATATAGGTGAATAGACCCGGGGGTCGTACTGTTCTCTAGTGGCATCTCTCATAGAAATAGCATACGGTGTTAAACAAATTACTGTTGGGCAATTGACAGAAAAGTGAATAGTTATGCGATTTTCACGACAATGATCATGTATATATAGGAATCGCGTCCATATGCAAATAGGTTGACTCCTGCCTGCACCTATTACTATTACTCCACCCATCGACGGCTATCCAGCGTGCATCTAGAGTATTAAGTAAAACAGAGTAATGCTTGGAGACCGATGACATGATGTAGACAAAGTAAACTCAATCAATACAAGTTAACCCCATCATTTTATTCTTAGTAGCAACAACACAAAGACGTATTGTGGGACGATAGAAGAGACGCCTGGAGGGAGGTAAATAGATTACTTGACAAATTAAAATCCTAACATTTTTCCAAGTTAATTGGTTGGAAGATTTTAGCCATTATAACAAGTCCAATGCACCCTACACATGCTAGTCAATAAGTATGGCAACAGAAAGTAAGACAAACATGTGTAAGAGAGTAGAGATAGGAAGATCAAACGCAATTTGGAGACACTGAGATTTTTCCCGTGGTTCCGATAGGTAGTGCTATCGTACGTCCACGTTTATGGAGACTTCAACCCACGGAGGGTAACAGTCACGAGAGTCCATGGAGGGCTCCACCCATGAAGGGTTCCACGAAGAAGAAACCTTGACGCGAAGTAGGAGCTTCCACTTGGGTTGATGAAGTACTTTCCTTCACCTTCATGGGACGAATCTTGCCGATGGACAAGTCTTGGATAGCTTCCGAAAGTTCCTTATCTCCTACACCATTTGGCAATTGTTCGACTTGCGAACCATTAGATTCATCAAACTCCATATCTACCGTCTCTCAAATTTTTGAGTGAAGTTGTTGTAGACACGGTAAGTGTGAGTGTTTGATCCATAACCGAGTAGGAAACCTTCATGAGATTTAGGAGCAAATTTAGAATGATGATGCTTATCAAGAATGTAACACTTGGAGCCAAATACCCGAAAGCATACAACTTAGGGCTTGTTACCAGTGAGTAGCTCATATGTCGTTTTGCCGAGAAGCTTGTGAAGATAGAGTCGGTTCATGGCATGACAAGCCGTCTCAACGACTTCCGCCCAAAAGTGTCTTGGTGTCTTGTATTCATCGAGCATCGTTCTAGCCATCTCTATAAGAGTTCGGTTCTTCCTCTCAACAACTCCATTTTGTTGAGGCGTGTACGTAGCCGAGAACTCATGTAGAATCCCTTCTTCGTCAAGAAAGGTGTCCACATTGGTGTTCTTGAACTCCGATCCGTTGTCGCTCCGAACTTTCTTGATTTTCACGTCAAACTAATTTTGAGCTTTGTAAGCGAAGTTCTTGAAGATCTTTTGCACCTGCGACTTATCATAAAGAAAGAATACCCATGTAAATCTAGAAAAATCATCAATTATAACTAGACCAAAGGAATTTCCACTGAGGCTCTTGCAAGCATTGGAACCAAAAAGATCGATATAAAGCAACTCGAGTGGTCTCCTAGTAGTCATGATATTCTTTATGGGATGACTTCCACCTGGGTTTTTTCTGGCTTGACAAGCACTACAGAGTCTATCTTTTTCAAAGATAACATCTTTAACACCAAGCATATGAACACCTTTGATGAGCTTGTCAGATTATGCATACCAACATGCCCCAGCCTTCTATGCCAAAGCCAACCTTTAAAGGATTTTGCATTAAGGCAAGTACGAGGTTTGGATCTCTTAGTGAAATCAACAATGTATACATCAACTCTACGGAAACTGGTAAAGACCATGCTATGACTGTCTTGACGAAACACTTGACAATATACTTTGGTAAATAGCGCATTAAAACCAAAGTCGACAAGTCTAGATACGAAAAGAAGATTGTAGCCAAGGGATTCAACAAGCACGACATTTTGAATAGAGCTATCATGAGATATGGCCACCTTACCAAGACCGAGTACCTTACCCTTGGAGTTGTCTACAAAAGTCACATACCTTTGCGGTCCATGGGTTGGTGTGATCTCTTGAAGCATGTCTCTATCTCCGGTCATGTGATCAGTGCATCCACTATTGAGAATCCATTCCTTTCCTCCGGACATGTAGTCTTTGAAGTTTGCCATGAGACTTAGACTCTTCATAGTCTTCTCACACTCGATGTCAAAAAACTCATCTTCATCATAGTAGCCATATTCCGCATTGTCATCATCAAGTGAAATATCCTCGTCATAAGAGACAAGAAAAACGTTAGGATTGTTATAATGACAATGTTTAAGTTTATGAATGATAATGGCTTCAAAGATAATGTTATTGATGGTAGTGACATCTCCTTTAGCATGCATGAAGTCACGAAGCTCAAACACGTATTTATCAAAGTTAGGATCACTAGGCTTCATCTTATGAAAGATATTAGCTTTATGGAGAATTTCATTAAGATTACTCAATGAATAATTTGGATATCATTTATCCAAATCATTCCACAAAATATAGGTGCATTCAAATTCTTCATCTGATTAAACACAATTCTAGGCAATCCTTTGATAATGAGATTAACAGTTCTAAGACTGCGAAGCATATCAATTTCCTCTTCGTATGTGGGATGTAAGGGATCAATGGGAGGTACATATGGGCTCTTAACATACTTTCTCAAATGCAATTCATTGGATAGCTCAGGCATCTCATATTTCCATTGACTATAATACTCCCCATCGAGAATGGGCACTCTACAACTAAGACACCCCAAACTAGACACATCCATCTTCCTCCAACGGTGATGAAACCAAAGCTATGGAGACCAAAGCTCTGATACCAATTGTGGGATCGATAGAAGAGACGTCTAGGGGGGGGGTGAATAGACTACTTGACAAATTAAAAACCTAACATTTTCCCAAGTTAATTGGTTGGCAGATTTTAGCAATTATAACAAGTCCAATGCACCCCACACATGCTAGTCAACAAGTATGGCAGCGGAAAGTAAGACAAGCATATGTAAGAGAGTAGAGATAGGAAGATCAAACACAATTTGGAGACATAAAGATTTTTCCCGTGGTTCCGATAGGTGGTGATATTGTACATCCATGTTTATGAAGACTTCAACCCACGGAGGGGTAATGATCGCGATGGTCCAAGGAGGGATCCACCCATGAAGGGTTCCATGAAGAAGCAACCTTGTCTATACCATGACGGCCGACGTCCACGAAGGACTAGCCTTACTCGGGGTAGATCTTCAAGAAGTAGGTGATCTCCTTGTCCTTACAAACTTCTTGGTTCAACTCCACAACACGAAGTAGGAGGCTCCCAAGTGACACCTAACCAATCTAGGAGGCACCACCCTCCAAAAGGTAATAGATGCGATAACAACGATGAACTCCTTGCTCCTGTGTTTCAAATGATAGACTCCTCAACACTCAATCACTCTCTCATAGATTTGTCTTGGTAGAAGAGATTGATTAGGTGGAAAGCAACTTGGGGAGGCTAGAAATCAAGATCCATATGGTTGGAGTGGATGATCTTGACCTCAACACAAGGGGAGGTGGCTCTCTCTCAGCAAATTAGATATGGGAAGTGTGGGTCTGTTCTGAGTGCTTCTATTTCGAGTGGGATGTGGTGGAGGGGTATATATAGGCATCTCCAAAAATCAAACCGTTACAACATTATTGCCCAACTCGGTGAAACCGAAGTGAAAACTCGGTTGCACCGACTAGTGCAAAATGTGGCAACTTTGGTGTTTTCGGTGAGACCGATATAGGAATCTCGATTGTACCGATATGAGTGGCCAAGGGTAGTTACACAACTCAATGAGGCCGAATCACAATTCTTGGAAATTCCGATTCTTGGAAACGAGTCAACGAGAAGTTGTTCATTGAACTCGGTTGCAACGATATGAAGAACCTGGTAATACCGAGATGTGGGTTTGACATAGGCTTTGTCTAGGGTTTTGACTCGGTAGGACCGAATGGGAAATGTTGGTCTTATCGATTTTGAGTGGTAGGGTCTAAGACAGAATAGTCGTGGGAGAGTTTGTGAGTGATTTTGGTGGCTAACACTTGATCATTTTGAGCATCTCATTCACCGCTATTACCTCACCTCATTTTAATAGTATTGGCTTTCCTATGGACTCAAAGTGATATTCACAAAGTAAATTGTAGAGTGTTCATGCTTGTAGCTTTGCCAATCCTATTCCTTCCATCTTGGGGTCTCCTCCCAATCCTTTGCCAACACTCTCTTTGTACTTATCCTAAAATAAGCTAGGTAGAAATATTATTCCAAGAGACAATGTATGTTGTCATGAATTATCAAAACCACCAAGGGAGCTCATGTGGTTTCATTCATGTCCCCTACTTTGTCACATGGATATAGAAACTCGTCAGGGTGAACCTACCACAATGCACCACTCCCACCGAAGAAATATCAATCTAGTTGGCCAAACTATCTCAATATATCGAAGAGCATTACGAAGCTATAATGGTCATGCAAATAAGAATCTTAGTACTCAGGTTTGACTTAAATACTTTTCATGAATAATTTGTACTTAAACTCACAATTCATCGGATCCCAACAAACACACCATACAAAATGGATTACATCGGATAGATCAAGGCAAAGATGCGATGAACATTGTATCGAAGATCGAGAGAGAGAGAGAGAGAGAGAGAGATGCCATCTAGATACTACCTATGAACCCATAGGTTTGTAGTGAACTACTCACACATCATCATGAGGGCAGCAAGGTTGATGAAGAGGCCCTCCGTGATCGACCCCCTATGGCAGGGTGCCGAAACGGAGCTCTGGATGGGCTCCCATCAGAACATAGATTTGCAGCAGCGGAAAAAGTGTTTCGGGATCTCCCTTAGGGTTTTTGGGATATTAGAGAATTTATAGGCGAGAGAGGGACATCGAGAGACGCAGGGGGCCACCACATATCAAGGTGTGCCCTGATGTGTGGTTGGGCCCTCGTGTGCCTCCCGGCCTCTTCCTCGAGATTCCATGACTTCTGTTGGTCCGAAAAAAACATCAAAAAGTTTCATGGCAATTGGACTTCGTTTGGTACTATAAACCTGAAAAGTGAAAAAATATAGAAAACAACAACTGGCACTAGGCACTCGGTCAATAGGTTAGTGCTCAAAAATATTGTAAATTGGTAAACAAATGCCCCCAAAGTATCCTGGAATGATAATATATTAGCATGGGACAATAAAAAATTATAGATACATTGGAGACGTATCAGGGGTGTGTCCAAATAACATCTTGACCGGCACGAGTCCTGCATCAAGAATCAGTTGTACTACTAAAGGCCCTATCCGTCGCGCGAGATTGTCTCGATAATTAAGATTATAATAATCATACAAGAGCTTTGGGTTTTTAATGACTACACCTCTTGAATCCCCAAGGATTGTTACCATACTAAACCCTTCTTTCACTAGTGTTCATAATAACACATCACGTTCTTCTTGCACCTAGCCTCACTATGGCTCGATCAGCATGATCCTGGGTACCTACAGGGATGAACATCGCAGACAAGACAAAAGACATTTACGAAACAATTTTATGTCACAGATACGGGATGTTAATTCAAAGCTCTTCCATTGATTCCCACAACAAATACAGAGGGTTGCAAGGCTTTTGCCTCAACTCATACCTTACCGAACTACTCACATGGATATCGGATCACATGAATAGAATATTAAAGAACACATCTTGCAGATAGATTGATTGCAAATATGTCTTACAATGGTTGCCTTGTGCAAGGCACGATTACAAGTATGAACTAGAGGGAGATGAACTATGGTGGTGATGGTGGCTAGGGAGATGAGATGGTGGCGGCTATGGTTGATGAAGGGAATGAATATGGCTCTCTCGTGGAAGACTTGCACAATGTTCGATGTTCTGTTGACATTTCAGAGGGGTCCCCTTTATTAAAGTGTGGACGAGCTATCACGTAATCCACGCCATATGACCGCTCATATGAGTGGTCACGGTCATATGGAACGCCATATTTCGCTTTGGCGCCTCTGATGCGCTTCATGTTGATTTCTTCTATCTCCTCCTTTACCCCTTTCCATTTATTGACTTGATTTAGTCCATTTGTAGTCTATTTCCTATAGATTCACGATAAAGAGAGGATTTTTGTAATCCTTTGCATTCATTAGTTACTACCAATATCGGAGTGAATATCTCTATTTAGAGAAATATCTTGGCTTACAAAGGTGAAATGAGTGTAAAAATATGACTCATCAACTCCCCCAAGCTTAAACTTGATCGTCCTCAAGCAACATAAAGAGAAATCCGAATCATAAAGTACTCAATTGTTTAAAATGAAACAACGAGAAGGTTTTTGGTTCACTTACGATCGATACACCTAGATAGCCCTCCGCTTCTTGACCTAAAAACTTAGTATAGATGTAGTGGTGTGATGTCTACTATGCAACTTTTTTATTGTAGACTATGTTAGGCCTTCAAGCATAGAGTTTTATAGGACAGTAGCAGATTTCTGTCAAGTGGAGGACCTAAGGTTTATCAACCCGCGAGAAGTGTAGGATGAAGACGCTCTCTCTCAATCAACCCTGCAATCAAATACAAGAAATCTATTGTGTCCCCAACACACCCAATACAATGGCAAATTGTATATGTGCACTAGTTTGGGGAAGAGATCGTGATACATGTGTAGTATGGATGGTAGATATAGGTTTTTGTAATCTGAAATAATAAAAACAGCAAGGTAATAATTGGTAAAAGTGAGCACAAGCGGTATTGCAATGCTTGTAAACGAGGCCCAGGGTTCGTACTTTCACTAGTGCAATCTCTCAACAACGCTAACATAATTGAATCACATAACTATCCCTTAACGTGTGATAAAGAAACACTCCAAAGTTCTTATCAATAGCACATAACATAAGATGAATTTGTTATAGGTAGCAAAACCACCTCAAAGTTATGTTTTCGATCAATCTATTGGGTCATCCCTATAAAGGTCACGAACAACCATGGAGATCGTACTACAATAACACCATATGATACACATCAATCAACTATAACGTCACCTAGATACTCCAATGTCACCACAAGTATCCGTGAGTTAATTATCCAATATGCATCAAACAATTTTAGATTCACAACATTCAATCCAACACAAAGAACTTCAAAGAGTATAACTCAATTCATCACGACAAAGATAGAGAGGGGAGAACAACATATGATCCAACTATACTAACAAAGCTCATGGTACATCAGGATCGTGCCTTATCAAGATCATGAGAGAGAGATCAAACATATAGGTACTGGTACATACCCCTATCAGAATCGGGGCCCCGCGGACCCAACAAGGTTTGAACCCAGGGGCGTGTGCGAAGATATCAACCGGCTCAAGTCTCAAGCCCGTCACCCTACGACCAAGCGTCGTCGAGTACGTGCGAGCGGGGAAGAATATGTACATAGAGATTTACCCAGGTTCGGGCCACCTTGAGGTGTAAAAACCCACTCCTTTTGGTGGATTGGCCTCACGAGGAGGCTGTGGATGAACTAGTACAATGGTTGAGCGACCTCACGAGGGCTCTCGATGGGGATGAACTAAACTCTCGTCCTCTCTTCTACGGTGGAAGCTAGTCCATATTTATAGTGGCCTTGGTCCTCTTCCCTTACCACACAGGCGGGAAGGGATCCCACAACGACCAAATTTGAAAGGGGATAGGAGGTACATCCTATCTTGATTAAAGGTGATCTTCGTCTGCAAAGCTTCCGGGCATGACGCGGTGGTGGGCTCGTCGATGACATCCATCCTACCAAGCTCGTGGTCTCAGTCTTGTTGTAGTGGAAGGGAAACCTTTGGCGGATTCCTTGGGAACCCGCGTACGCCCTTGCTTCCTTAGCATGAAAGAGGAAACTGTCCTCCTCTGCGCCCGCTGGCGCCTGCCTGGCTTCAGTCGTCATGGCCCACGTCACCCCAGCCTCACGAGGCTGGGTACCTGCATAGAAATCTCCGCTCCTCACGAGGCAACATGGGGGATGCCACTCCTCTGGAGGTCTTGGCGTTGTTCATCCCGCGATATAGGGGATCTCACGAGGGACTTGGCTTGGGGGGCTGCCACTGGGCCATACCGAGCCATCGCGATGGGCCACGCGGTGGGCCGCAGGCAGGCAGGTCTGGGTACCTCGGTCCCAGAACGCCGACAGTAGCCCCCGGGCCCAAGGCGGGCTCGGGTTGGCTTCATGGTGAAGCCAAGAAAGGGAGACCGAAGCGTCGCGAGGCCTAACCGCCCGCGGGCCAAGCTCGACGTGTGGCTCACGACGAGGCGTGTACGCCTCCACTTCCCCACGTCGCCTCGGTAACTGCCTCGGCTGAAATGGGCTGGCATGTACCGTTGGGCCATCATTACCCAGAATGTGAAGGGACGTCGGTCGACCCCTGATCGACTATAAATAGGCGAAGGACACGAAGCCCCCTAGCCCACCTTTATCTTTTTTACTCCTTCCTTCAAGCCGCCACCTCCACAACCATGACGCTGGTGCGGAGGTTCTCTGCTGTCGAGAAAGGGAAGGCCCCCTTGGAGGGACTAGGCTCGCCGCCGCCCAAGAGGGGCCGCGACCGTCCCCAGAAGTACACCACGACACCATCGGTGGCCCCCCGAGGGCACGGGCGCACTCTCGTGCGGGCCGGTGCTACCTTCGGTAGCCGTGGGAAGGCTCCTTCCCGCGTAGGTGGTCGTAGTGGCTGTGGCGGCAGTGCTCTAGGGGGAGGCTTGCTGCGGCCGTCAGGCCGCCTCATACATGACTCCACTCAGCCGATGCGGCCTAGGAGTTCGTGGTGTTGGCGAAGAGGCCAACGATCACCTGGTTCCAGCTCCCACGCTTCTTCGTGGAGGCACTGCCAACTGGAGGGCCTGCCAGCCTATGGCTGCAGGCCAATGGTTCCTGGAGCGTGGCCTCATGGGTGGAAGTCGAGGTCACCCCCATGGGCTATGTGTACCTGAATCGCGGGTGGTAGACATTCGCTCGCACCCGCGGCCTGGAGGGAAGGTGTACCCTCCACTTCAAGCATGAGGGGAGGCGACGCTCTTCGTCAAGATCTTCAGGGAAGACGACAGGCGCTTGGGATGCTGCCCCGAGGGCGACGACGACGACATCGACCGCCTTCGCGCCGCCGACAGCCATCGCAACAGCGGCGGCCTCGACGGTGAACTTGCCCTTGGCGACGGTCGTAGCACCTCTAGTGGTGGCGACACCTCCTCCGAAGGGAGCTCAAGCGATGACGACTTTGATGAGCCACCACGTCGCCGCGCCCGGACCAGGGAGGACGGTGAGCCACCATGGCACCATGTCCCTGACCAGGAGGACGTCGAGCTGCCACGCCGTCGTGCCCACATAAAGGAGGAGGACTCCGACTGAACGCGGGTAACGCCGGAGCCAGGCCTCAAGAGTGATGGCCCTCGAGACGCTTGCTACCTCTTGAGCGTGCGTTGGTTTTCCCTTGAAGAGGAAAGGGTGATGCAGCGAAGTAGATAAGTATTTCCCTAAGTTGTTGAGAACCAAAGTATCAATCCAGTAGGAGGAACAAGCAAGTCACCAATGGATGCACCTACACAAACAATCAAACTCTTGCACCCAATGCTATAAAGGGGTTGTCAATCCCTTCACGGTTATTTGCAAGGATTAGATCTGATAGATATAGATGTAATAGAATGCGGAAAGTAAAAAGGTAAATAAATTGCAGCAAGGTATTTTTGGTATTTTTTGTTTATATATCTGAAAATATATTATGGAAAGTAGACCCGGGGGCCATAGGTTTCACTAGAGGCTTCTCTCTTAAAGGAAATTATCACGATGGGTGAACAAATTATTGTCGAGCAATTAATAGAAAAGCGAATAATTATGAAGATATCCAAGGCAATGATTATGCATATAGGCATCACGTCCGTCTCAAGTAGACCGAAATGATTCTGCATCTACTACTATTACTCCACACATCGACCGACTCATGTCTGCATCTAGAGTATTAAGTTCACGAAGAACAGAGTAACACATTAGGTAAGATGACATGATGTAGAGGGATAAACTCAAGCAATATGATGAAAACCCCATCTTGTTACCCTTGATGGCAACAATACAATACGTGTCTCGCTACCCCTACTTTGTCACTGGGTGAGGACACCGCAATATTGAACCCAAAACTAAGCACTTCTCCCATTGCAAGAATTACCAATCTAGTTGGCCAAACCAAACCAATAACTCGAAGGGACTTGCAAAGATATGAAATCATGCATATAAGAATTCAGAAAATACTCAAATAATATTCATGGATAATATGAACATAAACCCACAATTCATCGGATCTTGACAAACACACCGCAAAAGAGTATTACATCAGATAGATCTCCATGAAAATCATGAAGAACATGGTATTGAAGCACAAAGAGAGAGAGAGAGAAGAAGCCATCTAGCTACTAGCTATGGACCCGTAGGTCTATGGTGGACTACTCACGCATCATCGGAGGGGCAATGGAGTTGATGTAGATGCCCTTCGTGATCGAATCCCCTTCGGCAGATTATCGGAAAGGCTCAAAGATTGGATCTCTCCGGAACAGAGGCTTCTGGCGGCGGAAAAGTATTTGCGTGACTCTTTTTGGTATTGGGGCAATATTTTGGTATTTATAGGACGAAGATTAGGGCAAGGAGACCTGCCAGGAGGTGGCAAGCCTACCAGGCACGGCCAGGGGTGTGGCCGCGCCACCTGGCTTGTGACCTCCTCACAGCTTCCCTGTCGTGCACTCCAAGCCTGGTAGATCTCTTTCGTTCTAGAAAAAATCATCACGAAAATTTTATTCCGTTTGGACTCCGTTTAATATTTTATATCTGCAATACTCAAAAATAAGGAAAAAACAGAAACTGACACTAGGCTCTAGATTAACTAAATGATACCCCGCACATTGTTGCGGGACTTGATAGCATACAGAGGTGCGAAAATGCATGATTTTGTAGCCGTCAAAATGTGAAAACACTGGTTGGAAAATCGATCGCTTGTTTTTCTCTTTTCTAAAAATCGGGTAAACTATAAATTAACATGTGTTACATTCATATGTTGGCCACGACATGCATGCATGTGGTATTTACATTTTACATACCTCCAAGGCAGTTTTTTAGGTATGTTAACCCACTAAATTGTACATCCGTCAATATTACAGTGACATTTGCCAAAAAATGCAGGCATTATCTTCACCAAATCTTGACATCATTTGCAAATTATGTATAGGAACGGAAAATAAAATAACCTGATTACTTACAAAAATACTGAAATTCTTTTTAATGTAAAAGATGAAGTACTGAAGCAGTCAACTTTTTGCCACATCATGTCTATTTTACATAATAATGTAAAAAATGAAAAACAGTAAATCATAACATGTGGTAGGAATTTTATACCACATGGTTATGTGGTAATCTGTAAAAAAACATATCAAAAAGGGAAAAATGGTAACAGTTTTATATTTATATAGAGAGAATACTAGACGGCGTACTCGGTTGTTTTTCCTATAGGGGCACAACAGAGGAGGCTCACGTGTACCGACAACAACGTACCTAATAATGCTTTCGGCGTAACGGCTGTTGCGTTACACAGGAGGCAGCTCACATGCCCTTGGTGACTCTCTGTGTCTCCCCAGCTAGCAGGTCATGAAAAAGGACTTGTGTATTGTTTCAAGGCTATAGCAAAAATTGCAACATGGAAATAATCATGCAAAGTCAAAGTTGAGGTGGACAAAATAGTAGCAGGAAGGACCTACATAGGCATGGAGCAGCAGGGGAATAAGGTGGAGGCAGAAGTAAGATCACAGTGGTATGAGATGAATGCCACCGAGACCTGCTAGGAAGGAGATGATTCGTTCGGACCTAATGGAAAGGAGATGAACAGTCGTTCATGCCTAATAGAAAGTACATGAATAGTCGTTCAAACCTAATAGAAAGGAGATGAACAGATGAGAATCCTATGGTATATAGTTCTGTGAAGCATGACATGCCCTGTGTTGGCAAAACTGTCATGTAGGGGAGTTGTGAGGGAAACACTTGATTGGGATGACAATGACATGCTTGAGCTAAATAGATTCGTTGATGTACGAAGCATAGGTGGACCTCCATGTGTTTTGGGCATGGAAGCAAAATTGGCCTAGTCTTGCAGGAGGCCGTGGCAGCAGTGCATAATCAAAGGAAGCAGGGAGGATAGAGAGGAGCCGTGGAGTGCAAACACAATGATGCGCTATGGATGGTAGGAAACGCTACTTGAAGTAGGAAAGGAGAAGAAGAGCAGGGAACTGGATGATACGATTAGAAGCTAGTGGGTAAATGAATGCCTTGGTTTTTGGTGGAAACTGATGGGTAAATAAATGTTTTGGTCAGTTTTTACGTGCACTCGTGGCTGCATTTGTGGCTGGGAGAGACGTGATGAGAAACTTCCACTTACAATACATGCCATGGAGAGAAATTATTATGGGAAGATTACAGAGAAGTGGGAAATGTTTGTACTTGTAAGTATTTGGTCAGACCTGAGGAGGTGGGTCTGCATGAAGTGTGATGTGGCTAGATGTGTATGGATGCTGATGTGTCTATGCTGCATGTTGAGATAAATCAAGTAGTGGGGGTGAACTTATTAAGTATATAGGATAATTTAGTCCCAAAATAATATAAAATAGCATATTAATGCATATAAAACATCCAAAACAGATCATATAATAGCATGACACAATCAAAAATTATAGATACGTTGGAGACGTATCAACGCCGTCTTTTGGTTTTGTTTCCTGCATCAAGAATCATGGAGAGCCCCGTGGGGGCTGATACGTCTCCAACATATCTATAATTTTTGCGTATTCCATGCTATTATATTATCAATCTTGGATGTTTTACAATCATTTTATAATAACTTTATATCATTTTTGGGACTAACCTATTAACATAGTGCCCAAGTACGAGTTGCTATTTTTGCTTGTTTTTTACTTCGCAGAAAATCAGTACCAAATGGAGCCCAAACGCTCTGGGGATTTTTGTGGAATTTTTATGGACCAGAAGGAATCAGATGGGCCAAATAACACTAGAAGAGGGGGCCCAGGGTGGCCACCCTTCACCAAGGCGCACTAGAGGCCCCTGGCGTGGCCTGGTAGAGGGTGGGCACCTCGTGCACCCCCTCATCGACTATCGAGCCTATAAATTCCCAAATATTTAGAAAACCCCAGGCGAGTCGAGGAAACACAATTCCAGCCGCCGCAAGTTCCAGAACCTCGAGATCCAATCTAAGACCATCACGGAGGGGTTCGTCTTCTTCTTAGGTGCCTCTCCGATGATGCATGAGTAGTCCACCATAGACCTACGGGTCCGTAGGCAGTAGCTAGATGGCTTCCTCTCTCTCTATGTTTCTCAATACAATGGTCTCTTGGAGATCTATTTGATGTAATGATTTTTGCGGTGTATTTGTCGGGATCCGATGAATTTCGAGTTCATGATCAGTTTCTATCCATGAATGTGATCTGAGTCTTCTTTGGTCTCTTATTTGCACGATTACTTATAGTCTTGTATTTCTTCTTCGAATCTTTGGTTTAGTTAGGCCAACTAGATTGATTTTTCTTGCAATGGGAAGAGGTGCTTTGTGATGGGTTCGATCTTGTGGTGTTCTTTCCCAATGACAGAAGGGGCAACAAGACACGCATGTACCGTTGCCATTAAGGATAACAAGATGGGGTCTATTCCTACATGAATAGATCTTGTCTACATGAATAGATGGGGTCTACTCCATTACTTAATACACTAGATGCATGCTGGATAGCGGTCGATGTGTGGAGTAATAGAAGTAGATGCAGAATCTTTTCGGTCTACTTGTCTTGGACGTGATGCCTATATAATGATCATTGCCTGGATATCGTCATGATTATTTGATCTTCTATCAATTGCCCAACAGTAATTTTTTCACCCACCATGCGCTATACTCATGGGAGAAGCCACTAGTGAAACCTATGGTCCCTGGGTCCACTTTTTCAACATACTGCTTTTCTATCTTCTATTTGCATGTTTTGTTTCCATATATATTAATAAAAAAAACTTTCTTTACTTTTTGTTTACTTATTTTATTTTGTGTTCTTGCGAGATCTATTTGTCAAAACTATCATTACCTAATCTATCTTATTACTGTTGAGAGCATGACAACCTATCTTTCGCGTCGGGTTGCAAGTTGTTGTTTGTGTGCAGGTGCTATTTATGTGGGTGCGTGATCTTTCTCTACGGATTGATACCTTGGTTTCATAACTGAGATAAATACTTACCGTCGCTGTGCTGTATCATCCCTTCCTCTTTGGGGAACTACCGACACAGTCTTAAGCCACATCAAAGGAATTTCTAGCGCCATTGTCGGGGAGGAAGCAATCTCATCTACCAGGTTCCTAATCACAAATCTCATCTCCTTGCAATTTACATTATTTGCCATTTGCCTCTCGTTTTCCTCTCCCCCACTTCACAAATTTGCCGTTTTATTCGCCCTCTCTTTTTCGTTGCCTTTTTCTCGCTAGATCTCTTGTTTGCCAATCTCTTTGCTATGGCTAGTTCCTCCGTTATTGCGTTTACACCCGAGAATGAGGTTCTTAATTGTAAATAAAGGGGAGGGGAGAATCTTAATGATGCTTGGTATAGGATTTGCAATGCTCATAATAGATCTATTCATAAGGAATCTACCATTGTTCTTCTTCACTGTTTTTATGTGGGCATCACCACTTGGTATAGATTCGTCCTTGATACGATTAGTGGGAATTTCTTGATGTGCCCCACTTTGTATGCTTATAATGCTATGGGAAATTTCGTGGGTTCTCCACCTATCATTGTCAACGAAACCATTTTAACTCTTGAGCATGTTATGAAAAGGTTAGAAGTTATTGAAAAGAAAATGCTCACCGAGGAAAATATTGAGAACTTGGATAAAAGGATGCATAATCTTGATAATATAATTGGGTCAAAAGGGGGAGATGCTCTTAAAATATTAAACGAAAAAGAACCCGTAGTGAATAAAAGAATTGAAGAAAGCCCCACCAAGATTGCTAAGTTGGAAGAAATCTTTCGTAATTTAGGTTTGGCTTTCTCTATCGGTAAGATTATTGAAAAAACTCCCATTAGTAAAGATTGCAAATCTATGCAAATTCGTAAGAACAAGGGTACTGCTTCTAGTAAAAACAATGAGGATCTTAAAATTATTAGTATACATCCCAATTTTGTTGAAGTGGTAAAGAACCTTCATGGCGATAATAAATTTTTCAATCTTATTCCTAGAAGTATTGTCATTGAAAATATGCATGAAATATTCTTGAAAAAATCTTGTCGTGTGCTTGAGGAGTTGCAAACTAAGGACGACAATACTTGAATCTATGTGTTATGCCTAGCTAGGGGCGTAAAACGATAGCGCTTGTTGGGAGGCAACCCGATGAATAAAATATTTTTGTATTTTGCTTTCTGTTTTTGAGTGTTTTTTCACAATTATGATTCTTTTATTATTGTGTTTTTATGTTTTATTTAGTGTTTGTGCCAAGTAATGCCTTTAGGATGATCCATAAGATGAGTAGAAACAATGCTGAATCTGAAACAGAAACTTTATTCCCAGTGCACGAATTTTCATTTTTTACCGGAATGTGATATTGAGCTGAAATTTAACACAGTTTTCATATACAAATTATTTACGTTGTCCTAATTTTTTAGAATTTTTAGAGTTCCATAAGTATGGGTAGAGTACAGATTACTACAGACTGTTCTGTCTAAAACAGATTGTGTTTTCATTGCATTGTGTGCTTGTTTTGATGAATCTATGGCTTGTATTGGGGGGTATAAGTCATGGTAAAGTTATAATACAGTATTTATAATGCAATAACAAAATATGAATGGGTTTACAATAGCACCTAAAGTGGTAATTTGCTTTATTACACTAACGGATCTCACAAGAATTTTGTTAAGTTTTGTGTGATTGAAGTTTTCAAGTTCTGGGTGAGATCATGATGGAGGAAGGAATATGGAGTTAGAAAAGTGAAAGCTTGGGGATGCTACAACACCCCAAGGTAATAACCAAAGTCTAACAAACAACTAAGCTTGGGGATGCCCCGAGTGGCATCCCCTCTTTCTTCTAACAACCATCGGTATACTACTTGCACTACTGCAGGATGCTGCTAACGCGACACTGCAATCAGGGACCCTTTGACGAAACTATGTGTGATGCATGAATCGGAAACAGTATAGTTCAAGCTCCATCTCCAATGACACGAACTATGTGCGATGTAGGATCCATCAATTACAATTCAAAAAATATTTGCGTGTGCGATCTATGGCAGATAGTTGACTTTTAGGAATTGTTTGTGATGAGGCGAAATGGCACAAACTGTTAATCAAATATAGATGTGTGTGATGTACGGCATATAGATCCCTCGTATGAACTGTTTGCGATGATACATAAGAACACAAATGGTGCGGCGTAACAAGGTGTGTGTGATAGGCTGCAAACAGTTCGATAATCAGAATTGTGTGTATAATTCTAGACAACGCATACAATTTGTTGTTCTGAATTGTGTGCTCAACATGGCACATAGTTCAAGAAACCAAACGTGTGTGATATTGTGAATGATCACTGATGAATCCGTATTCTTAACCGTTTGCGATGAGGTCGATAAGGTAGACAGAGTTAAGGAATAAATGTGAGCAAACAATAACAAGTTTAAGGATTACGGTCTGTTTTACTTCTTCTTTTTGTTGTTATATGTCCCCGCGCCATCATCTTGACGTGGACGCTTCTTGCTGCTGACCGCTAGATTTTCATCGCCATCGTCATTGATGTCCTCCTCGTCGTTCTCCTTGTTCGACCATTCCTCCTCCTCCTCATCGTCGTCGTCTTATTCGTCCTTCAGAGGTTACTTGGCGTCCTCCTGCTTGTCCAAACATTCCTCATCCTCCTCATCATTGTCATCTTCTTTGTCCTTCGGCGGCTCCTTGTCTGTCTGGTCATCGTCTGGTGACTCCGGCGGTAGCGTCCCTTCCATGATCCGGATAAAATGGAGGTCAAGGATTGATGCTGGACTCATGGAAGCCGAGCGTGATGATTCTGTGGTTGACCCCGGACTGGCGGAACTGTCGTCCTCGCTGTCGCTCAACATTGCTGTGCTACATAATTAAACAACCGGTGAGAAAGCGAGATTGCAGAGTGCATGGAAGTGTAGAGTGGCTGACTGGGACGATGAAGATGGTGGCAATTGAAGCGTGGTGTGAAGACAAGAAGAGTGGCTATTGAAGCGGGGGATTGATGGATTATATTGGCGCCTTGGCATGCGGTTAGAATTCTGATATAATCAACCGCAATTGTGTGCACCCAGTCCGTTGCTCTAAATTCCTGCTATTGTGTCATTCTCAATATGCCAAATGTTTCACATGTGTACATTTTAGGAGTTCACAAGGTTCGCTAGACGCATTGTTTAACTACACACACGCTTTTATGAAACACAGCGGGTGTGAAATAGTAAGCATTTAACATAGGATAGTTAGTAAGCAATAGATGAGCTCTGCTTATTGATGTAGCCATTAATAATCAAACGAAACCCCTAATGATCATTGCAAACAACGATAGAAGATGGCTAATGCTGCAACTACAACTACACATGCTAGTTCCTTCTTGTCTCTTGCTTTCATCTGTTTCCTGTGATTGATTCTTTCTTTCTTTATCATGGTGATTGTACACTCCAGATTAGTCAGTTTCTTCTTCAGCTTTACGTTATCTTTTGCAAGCTTGGTGATAACACTCCTAGCCCTGCCATGCCTTTCATCATCCAATCAGTTAACAAAGGCACAAGCATCATATCCCTGTGAATGTTAAATAATCATGATGAGTGGGGGCATTAACTGAACTTAAGGGACGAACTTATCACTAACCTCTAAGGGGCATCCGAGAAACCGTATGTGAATGTTGAATCCCTCCGTGCATACACGTCAAGCGGGAGTGTGTCCGTGCACACAACTCAACTTTTAGTACTTCTCGGTGGCGCAAAACTCGGAGTCGAACTCATGTTGCGGGAGTCTGCTGGAGTCAAACTCTAGATCCGACATTTGATCGATTTCCTATGTGTGTGTGTCATGCTAAAAAGTTGAGGAATGATTGGGACCTGACAAGATGATTCGGATCCGTAGTACACCGGCCTCCTAGTGACCTTAGGCAAGTGCTCGACGGTGACCACCGTCGTGGTTGCGTGGCCAATGGCATTGCCAAGAGCGACTGTATGAACCGGTGCAGCCGCATTGAAACCATCAGACCACTCGTCTGCATTTCCCCAATGTCAGATCCATGCTAGGGAATTTGGTAGCTAGAATTTTTTAAGCTATTTAGGGATTTGGGGAAGACGGGGAAACAATGGGGATCTGATGATAACGGTCGGGTGAACTATTTATCGCATTCTGTTGTATACGGCACACGATTTCCCAAATCAAATCGTGTGAGATAGAACGTGCGTGATACATGATTTCCGTAACATGGGCGTTTGTGATGTGCTTCCCCGATACATATGGGTGCAGTAAACAACCCCTCTCCGGACCCCCACCCCCCCAAAAAACGTTATGCTCATAGAGATGTCGGCGGCGACCGAGGCAGTGGCTGACGGATAGGAGTTCAATCCGGTATCGGCGTTATAGGGAGTCCATTCTCGGTCGACCAGCGGTGGCGGTGTTATAAAGGTCAATCCTCGGTCGACGGTGATGGTGTAACAGGAGGTCAATCCTCGGTCGGCGGCGGGAGATATAGGAGGAGCTCAATCCTCGTGGTCGGCACCGGCATGACTGGAGCACGTCCCTCGTGGTCATAGGCGAGATAGTGGAGCCGGGACTGTAGGTAGGTGGCCCGCTAAGCTCTACTCGTCAACCTTGTTGTCTCGCCGTGCCGCTGCTAATTAATTAAGGTATTATTTCCTTGGGTGGCCTAATTAAGGTATTAAATTCATATAATGGCCGTACTGACGATGCGTGTAAATTGACTGGTTGATTAGTGTCATTGCACGGCTGGGTAACATTATACAGCGCCTTCCATAAATTTTGAAAATAAAATCTTGTGATTTATTCACCCATCTAATGGATGCAATGTGTGAAATGGAATGATATGAATGGATGGGGGATCAGACAAGCTCAAAGTATAGGGATGGCGTGAAGGAGTTCACGGCTTTGGCTGAACAAACAAAGAAGAGAATTTGCAAACAATATTATGTCCTCTATCCATGCAAGGATTGTGGCAATACGGTGTCATTCCCAATTGATGAGGTCGAGTTACACATATACAAAATGGTATTCATGGGTGGATACGCAAGATGGACTAAACATGGTGAATAGCCGGTTATGGATGAATGTAATAACCTGCCTGTCGGCGAGGTGCCAAACCCTGATCAGAGTCGCATGAGTGATGAATTTAACCTCGGGGATCAGACGTCAAGCTACATACAGAAGACTGGCATGCCAAAAAACCCAAAGAAAAACAAAGAGTGTGAAGCACACAACACCGACCTTGATGATATGCCAGATTTTGCTGCTATGATTGCAGATTTCCAGGGCCGAGCGAATGATTTAGCCGGGTACAAGGAGCTTCCAAGCATTTTTGCAACCTCCATGAAAGATTTGTATCCAGGTTGCGAAAAGAAACATTCCAAGTTGAGTGTTGTCAGTGTCAAAACCGGCGGATCTCGGGTAGGGGGTCCCGAACTATGAGACTAGAATCGACGGTAACAGGAGACGAGGGGGAAACGAATTTACCCAGGTTCGGACCCTCCTATGAAGGTAATACCCTACGTCCTACTTGGTTGTATTGATGATGTGGGGGGTTACAGAGTTGATCTACCTCGAGATCGAATAGCTAACCCTAGATGAGTTGTTCTATCTCTATACCCTAAAACCCTCTGACTTATATAGACGCCGAGGATGCCTAGGGTTTCAAATGGTCGGTTACATGCCAAAGAGATAAACATGACTATTTACTACATCAAACATGGGACGCAAGCCGTGCTTCCTGAAGCTTCCATCTTGGATACTGGGCCTTCAAATCTTCTAGTGTTCGGTAAGCGACCCATATAGTCCGGCCCATAAACAATAGGTCGGCTATCTGAGGACCCCCTAATCCAGGACTCCCTCAGTAGCCCCCAAACTTGCCTCCAATGCCAAGGGTATTCAGCTCCCATTGCTTCGCGAACAGAGTCTTCGGCTTGCAAGGTGAGTTCCTTCCCGCCGAACCATAGTTCGGCCTCCGATGGTAAGCAGTTTTCTGCATAGTGGCACATCTGAATACATCAAATTGATTGGCCTTGAATGGGGTGGAAAAAGGAGTGGTTCTACGTCACTGAACCACAAGAAGAGGGTCAACACCCTGCTTCCGCATTCAGATCCGGTCCCCCCACCAGACTGGCTTCATGGCCCGAAAAGGGCCTTGTCTGGGGACCGGGCAAGGAGGTGAACGACCTGCAAAAGCACATCCGCTCCATGGTCAAGGAGGGCACCAATTTAACCGATGTGGTCCAGGTGATGCTCCGAAGAAGCATCCTCCCCTGCCAGCACCGGGACACCCCCTTGTGGGCTCGTGAACTCGAAGCCAAGCCCACAGTCCGGAATCGCTTCCGCACTACGCGGGAGAAGTTGTGGAAGGCGCTCTTCAAATCACAGAAGAACCGGCCATACGAGGAGGAGGACAAGGGTCTGCATGCTGCCAAGCCTGATTTTGAGGTACGATACACCCCAGCTTGGCTGGCTTTATTTCATAGAAGATTCTTATAACCCCTTATCCGATCTGTCTTTCCAGAGATGGCTGAAGAAAGCCATAAAGATTAACAGTTCGATGCCTCAGCCCGAAGACAAGAGGACTGGGCTATTAGCGAAAATGCTCGTGGTAAAGCCTTACGAGGCTTTCACGAAGAAAGAGAAGAAGAAACCTGGCTAGGCTGGCATCCGCATCAGGAACCAGCCTGATGCCGCATCCGAGTATACCCCCACCTCCTCAAATCAGGAGGAGGTTGAGGAGGAGGAAGAGGAAGAGGAGGAGGAGGAGGAGGAGTCCGAGGTCGAGGGTGAGGGGGGAGGCAATTCCCCCCGTGCCAGGAAGAGAGCGGCGTCTTCGGATGCCCTGGAGCAGGCCCCTTCTCCCGCCCACAAGAGAGCACGACAGACGCGGGTGGTTTTGTTCGACGATAGTTCAGACTCGGGCACTGCTTCCGAAGACCTCGAGGAGGTTCCACGAAGGAGCCTACGGGTCAAGCCCCCCCAAAGGTTAGGATCCGAAGACCCTCTTGTTTAGTACGAATAGATTTAGAGTTTTCTAACACGCAAGTTATTGGCCTTGCAGCCCCCCGTTATCCCCACCAAGGTGATATCGGACGGGGAGACCCCCCCACCGAACTGGCGGAGAGCGGGGATGCCTCGCATCCCACCATTCCAGGCGCCACGAGGGACGCTGTGGAGGTGTCGTCCCAACACACTCCAATGAAGGCGGACACCGGTGGCGAGGGAGATCATACCGTGGCCATGGCTAACGCCTCGGCCACTGAAGACTGGGGGGCAACACCCCGCTCGGATACCAAAGAGGTCGAACAAGCGGGCGCTCAATCCCCTCTGAGAACATCTCTAGAGCGCACTATGCCTCCAGAGGCACCGGTCCAATTCCCGGTGGGTGATCGGGGAATCCGATCATCACTGGCACCACCGACCAATAGGTGGTCGGTCATGGAGGAGGCTCTATCGAGCACCTCCATCCCCGAGGATCACCGCACCCTTATGGGTGTGGTACTACAGAGCGTCCAGTCCGTTGATAATGGACTGAAGGAGGCCTTCAAAGGTATCCTTGTGGATTTTCAAGTAAGTCACCCGATGTGTTTATTTTGCAAAGATTTTATTTGTTCGCATTATATACATGGCAGCCCCCGAGCCGTAGGTGAGGTGAAAAAGCTTACCTAGGGGTCACATCTGAATCCGATATCGAACTATATGCACTTTAAGTGTCCGGAATGTTAGAATAACTCGACATATGATCAGATTGTCTATAATTCGGAAGTTGAGAGCCGATGTAATGTATTAACTATGTGTGTGATGCAGGATTCGTCATCGGCGGCGGCCATAAATGGCGGCTAGCTAGAAGAGCTATATCGGAAGCTGAAGCACTCTGAAGATGAAGCTGAGGCCCTTAACCGAAGGCTCGACGAGGCTCAAGGTATGTCAAAACAGAATCCGAATGCCTTTGTTTGCGCTCTATCGTTCGAATACTATCAATGCAGCTTCTTCACTTATAATGCATGCACAGCCTTGGCGAAGGAGATGGAGAAGCTCAAGGCCGAGCTCTAGTGCGCAAAGGATGAAACGGCCGCCGAGAGGGCGGCTGCTAAGGAGACGATTGTCGCTCTTTCCGCCATGCGAGCCACTAGTGGCAAGCATGAAGCTCGCTTGGCAGAGGTCCAACAGGAGCTCAAAGATCCCAGCGAAAGATGCGAGGCCTTGGAGCAGAAGAATAAGGCGAGCTCGACCGAACTGTCCACTTTGAAGACCAAACTCCAGAAGGAGCGGATGGACAGATGGTTCTATGAGGAGCAAGTGCGCCAGGCCAGGGGCATAGAAGATGGTAAGCCGTACTCACTAAAGTGCGTATTTGGGGATAGCAAATTCGAATTGCTTACCCTGGTGTGGCGATCCTCAGGCGCAACCTCTGACCTCCACAAGAACATGGCGGACGCCAATCAGCTGTTCACCTCGCGGGGAGAAGGAGATGAAGCTCGGCTGTTCTAGGCATAGTTCGAAGCCCCCGAGCGTCCTCCTCTTCTAGTGGAGCAGCTGAAACAGCTGATGGAGCTGAACCAGATGGCGGAGCCGGCCATGAAGGACCTCTGCATCCGCTTATGGCCCGATGAGCCGCTGCCAGGCTACTACTTTGGCTTGGTGCAGAGGTTGATTGCTGCTTCGCCCCGCCTCGACGCCGTCAAGCGCTCCTGCTGCATCGAAGGAGTCTGGATGGCCCTTGCCAAGGCAAAAGTGCACTGGCCGGGGCTAAATCCGATGAAGGTAGCCACCGACCCGCCGCCACCCTGGAAGGAGCATCGACGCCCCAAGATGTACTTTGATGGGGTGATGGAGAGTGCTCGGGTGATAGCGTCACAGTGTTTGGGTGATAAATTGTTTGAATGAGCTCTAACGCTTCTGAAGACTTGCCCAGACTTTTAATGATATTAGTATTTGTTCTTATATGGCTTTTTATTCCTTTATAAATCCTATGTGGTTGTTCAATATTGAAAGATGCGAGTCGTCGGCTTCAGCCCCCACATAGATACTACATGGGGTGTCTATGCCAATGCACTATGTCCCTTAGCCGTATTATCGGAACCCGAAGGCGATACAGTGCGGTAGACTAGGCAATCAAACTATAGTGCTTTATTTCTTTCACTTATCTAGAGGGGAATGAAAAGGACTACGGGAAGCGTATGATTAGCCACTGGAGTGTTGTGATGTTCGGACGAACCGCGGCCGAAGCCGGTATCACAATGTCTGCACAAAGGGCAAGTTCCTCGTATAACACGGAATAACCACTTACGCGGATTAAAGTATAACACTTTCAGCTCGGGGTTCACAGATCGGATCACGCATACTATGACAGTCTGTTTTCGGCTTTCTCCCCTGATGTGCTTGACCAGACTATTTGGAAGCACAATCGCAGGGGTGCTCCCTTTGTCCTTTTACCCAAACGATCGGAACATAAAGGGGCAAGCACAGGAGCCGGGCAACCCAACTTATTGCCAAAGACATAGTTCGGAACCGATGCATATAAAGCGAATGCCAAGACGCCGAACACATGATAGATAAGGCGATTTGTGTTTGAACTCGATCCCCCGATCTATTAGTCGGTTGCCTTGCGTCATACCAAACAGGTTCACGAGAAGGAAAAAATATGTGCCAAAAAAAGGACAGATGAGGCGAACTTGCGCCACACAACTTTGCATTTTCTCAACAACTCTTATAACTGGGATTGCCGAAGCAACTGTTTACAGGTATGTGAAAGAAATAAAAATATACATGAGTTGTTGTACCAGAGGTCTTCGATTGGTAACCTGACGTCCTCGATATGCCCCCTTGCTAGTTGACTCCCTCTCTTAGATGCACCTTTATGGGTGTTAGTGTTCGGTGGGCGGATTTTGCCAACAAAAATCTTGAGAGGACGCCGAATTGTAGGTGAGCTTTACGCCGTAGGCAGGCTCTTTTAGGAGCGCCTGCATTTTGTCCAAAGACGTGTTGATGGTAGCAGTTCGGGCCGGCTGAACACCCATCTTTATTTCCCCACCGCTACCCATGGAATCTTAAGTGCGCAGTCATGCCTCCTCAGCACATACTTTGCTGGTCTTGATGTTGTGTGGTGGGGGGCGAGTCCCTATAGAGGGGAGGAGGAAGGATTTGAGTTGTCAGTCTGAAGCCGAACTCGCTTCCCAGCCTTGTGTGCCTTTATGGCGGATGACGGAACTTGTCGATCTTCTTTGTAGCTAAATTCGGCCGCTAGGGCCAATGAATGTTCCTCAGTTCTAAGGGAGCACTCTATATTGGCGTTGATAGTAATGACCCCCTTGGGGCCCGACATCTTGAGCTTAAGGTATGCGTAGTGTGGGACCACGTTGAATCGAGCGAACGCTGTCCGACCAAGCAGCGCGTGATAGCCGTTGTGGAAGGGCACAATGTCGAAGATCAAGTCCTCGCTGCGAAAGTTAGCGGGCGAGCCATACATTAGGCCTCAACGCCTGGGATCACTCCTTTGAAGGTAGTGCTGCTAGGCTTGATCCTTGACGGATCTATGCCCATCTTTTTCACCGTGTCTGAATAAATCAGGTTGAGGCTACTTCCTTCGTCCATGAGGACCTTTATGAGGTGATCCCCATCTATGATGGGGTCTAGGACGAGGACATATACTGGTCAAATGATCACGCCGATAAAAGGTGATCGGGTATGCTAACCATGGGTTGTACTTCGGGGCTATGGGTTCCACAGCGTAGACCTCTCGAAGGGCGCGCTTCCTCTCCTTCTTGGGTATATGGGTGGCGTATATCATGTTCACCGTTTTGACTTTAGGAGGGAATTTCTTCTGTCCGCCACCAATTGGACCCCGAGGCTCATCCTCGTCCTTGCTGCGAGAGCTTTTGCCTTGGTCTTAGGGTGGTATCTTGCCTGCCTGTTTAAACACCCATCAGTTGTAGTGTGTGTGGTTGGCGGGCTTTTCCGAAGTCCCATGGATTTGGCAAGGCCTTTCCATGATCTTCTCGAGCTGAGTGGGTCCGTCATGATTGCCTTTAGGAGGCTTCTTCCGCTGTCGAGGTCGGGAGTTGCGGAATCTGACGTTTACATCCCTATCATCGGCATTGCTATTATTGTGCCGACGCTTATTCTTATTGCGCTGTGTTTTTAAGTTGCCATCCCGGGCTTCGGGTGCTGCAGGATCTTTAGAATTGTGGATGCATCTTGCCAGCCACTTGTCTTCGTCCGTGCAAAAGCGGGTCATGAGGGAGGTAAGGGCGGACATGGTCCAAGGTTTGTCCTGGCCTAGCTGGCGAGCCAGCCATTCATCCCGAATATTGTGCCGGAAGGAGGCTATGGCCTCAGCGTCCGGACATTCAGCGATTTGGTTCTTCTTAGTCAAGAACCGATTCTAGAATTGCCGAGTAGACTCGCCAGGCTTCTGTACGACATTGCTGAGATCGGAAGAGTCCAGCGGGTGGACATAGGTTCCCTGGAAGTTAGAGCTGAACACATCTTCCAGGTCTTCCCAGCATCCAATCAAATTTTAGGGGAGGCTAATTAACCAATGTCGAGATGCCCCCTTAAGCTTAAGAGGGAGGTATTTGATGGCATGGAGACCGTCTCCTCGCATCATGTGGATATGGAGGAGGAAGTCCTCGATCCATACGGTTGGGTCAGTGGTCCCATCATACTGTTTTATATTCATGGGTTTAAACCATTCGGGGAACTGATGCCGCATTACCTCATCTATGAAGCACAGTGGGTGAGCGGCGCCTCTGACTCATGCTATGTCGCGCCTGTATTCAGCGTCTGTATGGGGCCGGTTGCGTTCCCGGACTCTGTTATTTTGGTCGAACCATGGTCTGTATCCGCCCCGTCTTTCGGGCGAGTACTCTTTGGATCCATAGATGGATCTTGTGTGGCCTGCTCTGTGATCCAGGTCATCTCGCAGGTCGAACCTATCATTGGGCACTGCCGGTATATAACTGGTGTCGTCAGCCGTCCTGTCCCGACCACGAGGGGGGTGGTCCGGCTTGTCGTATGGAGTACGGTTTGGAGACAGAGTATCAGTGAGTTCATCATCGAATTGTGGCAGCAGCCTTCTCCGAGGGTAGCTTTTGGGCTGGTTCGACAGACTGGTGCCGTATGCTTCCTTGGCTGAGAGGACTTTCATCCATTGATCATTCAGGTCATCCTGTTCGTCTTTGAGCTGCCATTCCTTGGACCTTAGGCTACAGGCCATTGCTATGAGTCGTTGCCTGATTTCTTCCTGATCTTCAAGGTTATCAGGGATGTACAAGTCATCGGCTTCCGGTATATCTTCCTCCTCAAACGGGGGAGGTAATCATCGCCCTCGGAGTCGTTGACGTTATCGGGGTTGTTTTGGTCCTCAGGCCCTTCCGGACCCTCTAATGAGTGCTCGGGGATATCGGGATTGCCATGATCAGCGGGGGTATTACCGTCCCCGTTGCTGATAATAGGTTTTCTTCCCTTATTGCTTTTGGATCGCTTATGCGATTTCCGACGCCTTGATGGCGCATCGCCCGATTTGTCGCCGTCATTGTGAGGCGTGTTATCGCCATTGGTGGCAGGAGTATCTACCATGTAGACGTCGTATGTAGAAGTGGTGGTCCAACTCCCGGTGTTAATGGGGGTTGGAGCACGATCCTCTTCATCCTATTCTGCCTCCTCAGAGGCATAGTCCAACATGTCGGTTAAATCCTCAATAGTGTCTATCAAGTGGGTGGTGGATGGGTCGAAAAATTAGTCCCGGCCTACACCATAACCGAACCGAGCATAGATCGGGTCTGGGTCAGTGATCTTCATCGACGAGAATTGGTCCAGGACCTCGTCGACCGCTGAGGGCCCGATTGAATCTAGTTGTTCGGAACTCATGGAGTTAACCTCCAAGACGTCCAGGCATGGGAAGTGTTTGGCAAGAACACATGTCCGGTCATCTGGCTTAATGGCTGGACCGGGATAAGAGATCGGCTCATCGCCATGGGTGACCCCATCGGCATGTCCGAAGACGGTGCTCGAGGCTAAAGCCTTAGAGTCCTCGGAGGCTATGGGCGAAGCTGCGAGCCCGATTAATGTCAAGTCACCCAAGAGTCAACAGAGAACTCTAAGTTTCCAAATCTGACCTCTCAATCAGGGGCAAAGCTCTCAACACGGCCTAGATGGCCAGCGGAATCAGTGTGCAGCACAACACTGCCAAAGGCGAAGATCTGTCCGGGGATGAAAGCGTCCATGTTGCGGACCTCTTCGTTGATGACAAGGCGAGGCATCGATTTCATCCCGCTCACAGAGGAACTCTCAATAAAAGCACCAATGTCGGTGTCAAAACCGGCGGATCTCGGGTAGGGGGTCCCAAAATGTGAGACTAGAATCGACGGTAACAGGAGACGAGGGGGACATGGATTTACCCAGCTTCGGGCCCTCCTATGGAGGTAATACCCTATGGCCTGCTTGGTTGTATTGATGATGTGGGGGGTTACAGAGTTGATCTACCTCGAAATCGAATAGCTAACCCTAGATGAGTTGTTCTATCTCTATACCCTAAAACCCTCCAGCTTATTTAGATGCCAAGGATGCCTAGGGTTTACACATGGTCGGTTACATGCCGAAGAGATAAACATGCCTATTTACTACATCAAACGTGGAGCGCAAGCCGTGCTTCATGAAGCTTCCATCTTGGAGACTGGGCCTTCAAATCTTCTAGTGTTCGGTAAGTGGCCCATAGTCCGGCCCATAAACAATAGGTCGGCTATCCGAGGACCCCTAATCCAGGACTTCCTCAAGTGTCACACTGGCGCTTCTCAGATTTAAAGCAGAAGGCAGTCTATCAAACAAGGCCTTCACAGAGTCGTTGAGTCTTTTCAAAGACATTCTTCTAGAAGATAATGTGCTCCCTAAAAGCACGAACGAAGCAAAGAAAATTGTTTGTCCATTGGAACTTGAAGTCCAGAAGATACACCCTTTTGTGAATGATTGTATGTTGTACCACGGTGATTACAAAGATTTGCGTTCATGCCGCATATGCAAGTACTCACAATACAAGCGCATGAGAGCACATGACAAGTACAAATTGGATGAATAGATTGAGACACAAATCTCGTTCCACGTTGTTTGGTAATTGCCTATAATTCCAAGGTTGAGGCGTTTGTTTGGAAACCCTAGAGAGGCAAAGAGGTTGCGGTGGCACCATGATGAGCGAACCATGGATAAGTATACGAGGCACACGAAAGAAGGGGCTCAATGGGAACAAATCGCTAAAAGATTTAAAGATTTTGCAAAGGATCATAGAAATATATGGCTAGGGGAGTGTACTGATGGATTTAATCCATTTGGCGATATGAACACCAAACACAGCACTTGGCCGGTGCTTCTATGCATATATAACCTTCCTCCTTGGTTGTGTATGAAGAAAAAATACATCATGATGTCGATGATTATCCAAGGCCCAAAGCAACCTGGAAATGATATCAACATTTAATTTGAGCTACTGGTAGAAGAACTGAAGACATTGTGGACGTCTGGTGTGAACTATTATGATGCCAATGCAAATGAGTTTTTCCGGCTACAAGAGTTGCTGCTGCACATCATTCAAGATATGCCAACATTAGGCAATAGTTTGGGGCAGAAAACAAAGGGACCAGTAGGATGTGTCACATGCATGGATAGGATTGAGAGTAGATTTCTTTCCAACTCGCGCAAAACAGTGTATTTGCGTCATCGTAGGTTCTTAAGGAGAAATGACCCTTACCGAAAAATGACTGCTGAATTTGATGGTACGGTAGAGAAAGGAACGGGCCCAAGACCCCATGACGGGAAAGAAGTCCACAACATGGTTAAAGGAATTAATATTGTGCTTGGCAAGGGATCCGGGCCGACGTCAAAAATAACACCCAAGGACCAAGTGTTTAAGAAGAAATCAGTGTTATGGTAATTACCTTACCGGGAGTTCCTAAGTGTATGCCATTGCATTAATGTCATGCATGTAGAGAAGAATGTCTGTGAAAGCATCCTTGGTACTCTACTCAAGATTAAAGTCAAAAGAAAGGATGGTGATGGTGCATGACTCGATATGCTTGGTGATCAATCACAACGCATGGATGAAGCAGAATATGATGACAAATTGCTCCACCGACACCAGAGGTACAATTTAACTGCAGCATAAGTAAAATAGTTCTTCTCATTTTTGGACGTAATGTTGCTCCACCGACACCAAATTGACACGTAATGTTGACACAAATCCTTTCGGTGGCCATAAGGAATATGATGGACACAGACATAAGAAACACATTGATTGATCTCTGCGATTTCTTCAACAAACTATGGCAGAAGGTGGTAGATGTTGAAGAGTTGGATAATATGCAAGCTGATATTGTAAGGATATTTTCAAACTTAGAGATGTTCTTCTCACCATCATTCTTTGATGTCATTGTCCATCTCACCGTGCACCTTATGGACGAGATATATATATTGTGGTCATGTGTTTCTTCGCAACATGTATCCCTTCGAGCGGTACATGGGAATATTGAAGCACTATTGTTGGAACCGATGTCATCCAGAGGCAAGCATCCTACGAGGTTATACCGCGGAGGAGGTGGTTGAGTTTTGCACCGAATACACGAAACTTAGACCTATAGGTGTGCCCCTCTCTCGCCATGAGGGAAGGCTGGTTGGTAAGCCGGCCCTTGCTGGCAATAATACTCTTGCACCTAGAGATATGTACGATCAAGCCCATTTGACGGTACTGCTTAACAGCCTAATACTCGACGCTTATGCTGCAGAACACATGGAGGAGATATGACAAAGCAACTTACCCAATGTGTTGTCACTAGCTACCGAGACAAATGCACACAATAGGGACTATATAAGATGGCTGAAGGATCGTTTGGCAAACGGACCCCAAGAAGACCTTGCAACATGGTTGGCACAAAAGACATGACCAACGTTTATGAAGTACCAAGCGTACGACATAAATGGCAACACGTTCTACACTGAGGAACGTGATGCTAAGACCGTGTATCATAACAACTCTGTTCGAATATAATGCCTAACTGTAGAGAAAGATGATAAACATGTGTACTATGAAACCATTGAATTGGGAGCCTTACTATGTGGAAATGAAGGTGGCATTATTCAAGTGCAGATGGGTCCCTCTTAGTAGTGTAAAGGTTGATGCTTACACCAGGAAGACATATGTTGACTGTAGAGTTATGGCATATCACAAGGACCCATTTATTCTTGCCAACGATGCTACCCAAATTTTCTTTGTGTCAGACCTCTTGCATACGCACTTCCATGTAGTGATGTATGGGAAGAGGAGGGTACTAGGCGTCGAGAATGTTGGTGATGAGGAGGAGTACAATAAATATGATGAGTTTCCACCTGAGGTGCCATGCAACATAGCAGAGGAGAAGCGTAAAATCATCAAAAATCCTAAGTTCATTAGGGGTCAACCTAATGATCGCGATCACAACATGTACATGTGAATTGATTTAAAAAAGTAGTCATTATGTCTACTATACTGAATTGTTGCATGTACTGAATTGTGAGGGATGCGTACTGAGTCCATTCTGTTATAAGTTTCTAATGTACTGTATTGCGAGGTATGCACGACCTTATGTTGATCTAGATTAATATGTTGCCACCTGTAGCAATGGATTTGAAATATTCAAGATAATTTACTTTATAGGCAGAACACTTAGTTCATCTCACTCCGGTACGTACGAATTGAACATGCGTAGTTTGGTTTACACATAGCACATAGTTCATTAACAAGAACCGTGTGCTTTCTAAACCTCAGGTTATGAAACCTAATGCGCGCAACGTGAGTCCTGTTTTCTGACTAGACAAAACCGAAACCACACCGATCGTGCGTGTGCACCATAGGATTCACCCAGATCGAAGGTCCTTATACCTCTCGTCAACAATCGCTGTTGAAGTTGGGATTTGGTTTATATGCAATAAATGCCACGTAAATGATAAAACATGCTGAAAAATATTGGAGGAGCCCAAAAATGCGCCAGAAAATCAACCCTGGTGTATAATTATGATTGACTATC
Organism: Hordeum marinum; assembly: GCA_022496015.1. Taxonomy (NCBI): domain Eukaryota; kingdom Viridiplantae; phylum Streptophyta; class Magnoliopsida; order Poales; family Poaceae; genus Hordeum; species Hordeum marinum. Next base: position 300,407,730 of record CM039672.1, on the reverse strand, counting down.
GTGGGATAAAATTTGGAGGAGAGGCGATGAAGACACCGTCGATTCAAGTTCGATTTGCCACTTCTCCCCTTCGAACTATGATCCTTCTACTCTGATGCTACGATTTCCAAATAGCGATCATTGTAGCTTGTGCCAAATTTTACCAAAAATTTTCCACGGTGTCTCGAGATAATGCCATGATGACACACTGATTTCCGTGATTTTCTGAGTCCATCTGCATTTCTTGTAATTAAATTACTGACATTTATTTAGGTGGACACATCTCCCATCCGAAATGATTGGCAATTCTTCTCATTCATTGCACAATGACGAAAAACATGCAAAGTGATACACAAATGATTTGTAAGAGATTCTTTCCCACCATCCACACGTAATTCATGTTGTGATATTTTATTTATAAGAACTAATTAACATGGTAACTGCAAAAATATGACTTAGATATAGCAAACGAGACATGTAATCCACCAGAAGATTAATATTAGGAGTACGATGATGTTTGGATACCATGGAAAAAACCAAGGCGAAAGGACGAGATTAACATTGATTGGAGCCCGAAATGCCAACTCTACTTTTCATAAACCATGATGCTTTGTGCGAGATGCATTCATTTTCAAGGGGCAGGCCATCACAACTTCCGCCAGACATTACCAATTTTTCGCATGGGGTCTTCACATCATGCCACGGTAACACACCCATTTTTGTAATATTTGTAATACATCTGCATTTCCTCCAATTAAATTACTAACAAGCCCCATGTAGGTGAAAAAATGTCTTCAAATTAGCAAACAAGTCATGAAATGCGATCGAAAATCAATACATGGGCAAATAGTTGATTGTGTGCGAATGAAAATAATTGGAGGCGAAATAATGGTGTCCTTGATTCATTTGAAATGAAAATATGACTGTTCCGCATGGACAAATAGCACACGGTTCGTTAACTAGAACTGTGTGCTTTCTAAACTGCGGCCTATGGAACCTAGTGCGTGCAACGTGAGTCCTTCTTTCTGATTGGAGAAAACCCAAACCACACGGATCGTGCGTCTGCATCAGAGGATTCACCCAGATCGAACGAAGGTCCTTATACCTCTCGTCAACAATCGCTCTTGAAGTTGGGATGTGGTTTATATGCAATAAATGCCCCGTAAATGGTAAAAAATGCTGAAAAATATCGGATGAGACAAAAAATGCGCCAGAAAATCAATCCCGATGTATAATTATGATTGACTACTATGGGATAAAATTTGGAGGAAATGCGATGAAGACACCGTCGATTGGAGTTCGATTTGCCACTTCTCCCCTTGGAACTATGATCCTTCTACTCAGATGCTATGGTTTCCAATTAGCGATCATTGTAGCTTGGGCTAAATTTGACCAAATTTTTTCCTCGGTGTCTCGAGATCACGCCATGATGACACACTGATTTTTGTGATTTTCTGAGTCCATCTGCATTTCTTGTAATTAAATTCCTGACATTTATTTAGGTGGACACATCTCCCGTCCGAAATGCTTGGCAATTCTTCTCATTCATTGCACAATGACGAAAATCACACAAAGTGACACACAAATGATTTGTAAGAGATTCTTTGTCACCATCCACGCGTAATTCATGTTGTGATATTTTATTTATAAGAACTAATTAACATGGTAACTATAAAAATATGACTTAGATATAGCAAATGAGACATGCAATCCACCAGAAGATCAATATTAGGAGTGCGTTGATGTTTGCATACCATGGAAAAAACCAAGGCGAAAGGATGAGATTGACACTGATTGGAGCCCAAAATGCTAACTCTACTTTTCATAAACCGTTATCCTTTGTCCGAGATGCATTCGTTTTCAAAGGGCAGGCCATCACAACTTCCGCCCGACATTACCAATTTTTTGGACGGGGTCTTCACATCATGCCACTGTGACACACCCATTTTTGTAATATTCATAATACATCTGCATTTCCTCCAATTAAATTACTAACAAGCCCCATGTTGGTGGAAAAACTATCTTAAAATTGGCAAACAAGTCATGAAATGCGTCCGAAAATCAATACATGGGCTCATAGTTGATTGTGTGCCAATGAAAATAATTCGAGGCGAAATAATGGTGTCCCTGATTCATTTGAAATGAAACTATGACCGTTCTGCATGGACAAATAGCACACGGTTCGTTAACTAGAACCATGTGCTTTCTAAACCGCGGCCTATGAAACCTAGTGCGCACAACGTGAGTCCTTTATGATTGGAGAAAATCCAAACCACACGGATCGTGTGTCTGCACCGTTGAATTCACCCAGATCGAACGACAGTCCTTATACCTCTCGTCAACAATCGCTGTTGAAGTTGGGATTTGGTTTATATGCAATAAATGCCCCATAAATGATAAAAAGGCTAAAAAATATCGGACGAGCCCAAAAATGTGCCAGAAAATCAACCCTGGCATATAATTATGATTGACTATTGTGGGATAAATTTTTATGGAGATGCGATGAAGACACCATCGATTGGATTTCGATTTGCCACTTCTCCACTTGGAACTATGATCCTTCTACTCAGATGCTATCGTTTCCAATTAGCGATCATTGTAGCTTGTGCCAAAATTTACCATATGTTTTCCACGGTGTCTCGAGATCATGCCACGATGACACACCGGTTTTCTTGATTTTCTGAGTCCATCTGCATTTCATGTAATTAAATTACTAACATTTATTTAGGTGGACACATCTCCCATTCGAAATGCTTGGCAATTCTTCTCATTCGTTGCACAATGACGAAAATCACACAAAGTGACACACAAAATGATTTATAAGAGATTCTTTGCCACCATACACACGTAACTCATGTTGTGATATTTTATTTATATGAACTAATGAACATGGTAACTGTAAAAATATGACTTAGATATAGCAAATGAGACATGTAATCCACCAGAAGATCAATATTAGGAGTACGATGATGTTTGCATACCATGGAAAAAACCAAGCCGAAAGGATGAGATTGACACCGATTGGATTCCGAAATGCCAACTCTAATTTTCATAAACCATCATCCTTTGTGCGAGATGCATTCGTTTTCAAAGGGCAGGCCATCAGAACTTTCGCCAGACATTACAATTTTTTTGCACGGGGTCTTCACATCATGCCATGGTGACACACCCATTTTTGTAATATTCTTAATACATTTGCATTTCCTCCAATTAAATTATTAACAACCCCCATGTTGGTGGAATAAATGTCTTCGCATTAGCAAACAATTCATGAAATGCGGTCGAAAATCAATACATGGGCTAATAGTTAATTTTCTGCAAATCAAAATAATTCGAGGGAAAATGATGGTGTCACAAATTCATTTGAAATGAAAATATGACTATTCTGCATGGAAAAATAGCACACAGTTCATTAACTAGAACCGTGTGCTTTCTAAACCACGGCCTATGAAACCTAGTGCGCGCAACGTGAGTCATGCGTTCTAATTGGACAAAACCCAAACCATAGGGATCGTGACTCTGCACCGTAGGATTCACCTAGATCAAACGACGGTCCTTATATCGCTCGTCAACAATCGTTGTTGAAGTTGAGATTTGGTTTATATGCAATAAATGCCTCGTAAATGAAAAAATGTCGAAAAATATTGGACGAGCCCAAAAATGCGCTAGAAAATCAACCCTGGCGTATAATTATGATTGACTACCGAGGGAGAAAATTTGGAGGAGAGGCAATGAAGACACCGTCGATTGGAGTTTGTTTTGCCACTTCTCCCCTTGGAACTATGATCCTTCTACTTAGATGCTATGGTTTACAATTAGCGATCATTGTAGCTTGTGCCAAAATTTACCAAATTGTTTCCACGGTGTCTCAAGATCACGCCATGATGACACACCGATTTTCGTGATTTTCTGATTCCATCTGCATTTTCTGTAATTAAATTATCGACATTTATTTAGGTGGACACATCTCCCGTCCAAAATGCTTGACAATTCTTCTCATTCGTTGCACAAGGACGCAAATCACGCAAAGTGACACACAAATGATTTGTAAGAGATTCTTCGCCACCTTTTGCATGTAATTCATGTTGTGATATTTTATTAATAAGAACTAATTAACATGACTGCAAAAATATGACTTACATATAGCAAACGAGACATGTAATCCACCAGAAGATCAATATTAGGAGTACTATGATGTTTGCATACCATGGAAAAAACCAAGGGGAAAGGATGAGATTGACAACGATTGGAATCCAAAATGCCAACTCTTATTTTTGTTAACCATGATCCTTTGTGCGAGATGCATTCATTTTCAAAGGGAAGGCCATCACAACTTCCGCCAGACATTACTAATTTTTTGCACAGGGTCTTCACATCATGCCATGGTGACACAACCATTTTTGTAATATTTGTAATACATCTGCATTTCCTCCAATTAAATTACTAACAAGCCCCATGTTGGTGGAAAAAATGTCTTCAAATTAGCAAAAAAGTCATGAAATGCGGTCGGAAATCAATACATGGGCTAATAGTTGACTGTCTGTGGATGAAAATAATTCGAGGCAAAATGATGGTGTCCCGAATTCATTTGGAATGAAAACATGAATTATCTGCATGGACAAATAACACATGGTTCATTAACTAGAACAATGTGCTTTCTAAACCGCGGCCTATGAAACCTACTGAGCACAACGTGAGTCCTGCTTTCTGACTGGACAAAACCCAAACCACACGGATCGTGCGTGTGCACCATAGGATTCACCCAGATTGAATGACGGTCCTTATATCTCTCGTCAACAATCACGCTTGAAGTTGGGATTTGGTTTATATGCAATAAATGCCCTGTAAATAATAATAAATGCTAAAAAATATCGGAAGAGCCCAAAAATGCGCCAGAAAATCAACCGTCGCGTATAATTATGATTGACAACCCTCGGATAAAATATGCAGGAGAGGCGATGAAGAGACCGTCGGTTGGAGTTCGATTTTCCATGTCTCCCCTTGGAACTATGATCCTTCTACTTAGATGCTATGGTTTCGAATTAGCGATCATTGTAGCTTGTGCCAAATTTTACCAAATTTTTTCCATGGTGTCTCGAGATCACATCACGAAGACACACCAATTTTCGTGATTTCTTGAGTCCATCTGCATTCCTGTAAATAAATTATTGACATTTATTTAGGTGGAACATCTCCCATCCGAAATGCTTGACAATTCTTCTCATTCATTGCATAATGACGAAAAGCACGCAAAGTGACACACAAATGATTTGCAAGTGATTCTTTGCCACCATCCACACGTAATTCATGTTGTGATATTTTATTTATAAGAACTAATTAACATGCTAATTGCAAAATTATGACTTAGAGATAGCAAACAAGACATGTAATCCACCAGAAGATCAATATTAGGAGTACGATGATATTTGCATACCATGGAAAAAACCAAGGCGAAAAGATGAGATTGACACCGATTGGAGTTCGAAATGCCAACTCTAACTTTCATAAACCATGATCCTTTGTGCGAGATGCATTTGTTTTCAAAGGGCAGGCCATCACAACTTCCGCCAGACATTACCAATTTTTTGCACGGGGTCTTCACATCATGCCACAGTGACACACCCATTTTTGTAATATGCATAATACATCTGCATTTCCTCCTATTAAATTACTAACAAGCCCCATGTTGGTGGAAAAATGTCTTCAAATTAGCAAACAAGTTATGAAATGCGCCCAAAATCAATACATGGGCTAAATGATTGTCTCCCAAATTCATTTGAAATGTAAATATGTTGTTTTGCAAGGACAAATAGCACACGGTTAGATAACTAGAACCATGTACTTTCTAAACCGCGGCCTATGAAACCTAGTGCGCATAACGTGAGTCCTGCTTTATGATTGCACAAAACCCAAACCACATGGATCGTGCGTCTGCAACATAGGATTATCCCAGATCGAACGGCGGTCTTTATACCTCTCGTAAACAATCACAGTTGAAGTTGGGATTTGGTTTATATGCAATAAATGCCCCATAAATGATAAAAAATGCTGAAAAATATCAGACGAGCCCAAAAATGTGCCAGAAAGTCAACCTTGGCGTATAATTATGATTGACTACCATGGGATAAAATTTGGAGGAGAGGCGATGAAGACACCGTCGATTGGAGTTCGATTTGCCACTTCCCCCTTGAAACTATGATCCTTCTACTCAGATGCTATGGTTTCCAATTAGTGATCATTCTAGCCTGTGCCAAATTTTACCAAAGTTTTTCCATGTTGTCTCGAGATCACGCCATGATGACACACCGATTTTGGTGAATTTTTGAGTCCATTTGCATTTCTTGTAATTAAATTATTGACATTTATTTAGGTGGACACATCTCCCGTCTGAAATGCTTGACAATTCTTCTCATTCGTTGCACAATGACGAAAATAACGCGAAATGACACACAAATGATTTGTGAGAGATTCTTTGCCACCATCCACACATAACTCATGTTGTGATATTTTATTTATTAGAACTAATTAACATGGTAACTGCAAAAATATGACTTGGATATAGCAAACGAGACATGTAATCCACCAGAAAATCAATATTAGGAGTATGATGATGTTTGCATACCTCGGAAAAAACCAAGGCGAAAGGATGAGATTGACACCGATTGGAGTCCGAAATGGCAACTCTACTTTTCATAAACCATAATACTTTGTGCGAGATGCATTCATTTCCAAAGGGCAGGCCATCACAACTACCGCCAGACATTACCAATTTTTCGCACGGGGCCTTCACATCATGCCACGGTGAGAAACCCATTTTTGTAATATTCATAATACATTTGTATTTCCTCAATTAAATTACTAATAAGCCCCATGTTGGTGGAAAAAATGTCTTCAAATTAGCAAACAAGTCATGAAATGCGGTTGGAAATCAATTCATGGGCTAATAGTTGATTGTCTGCAGATGAAAATAATTTGAGGCAAAATGATGGTGTTCCAAATTCATTTGAAATGAAAATATGACTGTTCTACATGGACAAATATCACCCGGTATGTTAACTAGGATCGTGTGCTTTTCTAAACCGCGGCCTATGAAACTTAGTGCGCGCAACGTGAGTCCCGCATTATGATTGGGCAAAACGCAAACCACACGGATCGTGCGTCTACACTATAGGAGTCACCCAGATCGAACGGTGGTCCTTCTACCTCTTGTCAACATTCGGCGTTGAAGTTGGGATCTGGTTTATATGCAATAAATGCCTTGTAAATGATAAAAAATGCTGAATAATATCAAACGAGACATCTAATCCACCAGAAGATCAATATCAGGAGTATGATGATATTGCATACCATGGAAAAAACCATGGCGAAAGGATGAGATTGACAAAGGTTGGAGTTTGAAATGCCAACTCTACTTTTCATAAACCATGATCCTTTGTGCAAGATGCTTTCGTTTTCAAAGGGAAGGCCATCAAAACTTCCGCCAGAAATTACCATTTTTTCGCACGGGGTCTTCACATCATGCCACGGTGACACACCCATTTTTGTAATATTCGATTACATCTAGATTTCCTCCAATTAAATTACTAACAAGCCCCATGTTGGTGGAATGTCTTCAAATTAGCAAACAAGTCATGAAATGCGACCGAAAAGCAATACATGGGCTAATAGTTGATTGTGTGCGGATGAAAATAATTCGAGAGGAAATGACGGTGTCCCAAATTCATTTGAAAGGAAAATACGACTGTTCTGCATGGACAAATAGCACACAGTTCGTTAACTAGAACCATGTGCGATTGGAGTTCGATTTACCACTTCTCCCCTTGGAACTATGATCCTTGTACTTAGATGCTATGGTTTCCAATTAGCGATCATTGTAGCTTGTGCCAAATTTTACCAAATTGTTTCCACGGTGTCCCAAGAACACGTCGCGACGACACACCGATTTTCGTGACTTTCTCAGTCCATATGCATTTCTTTTAATTAAATTACTGACATTTATTTAGGTGGACACATCTCCCGTCCGAAATGCTTGACAATTCTTCTCATTCGTTGCACAATGACGAAAATCACGCAAAGTGTCATGGATTTATCACGGCAGATGTCCGGGTGAACGGACTTGGAATTGAGGCCATCGCTAACGTGATGGACCCAAAGGGGTTGATTGGGACGAAGGACACGAGTTTACCCAGGTTCGGCCCCTCAAGTCGAGGTAATAGCCTACGTCCTGCTTGTTCTTGTATTGCTTGTTGTATCGATTACAAGGGAGCTAAAGCTTGACCTAGTTCTCGATAACCTGATCTCTAAGTCGCCCCGGGTCTGCCTTTATATAGGAGGTCAGGACCATGGGTCTTTACAATTGTCTAACCGAGTCTCATTGTCTATCCGAGTCTTCCTCTATCTTCTTTTCCAAGCTGTCCCCGAGCGGCTTAGACGCCCGGGTCTTCTCCGTTTGGGCCACCTTGCGGCCCACACCTTGAGCCGCTTATCTTCCTGGGCCGTAGACTTTACGGCTCACCCTTGGGCCGGCTCACGAGCCATTAATGTGACCCGGAACCTTAATGGCGGGTCATATTGCGGGGTTATATCCCCAACATTAGGCCCCAGGTTGAATTGAGCTTGCTCACTTCATCCCTTTCTTCTGCTCTTCGGCGAGTCGCCCGGTGATGACCCGGCGTGACGTCATGTGGTCCCTGCAAGAAAGATCCGCTGACGTACCCCCAAATCTTTTATTAAATGGTCAACCCGAAAATCGAGGCGTCCACCTCGGTCAAATGGTTTCCGTCGCCTAGATTTTCGCGCCCGCCTTGTCTTCTCTTTAAGTAAGACCTGTGGCGGGTGGAAACTTTCCTTCTCCCGCTCACCCTTCATCATCTTCCTCTCGTTGTCTCCGCTCCAGCACTCCCTGCTCCGGCGCTGTCTTCGCATCGTCATCAACCAGGCCGCTGCATCAACCTGTGTCCATCCATAGCTTCTTCCGCGTCCGCCGCTCCATCATCGGTAAGCCCAAGCTCATCCTTAGATCCATTGCCACCGTAGTAGGGTTTGCGGAAGCTCCGTCGCCGCTGCTTGGGCTCCGTCCGCACCATCGTCGGTGCACTCCCGACGCCGTTGATGCCTTTAACGCGCATCCTTGCCGCGCCGCCGTGTACGGGGCGGCCGTGCACAATGCGCGGATCGTCGCGACTCTGTTTTCTTTCTTCTGATTCGTCTGTTCTTCGCTAGGTCGAGAATAAGAACCTTTTTTCCTACTTTTGTAGATCCTAGTTGTAGCGGTAGTTTGCGAAACCTGTTTTCAGGACTTAGCCGATTTTTGCTCCTCCTTTCCTTGTTGAACCGCCAGGCCTCTCCGGCTCTCATCACCCGGACTATGGCATATTATTTGTAGAGCCCTTAAAATTGTAAACCGTCATAGATATCTGCTTGCTCTTAACTCGCCGCGTATTTTAATTTTGCACAGTCTTTAAGCCGCCAGTATGTCTCGCGCCTCCAACTCATGCAACTGGGTCGGGTCTTGCATGACGGAAGAGTACTTAACAGATTTTGTTGGTGCGGGCACTCTTCCTTCCAAGGAGGTCCTTCATTGGCGGGTTCCGGGTGACGGAACACGACCCTCTCCCCAAAAAGGAGAGGTAGTACTTTTCTCTGACCATATCGAGCGAGGATTCGTGCCACCCGGCTCGAAATTCTTCCGTGATGTTCTCCACTTATACAAGCTTCACCCTCAAGACTTGGCCCCCAACTCCGTTTCAAACATATGCAATTTCCAAGTGCTCTGCGAAGTCTACCTGCAAATCAAGCCATTTGTGGGTTTGTTTCGAGAGTTCTTCTATGCCAACCGCCAAATCGAAATGAAAGGCGGTCCAAGTCTGGAGCTTGGCGGTATTTCCATTCAACGACGCAGAGACATCATCTTTCCGGCTGCGCAGATGCCGAGTCATCCGAAGGATTGGAACAAGACTTGGTTCTACTGCAAGGACACCTCTCCTGAGAATGAGCGCCCATTGCTGGGTTATCGTCCCTCCCGGCTCAGGACAGATTCAGAACTTCCTGGTCGGCTCTCAACTTCGGAACGTGCCAGGTATGAGCCGGCTCATGCCAAGATCAAGGCACTCATGGCCAATGGTTTAACCGGATTGGATTTGATTTGCTGCTAGATTTCTTGGTGGATCATGCCCTTAAGCCATAGAAGCCGGCTTATGTGTGAATATGAAGGCAAGTATGACAGCTCCTTATGCTTCAGTCAATCAACCCTCATAGAGGATGACATCACCACTGTCATCCGGAGCCTTGTCCATGAAGCCTCCAGCTCATGCAGCACCATTGGCCTGACGCCTTTTAGCGTCAACAATCCGGCTCCAGATGTAAGTTAATTTCTTTCCATCCGTCTCTTGGATTTTTGTTTGTACCTTGCTGATCTATTACTCTTCTCCGGTTTATTTTCCCAGGTCGACTCTGATTTCTGGAAGAAGGAATACGTCCCTCCTCCGAAGAAGCTCAAGAAGAAGGCTCCAGCCAAGAAGCCAAAGAGAGACGCCCCGCGAGAGGAATGGTTTGACCCGCCACCGTCATCTAGCTCAGAGGTAAAATTTTAGTTGTCTGTTTGATACTTTGCCTTCTTGTTTTACCAATGCTTGTTTTACTCATAGGATGACGTGGAGACCAGCCGTGCCAACGCCCCTGAGGTAAACTATGTTTCTTCTGGCTCAGAGTATTTTGTCCCCCGAATGCCGCGACGGGTTATCAGAAAAGTTCCTCTTTCTCATCCTCTTGCTTATCTGGCTCCCGACTTTCTTTTGAAAAAGCAACAACAGGCTGAACGTCGCCAGACCCGGAGCGCCGGCTCCACTGAGCTTATGTCCGGCTTGCCGAACTCGCCGGCTCCGAAGAAGCGCCCCGCAGAGGTATGTGCTCCTGTTTGATTCATTTCTCTTTATAACCTTGGTGTTGTCTCATCTTTCTTAAATTTCATCTCAGAAAGCGCCCTCTTCTGGCAACTCTTCGACAACCGCTCTGCCGCCTCCCAAGATCAACCCGTTGTAAGTGTTTTTCCACTATAACATCCGGTTCTTTGTAGGGTAATAATATCCTTTGGATTCTGATCTTTCTATCTTGCTATGCCCAAGCCAAGCATCGGAAGACCAACAAGCCCTCCCCCGGACCTGCTACTCAAGAGCCGGAGCAAGAACAACCGGAGGAGCCACAACCGGATGTAGATCCGCCAATTGCCTCCACTGAGCCGGCTGCTGAAGATATCATCCCGGAGAGCCCTCTAAGGGGTCCTTCAAAACCGCCAAGTCCTGCCAAGACCACTGCAACTCTGGAAGTCACGATCACCAGTTCTGCTCCTCAGTCTCCTCCAGCTCACGTGCCGACCAGGCATAAAGAGTCGACCGAGGCCTCCAAGAAGCTAGACTTCGACTCTTCTTTTGAGAAGATGACGGCCGAAGAACTCCACGTCGGGTATACGAACCAGCTTTCCACCAGCCGAGATCTTGAACTTCGGCTGGTCAACTTGATGAAGATAAAATATGAGGTACTCCTCCTCTTGCTATAACCTTACTTAGCCCCCAAGGGCCGGTTCAATTCTAGCTTAAGAGTTGAACCGGGTCTTTTCTGATCCTCTGTAGAAAATCCAAATCCATTGCACCCAAGGGCCGACTCAAACTTGATAAAGTTGAGTCGGAGCTTTAATGTAGATAGCCTGAAGAACCACTTGTAGCCCCCAAGGACCGACTCAAACTTGATAACACCGAGTCGGAGCTTTTATTGTAAGTCAATTTGAAGAGCCATATTGTAGCCCCCAAGTTCCGGATTAACTTTGATGAAGATGAGCCGGAACTGTATTGATTTCTCGAAGATCAAATATACATTAGCCCCCAAGTGTCGAACCTATTACTTGCAATCTGCTTGAGACTTGTATAAATTTGTTTTTAATCTTCATCATTCGATACGATTTCCATTCTGGCAACTTACTCTGTATTTTCATATGTCATAGGAAGCCTTAAATGAAGTCGGGTCGTAGTTGATGGACCTGAAGACCAACCTGGCGGCTCAACAAGAGGCCCGCAGCATCTCCGATGAAAAGTGCCAGCTTCTCTCTGAGGAGTTGGCCGTAATCAAGGCCAATTTTGCTACTCTTAAGGAGTCAGCTGAATCTGAGAAGACTGCTTTGACCCAACGGGCGGATGACGCCGACCAGCGGCTGATAGCTGTGGCGGATGAACTCCAAGGCTTGAAGTGCCACATAAGCAAGATGTCAGCCGCCCTCTTTGGTAAGCTTCTGATAACTTTGTGTTTCCAATGGCTACAACTTTACTTAGACTGGCGACTCATCTGAATTGTCCGGTTTATACAGGTCCTAGGAGCCGGCAGTTGGCTTCTGATAGCCTGCTGCCGTTGAAGGCCATCTATACCTTAACTGAGCAGTTGTACTGTGGTGCAATCTGCACTATCAAGGCCGTGCAATATAAGGATAAAATTCTGGCGACTCTCAGGGGTGTTTTAGAGCTCTTCTCCACCATGCCTAAGCAAATCACCGAGATCAAGAAATCAACCGCCCGCCAAGGGCCCATTGCGGGTATTAGCCGGGCTTTGGCCTTTGCTCCGGGTCTAACAGCCGCCAAGATGATGGAGGGCTTCCCTTCGAGGAAAGATGACGGCTCAGAGTTTACTGACGCTAACAACAACCGGTGCATGAAGGAGTCCCGGGTGTTAGCTTCTGTCTTGGCGGAGGAGGTTGATCTATCAACTTATCAAGCAACCTATGACCCGGAGTAGAAGAGAGTCTGCGGTCCTTTGTACGAGTGCAAAGACTTGACGCCTGCTCGGAGTAAGGACCTCTTTGCTCCCGATCTTGACCCATCACCTTATTTTGAAGGCTCTTTTGCGGCTCTAACGAACTGCAATTGGGATTTGGACAACCTCCAGATCAGGGCCACAGAAGAGCCGGCGCTGGATGACCCGTCAGCTAATTAGCTTCTGTTTAAAGAACTTGTATCAGCTTAACCCGCCGTGTGATGGCTGAAAAACTTGTCTAAAATTTTGATCTCCTTTGGGAGTGTAATAGCTAGATGAAATTTGTCTGGAACTTGTCATGATGTTTCTATAAGATGATCCGGCTTGTGGCTGCCATTTGTCTCTGTATGCTTTGAATCATTTAGACTTGCCTTGTCATCACAGAACACACCTGTAGCTGAGAGTAGGTAAACTGCACCCGGAGGCGGTGACTCCCTTTTGGTGATTGCGGCTAATCTGGTCAACCGGATATGGCATAAAGCCTGGCCGATAAGGCATTTAGAAGATACACCCGAAGGTAATAATATGGCGTAGACGCTGGCGGATAAACATTAGAAGTTCTACCCGAAGGTAGGAAGCCGCCCTCGCCGCGGCTAATTTTCCTTAGCCGGATTTTTATAAGAACAACTAATAGGCGTTAGAAGCTGTACCCGAAGGTAAGAAGCCGCCGTTCACCGCAGCTAAGTTACCTTAGCTGTTTTTACAAGAACAACTAATTGTTGGGAGACATAGTAGTAAATCAAAATTTTCCTATGTGTCACCAAGATCTATCTATGGAGAAACCAGCAACGAGTGGGGAGAGATTGCATCTTCATACCTTTGAAGATCGCTAAGTGGAAGCGTTACAAGAACGCGGTTGATGGAGTCGTACTCGCAGCGATTCAGATCGCCGTGGATTCCAATCTAAGCACCGAACAACGGCGCCTCCGCGTTCAACACACGTGCAGCCCGGTGATGTCTCCTACGCCTTGATCCAGCAAGGAGGAAGGAGAGGTTAGGGAAGGGCTCCAACAGCAGCACGCCGGCGTGGTGGTGGTGGAGTAGCAAGGTATTTCGGCAGGGCTTCGCCTAAGCGCTGCGGAGGAGGAAGAAGAGAGGTAGGGCTTTGTCGTGAGAGAGAGAGAGTTCAAAACTGTTCTCAAAAGGCCAAAACCTCAAGTATATATAGGAGGAGGGAGAGGGAGGGCTGGCTTGGACTCTCCTCCAAGGAGGAGAGCTTCGGCCGAATCAAAGGGAGAGTCCACCTCCCACAAGGGAGGTGGATCTCCTCCTTTTCAAACTCCTTTGCCCATATCTACTCCTCCAGCCGCATGGGCCTTTCTAGAAGGTCTTGGGCAGCCCAATAAGGGCTAACACACCTCCTCTAAGGGCCCACAAAGTTCTATGGTCGTCACACCCCTCCCGGGGTCCTCCGGGACCCTCCCGGCACTCCGCTCTTGGTTACATGGGTCCTACGTGCCGGAGGACCCATTTGCTTACCACTACGGGTTCGGGAGACACGTGGACATGACCGAGACACTTCTCCGGCCAATACCCAACAGCGAGATCTGGATACCCATGTTGGCTCCCACATGCTCCACGATGATCTCATCGGATGAACCACGATATCGGGGATTCAATCAACCCCGTATACAATTCCCTTTGTCTATTGGTATGATACTTGCCCGAGATTCGATCGTCGGTATCTCTATACCTTGTTCAATCTCATTACCGGCAAGTCTCTTTACTCGTTCCGTAATACATCATCCCGTGGCTAACTCCTTAGTCACATTGAGCTCATTATGATGATGTCTTACCGAGTGGGCCCAGAGATACCTCTCCGTCACACGGAGTGACAAATCCCAGTCTCGATTCGTGCCAACCCAACAGACACTTTCGGAGATACCCGTAGTGCACCTTTATAGCCACCCAGTTACGTTGTGACGTTTGGCACACCCAAAGCATTCCTACGGTATCCGGGAGTTGCATAATCTCATGGTCTAAGGAAACGATACTTGACATTGAAAAGCTTTAGCAAACGAACTACACGATCTTGTGCTAAGCTTAGGATTGGGTCTTGTCCATCACATCATTCTCCTAATGATGTGATCCCGTTATGAACGGCATCCAATGTCCATGGTCATGAAACCGTGACCATCTATTGATCAACGAGCTAGTCAACTAGAGGCTCACTAGGGACATGTTGTGGTCTATGTATTCACACATGTATTACGGTTTCCGGTTAACACAATTATAGCATGAACAATAGACAATTATCATGAACAAGGAAATACAATAATAACCATTTTATTATTGCCTCTAGGGCATATTTCCAACAGTCTCCCACTTGCACTAGAGTCAATAATCTAGTTACATTGTGATGAATCGTACACCCATAGCATTCTGGTGTTGATCATGTTTTGCTCGTGAGAGAGGTTTAGTCAACGGATCTGCGACATTCAGATCCATATGCACTTTACAAATATCTATATCTCCCTCCTGAATGTAATCACGAATGGAGTTGAAGCGGCGCTTGATGTGTCTTGTCTTCTTGTGAAACCTGGGCTCCTTCGCAAGGGCAATAGCTCCAGTGTTGTCACAGAATAGAGTCATCGGGCCCGACGCACTTGGAATTACTCCTAGGTCGGTGATGAACTCCTTCATCCAGACTCCTTCCTTTGCTGCTTCCGAAGCAGCTATGTACTCCGCTTCACATGTAGATGCCGCCACGACGCTTTGCTTGCTGTTGCACCAGCTGACTGCCCCTCCGTTCAAAATATACACGTATCCGGTTTGCGACTTGGAGTCGTCCGGATCTGTGTCGAAGCTAGCATCGACGTAACCCTTTACGACGAGCTCTTCGGCACCTCCATATACAAGAAACATGTCCTTTGTACTTTTCAGGTACTTCAGGATGTTCTTGACCGCTGTCCAGTGTTCCGCTCCGGGATCACGTTGGTACCTCCCTACCAAACTTATGGCAAGGTTCACATCAGGTCTGGTACACAGCATGGCATACATAATAGAGCCTATGGCTGAAGCATAGGGGATGATACTCATCTCTTCTCTATCCTTTGCCGTGGTCGGGCATTGAGTCGTACTCAATCTCATACCTTGTAACACAGGCAAGAATCCCTTCTTGGGCTGGTCCATATTGAACTTCTTCAATATCTTTTCAAGGTATGTGCTTTGTGAAAGACCTATGAGGCGTCTCGATCTATCTCTATAGATCTTAATACCTAATATGTAAGCAGCTTCTCCAAGGTCCTTCATTGAAACACACTTATTCAAGTAGGCCTTTACACTTTCCAAGAGTTCTATATCATTTCCCATTATCAGTATGTCATCCACATATAATACGAGAAATGCTACAGAGCTCCCACTCACTTTCTCATAAATACATGGTTCTTCATAAACCTGTACAAACCCAAACGCTTTAATCACTTCATTAAAGCGAATGTTCCAACTCCGAGATGCTTGCACCAGCCCATAGATGGAGCGCCAGAGCTTGCATACCTTGTTAGCATCTTTTGGATCGACAAAACCTTCCGGCTGCATCATATATAGTTCTTCCTTGAGGAAGCCGTTAAGGAATGCCGTTTTGACGTCCATTTGCCAGATCTCATAATCATAAAATGCGGCAATTGCTAACATGATTCGGACAGACTTCAGCATCGCTACGGGTGAGAAAGTCTCATCATAGTCAACTCCTTGAACTTGTCGATAACCCTTAGCAACAAGCCGAGCCTTATAGACGGTCACATTACCATCCGCGTCAGTCTTCTTCTTAAAGATCCATTTATTTTCAATGGCTCGCTTATCATCAGGCAAGTCCACCAAAGTCCATACTTTCTTCTCATACATGGATCCTATCTCGGATTTCATGGCGTCAAGCCATTTGTTGGAATCCGGGCCCGCCATCGCTTCTTCATAGTTCGAAGGTTCACCGTTGTCTAACAACATGATCTCTAGGACAGGGTTGCCGTACCACTCTGGTGCGGAACGTGTCCTAGTGGACCTTCGACGTTCAATAGTAACTTGATCTGAAGTTTCATGATCATCATCATTAACTTCCTCCCTAGCCGGTGTAGGCTCCATAGAAACAACTTCCTGTGCTGTGCTACTCTCCGGTTCGAGTGGAGGTACAATTACATCATCAAGTTCTATTTTCCTCCCACTTACTTCTTTCAAGAGAAACTCTTTCTCGAGAAAGGATCCATTCTTGGCAACAAAGACTTTGCCCTCGGATGGTAGGTAGAAGGTATACCCAATAGTCTCTTTGGGATATCCTATGAAGACACACTTTTCCGCTTTGGGTTCGAGCTTCTCAGGTTGAAGTTTCTTCACATAAGCATCGCATCCCCAAACTTTTAGAAACGACAGCTTAGGTTTCTTTCCAAACCATAATTCATATGGTGTCGTCTCAACGGATTTTGACGGTGCCCTATTTAAAGTGAATGCGGCAATCTCTAATGCATATCCCCAAAATGATAGCGGTAAGTCGGTAAGAGACATCATAGATCGTACCATATCTAATAGAGTGCGATTACGACGTTCAGACACACCATTTCGCTGAGGTGTGCCAGGCGACGTGAGTTATGAAACAATTCCACATTTCCTTAGGTGCGTGCCAAACTCGTGACTTAAATATTCTCCGCCATGATCAGATCGTAGGCACTTTATTTTCCTATCACGTTGATTCTCTACCTCACTCTGAAATTCCTTGAACCTTTCAAAAGTTTCAGACTTATGTTCCATTAAGTAGACATACCCATATCTACTCAAGTCATCAGTGAGGGTGAGAACATAACGGTAGCCACCACGAGCCTCGACACTCATTGGACCGCATACATCGGTATGTATTATTTCCAACAAGTCAGTTGCTCGCTCCATTGTTCCGGAGAACGGAGTCTTGGTCATCTTTCCCATGAGGCATGGTTCGCACGTGTCAAATGATTCGAAATCAAGAGACTCCAAAAGTCCATCAGTATGGAGCTTCTTCATACGTTTGACACCAATATGACCAAGGCGGCAGTGCCACATGTAAGTGGGACTATCGTTATCAACCTTACACTTTTTGGTACTCACACTATGGACATGTGTAACATCACGCTCGATATTCATCAAAAATAAACCATTGACCAGCGGGGCATGACCATAAAACATTTCTCTCATATAAATAGAACAACCATTATTCTCAGATTTAAATGAGTAGCCATCTCGCATCAAGCGAGATTCAGATACAATGTTCATGCTCAAATCTGGTACTAAATAACAATTATTAAGGATTAACACTAATCCTGAAGGTAGATGTAGAGGTAGCGTGCGACGGCGATCACATCGACCTTGGAACCATTCCCGACGCGCATCGTCACCTCGTCCTTTGCCAGCCTCCGCTTATTCCGCAGCTCCTGCTTGGAGTTACAAATGTGAGAAACTGCACCGGTATCAAATACCCAGGAGCTACTACGAGCGCTGGTTAGGTACACATCAATAACAAGTATATCACATATACCTTTAATGTTGCCGTCCTTCTTATCCACTAAGTACTTGGGGCTGTTCCGCTTCAAGTGACCGGTACCCTTGCAGTAAAAGCACTCAGTCTCAGGCTTGGGTCCATGCTTGTTCTTCTTCTTCCCAGCAACTTGCTTACCGGGCGCGGCAATAGCTTTGCCACCCTTCTTGAAGTTCTTCTTACCCTTGCCTTTCTTGAAACTAGTGGTCTTATTTACCATCAACACTTGATGCTCCTTTCTGATCTCGACCTCCGCTGATTTCAGCATCGAGTACAACTAAGGAATGGACTTCTCCATCCCCTGCATGTTGTAGTTCATCACAAAGCTTTTGTAGCTAGGTGGAAGCGACTAGAGGATTCTGTCAATGACTGAGTCATCCGGGAGATTAGCTCCCAGCTGAGTCAAGCGGTCGTGTAGCCCAGACATCTTGAGGATGTGCTCACTGACAGAACTATTCTCCTCCATCTTACAGCTGAAGAACTTGTCGGAGACGTCATATCTCTCGACCCGGGCATGAGCTTGGAAAACCAGTTTCAGCTCTTGGAACATCTCATATGCTCCGTGTTGCTCAAAACGCTTTTGGAGCCCCGGTTCTAAACTGTAAAGCATGCCGCACTAAACAAGGGAGTAATCATCGCAGTGAGAATGCCAAGCATTCGCAACGTCTTGCTCTGCTGGGAGAAGGGGTGGGTCACCTAGTGGTGCATCAAGGACATACAATTTCTTGGAAGCTATGAGGATGATCCTCAAGCCACGGACCCAGTCCGCATAGTTGCTTCCATCATCTTTCAGCTTGGTTTTCTCTAGGAATGCGCTGAAATTGAGGGTGACATTCGCGTTGGCCATTGGATCTACAATATAGATTGTAAAGATAATTTTAGACTAAGTTCATGATAATTAAGTTCACATAATCAAATTATTTAATGAACTCCCACTTAGATAGACATCTCTCTAGTCATCCAAGTGACACATGATCCATGTCAACTAGCCCGTGTCCGATCATCACGTGAGACGGACTAGTCATCCATGGTGAACATCTCCATGTTGATCGTATCTTCCATACAACTCATGTTCGACCTTTCGGTCTTCCATGTTCTGAGGCCATGTCTGTACATGCTAGTCTCGTCAAGTCAACCTAAGTGTTTCACGTGTGTAAATCTGGCTTACACCCGCTGTATGCAAACGTTAGAACCTATCACACCCGATCATCACGTGGTGCTTCGGAACAACGATCCTTAGCAACAGTGCACAGTTAGGGTGAACACTTTTCTTGAAATATTAGTGAGAGATCATCTTATTTACTACTGTCGTTCTAGGCAAATAAGATGTAAACATGATAAACATCACATGCAATCAGTATAGTGACATGATATGGCCATTATCATCTTGCTCCTTTGATCTCCATCTTCGGGACACCATGATCATCACTGTCACCGGCACGACACCATGATCTCCATCATCATGATCTCCATCACTGTGTCTTCATGAAGTTGTCTCTCCAACTATTACTTCTACTACTATGGCTAACGTTTAGCAATAAAGTAAAGTAATTACATGGCATTTATGATTGACACACATGTCATACAATAAAATAAGACAACTCCTATGGCTCCTGTCGGTTGTCATGCTCATCGACATGCAAGTCGTGAATCCTATTACAAGAACAATCTCATACATCACAATGCATTACATCACATCCTTTGGACATATCACATCACAAGGCATATGCTGCAAAAACAAGTTAGACGTCCTCTAATTTGTAGTTGCAAGTTTTTACGTGGCTGCTATAGGTTACTAGCAAGAACGTTTCTTACCTACGTCAAAACCACAACGTGATATGCCAATTGCTATTTACCCTTCATAAGGACCCTTTTCATCGAATCCAATCCGACTAAGGTGGGAGAGACAAACACCCGCTAGCCACCTTATGCAACAAGTGCATGTTAGGCGGTGGAACCAGTCTCACGTAAGCGTACCTGTAAAGTCGGTCCGGGCCGCTTCATCCCACAATATCGCCGAATCAAGATAAGACTAGTAGTGGTAAGAAAATTAACAAAATTGACGCCCACAATTGCTTTGTGTTCTACTCGTGCATAGATTCTATGCATAGACCTAGCTCATGATGCCACTGTTGGGAGACGTAGTAGTAAATCAAAATTTTCCTATGTGTCACCAAGATCTATCTATGGAGAAACCAGCAACGGTGGGGAGATATTGCATCTTCATACCTTTGAAGATCGCTAAGCGGAAGCATTACAAGAACGCGGTTGATGGAGTCGTACTCGCGGCGATTCAGATCGCGGTGGGTTCTGATCTAAGCACCGAACAACGGCGCCTCCGCGTTCAACACACGTGCAGCCCGGTGACGTCTCCTACGCCTTGATCCAGCAAGGTGGAAGGAGAGGTTAGGGAAGGGCTCCAACAGCAGCACGACGGTGTGGTGGTGGTGGAGTAGCAAGGTATTCCGGCAGGGCTTCGCCTAAGCGCTGCGGAGGAGGAAGAAGAGAGGTAGGGCTTTGCCGTGAGAGAGAGAGAGAGTTCAGAACTGTTCTCAAAAGGCCAAAACCTCAAGTATATATAGGAGGAGGGATAGGGAGGGCTGGCTTGGACTCTCCTCCAAGGAGGAGAGCTTCGGTCGAATCAAAGGGAGAGTCCACCTCCCACAAGGGAGGTGGATCTCCTCCTTTTCAAACTCCTTTGCCCTTATCTCTACTCCTCCAGCCGCATGGGCCTTTCTAGAAGGTCTTGGACAGCCCAATAAGGGCTGGCACACCTCCTCTAAGGGCCCACAAAGTCCTATGGTCGTCACACCCCTCCTGGGGTCCTCCGGCACCCTCCCGGCACTCCCGGTATAATACCGATGAGCCCGAAAACTTTCCGGTGACCAAAACTGGACTTCCTATATATCAATCTTTACCTTCGGACCATTCCGAAGCTCCTCGTGACGTCTGGGATATCATCCGGGACTCCAAACAACTTTTGGTAATCACGTATACCATTTCCCTATAACCCTAGCATTATCGAACGTTAAGTGTGTAGACCCTACGGGTTCGGGAGACACGTGGACATGACCGAGACACTTCTCCGGCCAATAACCAACAGCGGGATCTGGATACCCATGTTGGCTCCCACATGCTCCACGATGATCTCATCGGATGAACCATGATGTCGGGGATTTAATCAATCCCGTATACAATTCCCTTTGTCTATCGGTATGATACTTGCCCGAGATTCGATCGTCGGTATCTCTATACCTTGTTCAATCTCGTTACCGGCAAGTCTCTTTACTCGTTCCGTAATACATCATCCCGTGGCTAACTCCTTAGTCACGTTGAGCTCATTATGATGATGTCTTACCGAGTGGGCCCAGAGATACCTCTCCGTCACACGGAGTGACAAATCCCAATCTCGATTCGTGCCAACCCAACAGACACTTTCGAAGATACCCGTAGTGCACCTTTATAGCCACCCAGTTACGTTGTGACGTTTGGCACACCCAAAGCATTCCTACGGTATCCGGGAGTTGCATAATCTCATGGTCTAAGGAAACGATACTTGACATTGAAAAGCTTTAGCAAACGAACTACACGATCTTGTGCTAAGCTTAGGATTGGGTCTTGTCCATCACATCATTCTCCTAATGATGTGATCCTGTTATCAACGACATCCAATGTCCATGGTCATGAAACCGTGACCATCTATTGATCAATGAGCTAGTCAACTAGAGGCTCACTAGGGACATGTTGTGGTCTATGTATTCACACATGTATTACAGTTTCCGGTTAACACAATTATAGCATGAACAATAGACAATTATCATGAACAAGGAAATACAATAATAACCATTTTATTATTGCCTATAGGGCATATTTCCAACACTAATAGGCGTTAGAAGCTGTACCCGAAGGTAAGAAGCCGTCGTTCACCGCAACTAATTTACCTTAGCTGTTTTTACATGGCCTTACGCCGGCTAATAGGCAATAGAAGCTGTACCCGGAGGTAAGAAACCGTCGTTCGTAGGTCATGAGATGTTAGCTACCCGTCGGTAAAAAACCTCTCATAACCGCGACTAAACTGTTTAGCCGGAGATGGCATAAAGCCGGCTGATAGGGTGTTAGAAGCAATACCCGTTGGTAAGAATCCCCCCTCAGCAATACGGCGTGACCCGTCGGCGGATAGGCGTTAGAAGCTGTACCCGAAGGTAAGAAGCCTCCCTCGCCACGACTAATTTACCTTAGTCGGGTTTTTTTGTGGCAGAAATGCCGGCTTAATAGGTGTCTACCACCGTTCAGCGATACGACGCAAAACGCCGGCGGATAGGCGCTAGAAGCTGTATCGGCTAAAGGTAGGAAGCCGCCCTCACCGCGGCTCATTTTCCTGAGCCGGATTTTTGTGGCATAAGCCTGGCTGATAGGCATCTATTGCCGTTTGCCAATCTCAGTTGATGCATCAACCGGATTACTATGTAATCTTTCCCATATGAGGATGCGTGAAACATCAAAGGCTTCTTTATTTATACATCTATGATATGTACAATGATAGTGTACAATGGTGGGTCCCGATATCCTTTAAGTGAAATAGGGCCGGAGATGTGCGATGTTCTATGGCCGACGGGTCTCCTGACCCGCCGTATCTGAGTTGTTTTGAATATCAATGAGATAATATGACCCGTTGTTGAGATTTCTGCTGACCACAAAGGGTCCTTCCCATGGAGGTGACAACTTATGCATATTTGTTTGGTCTTGAATCATCCGGAGCACCAAGTCGGCCTCGTGGAATGTCCGGATCTCGACCCTACGGCTGTGATAGCGGCACAGGTCTTGTTGATAAATCGCCGATCGGGCCGCTGCTAACTCTCGTGCCTCTTCCAAAGCATCCAATGCGTCTTGGCGTGCCGTCTCGTTGTCTGTCTCAACGTAAGCCGCCACCCTTGGCGAGTCATGCCGGATGTCACTGGGTAAGACGGCCTCGGTGCCGTACACCATAAAGAAGGGCGTGAAACCCGTGGACCTGTTAGGGGTGGTTCTGATGCTCCATAAGACAGAGGGTAATTCTTCGACCCAACACCCGGGCGTTCACTGTAAAGGAACCATAAGCCGCGATTTGATCCCTCTTAAAATTTCCTGATTGGCGCGCTCCGCCTGACCGTTGGACTGTGGATGTGCCACGGCTGAAATATCAAGCCGGATGTGCTCTTCGTCACAGAATTTGTTCATATCCCCCTTGGATAGATTTGTACCATTGTCAGTAATGATGCCTTGCGGGTAACCAAAACGGTAGATCAGCTTCTTAATAAATAGAACCGTTGTAGCCGCATCACACTTGCTGACCGGCTCTGCCTCTACCCACTTGGTAAATTTGTCAACCACCACCAGGAGGTGCGTTTTCTTGTCCTTGGATCTCTTGAAGGGCCCTACCATGTCGAGCCCCCAGACCGCAAACGGCCAAGTGATTGGTATCATCCTCAGTTCTTGAGCCCGAACATGAGCACGCCGGCCAAATTTCTGACAGCCGTCGCACTTGCGGACTAAATCCTCTGCATCCTTGTGAGCCGTTAACCAGAAGAACCCGTGCTGGAAAGCCTTGGCCACCAAAGATTTCGAGCCAGCGTGGTGTCCACAATCACCAGCATGAATTTCATTCAAGATCTGCTCGTCCTCCTCTGGTGAAACACAACGTTGAAAACCCACTGTTACACTGCATTTATGCAACTCACCATTAACTATTGTCATGGACTTAGAGCGCTGGATGATCTCTCTGGCCTGGTCTTCATCCTCAGGTAACTTGCCCCGGGTTAAATAGGCCAAATAAGGAATCGTCCAATAGGGGATTGCGTGTAGAGCCGCCACCAATTCTGCCTCCGGGTCAGGAACAACCAAATCTTCGTCTGAAGGTATCGTGACAGTCGGATGGTGTAAGACGTCCAGAAAGACATTAGGCGGCACCAGCTTATGTTGGGAACCTAGCCGTGATAAAGCATTAGCCGCCTCGTTCTTGCGACGATCAATGTGATCTACCTGATACCCTATGAAGTGACCCGCAATAATATCAACCGCTTGCCTATAAGCCGCCATCCACGGGTCTTTGGAGTCCCAAGTGCCAGAAACTTGCTGAGCCACTAGATCTGAGTCGCCCAAACACCTGACCCGGCTCAAATTAATCTCCTTGGCTAATCTAAGACCATGAAGCAAAGCCTCATACTCAGCCGCATTGTTAGTGCAGGGGAACATCAGCCGGAGCACATAACAAAACTTATCACCCTTGGGGGATGTCAGAACAACCCCCGCTCTGGACCCCTCTAACTGCTTGGATCCATCAAAGTGTATAGTCTAGTATGTGTTATCCGGATTTTCTTCGGGAGCTTGACACTCTGTCCAATCATTTATGAAATCCACCAAAGCTTGGGATTTGATCGCCGTGCGAGGAACATACTTTAAATTAAGAGGTCCCAGCTCTAACGCCCATTTAGCAATCCTTCCTGTGGCTTCTCTGTTCTGGATAATATCCCCCAACGGAGCAGAACTGACCACAGTTATCTGGTGCCCTAGAAAGTAGTGTTTTAACTTGCGGTTGGCCATGAAAACTCCGTATACCAGCTTCTACCAATGTGGATATCTTTGCTTAGATTCTGCTAGGACCTCACTGATATAATAAACCGGCCTTTGCACGGGATACTCCTTCCCAGCCTCTTTGCACTCGACCACAATTGCAACGCTGACTACCCTGTTGTTAGCTGCCACATAAAGGAGCAATGGTTCTTTCTCAGTCGGAGCGGCTAACACTGGCGGCTCAGTCAGCTGTTTCTTAAGCGCCTCAAGTGCTTCACTCGCCACTTTGCTCTAGACAAACTTGTCTGTCTTCTTCATCATCTGATATAAAGGAATAGCCTTCTCTCCAAGGCGGCTTATGAACCGGCTCAACACAGCAATCCGCCTTGCCAGGCGTTGAACGTCATTAATGCATGCCGACTCTCCTAGAGAAGTAATAGCCTTGATTTTCTCCGGGTTAGCCTCGATGCCACGCTCAGAGACCAAGAAACCCCAAAGCTTTCCTGCTGGAACCCCAAAGACACACTTGGTCGGGTTAAGCATCATCTTGTAGACCCGGAGATTGTCAAAGGTTTCTGTTAGGTCCTCCAAAAGAGTCTCCTTCTTTCTGGATTTGACTACAATGTCGTCCACATAAGCATGAACATTTCAGCCAATTTGACTGTGAAGGCAGTTCTGTACGCACCATTGATAAGTTGCCTGGGCACTCTTGAGCCCGAAAGGCATAGAGACATAACAGAATGCCCCAAAGGGTGTAATGAACGCCGTCTTCTCCTGGTCTTTCAGTGCCATCTTGATCTGATGATAACCGGAATAAGCATCAAGAAGCATAAGCTTTCACATCCTGCTGTAGCATCAATGATCTGATCAATACGTGGGAGGGCAAAGGGATCAGCCGGATAAGCCTTGTTAAGGTCTGTGTAATCCACACACATACGCCATGTGCCGTTCTTTTTGAGCACCAGCACTGGGTTAGATAACCATTCCGGGTGAAAAACTTCAACAATAAAACCTGCAGCCAAGAGCCGGGCAACTTCTTCCCCAATAGCCTTGCGTCTCTCCTTATTGAACCTCCACAGAAACTGTTTGATCGGCTTAAACTTTGGATCCACATTAAGGTTGTGCTCAGTGAATTCTCTCGGTACACCTGGCATGTCAGAGGGCTTCCATGCAAATATGTCCCGATTCTCACGAATGAATTTGATGAGCGTGCTTTCCTATTTGGGATCCATATGAGCTCCAATGATGAACTGCTTAGATGAGTCGCCCGGATTGAAATCTACTGCCTTGGTATCATCTGCTGAAAACTTCAGGGGCGGCTCAACCTCTGTGGTTGGCTTTTTCAGGGGGGTCATATCCTCCGGATCAACATTCTCCTTCTAAAACTTAAGCTCTTCCTAGGCGCAACTGGACTCTACGTAAGTCGCATCTCCTTCTTCACACTCAATAGCCGTGTTTCGGTTACCATGAACGGTGATGGTACCGTTTAAGCCGGGCATCTTGAGCTGTAAGTAAACATAACAGGGCCGAGCCATGAACTTAGCATAAGCCGGCCGTCCAAACAAGGCATGATAAGGGCTCTTGATCTTAACCACCTCAAACCATAAGGACTCCACTCTGTAGTTGTATTCATCGCCAAAAGCCACTTCCAAAGAAATCCTGCCCACCGGATGCACCGACTTACCCGACACCACACCATGAAAAATAGTGGATGAAGGTTTTAAGTCCTTGTCGAGCAACTTCATCTGCCGGAAGGTGTCATAATAAAGGATGTTTATGCTGCTGCCACCATCCATGAGCACCTTGTTCAACATATATCCACCCACTTGGGGGGCAACAACCAAAGCCAGCCGCCCGGGTCATCAACGCGTGGCGGGTGATCTTCACGGCTCCATGTTATGTCATATTCAGACCACTTTAGATACCGTGGAAGAGCCGGCGTAACCACATTGACCGCCCATTTTTGCAACTTCTGGTCCCGTCTATTGAGACTAGTCGTGAAGATGTGGTACTGCTCGGAGCTGAGCTGCTTCGGGTTACTCTGAAAACCGGACTGATTCCGCTGTTGCTGCTGTTGTTGATTATTATTACCAGAGTGCAGCTGCTGTCCCCCATGATTATCCTGACCCGAATGACCGGATGCTGAACCGCCAGAACCAAATCCGGCTCCTGACCCGCCATGTCTTGGGCCGTTTGGCGGGCCGCCATCGCGATGGTTAGGTTGTGTGACATACCGCTTGAACTTCTGCATAAAAGAACAACTCTCCCATGTATGATTTTCCGGCCTATCACGTAAATTGTGATTCGGACAAGGTCGCTTAAGCAACTCTTCCATGTTCGAGGAAAAATTATCCTTGCCCGAGGGTGGTCCAAACCTCCTATTGCCCTTGGGATGATTCTGCTGGGCATTTGTGTTGGCCACCAGCTCTGATCCTGCTTCTGGATTCTTGCGCTTACTCTGGCTACCATTGTTCACCACACCCTTGCCTTGGTTGCCCTTCTTGCCTTGACTAGCCTTTTCCTCATCAGAACCCGGATCCTTCGTGCTATCTGAGTCGGCGTACTTCGTGAGAGCCGTCATGAGCTCTCCCATGTCCTGACACGTACGCTTGAGCCGGCCAAGTTTCTGCTTTAGAGGAATAAAGTGGCAGTTCTTCTCTAAGATCAACACCACCCGAGCCGCTGTGATCTGCTCTGATGAGTGAATAATTGTCGAGACCCGCCGTACCCAATGATGAGCTGACTCGCTCTCCTGTTGGACACAATGATCAAGATCCACAATAGTCATAGGCTGCTTGCACGTCCCTTGAAAGTTTTTAATGAATCGAGCCCTGAGCTCTGCCCATGAATTGATGGTATTAGGTGGTAACCCCTTTAGCCATGTACGAGCCGGGCCTTCAAGCATCATGACAAAATACTTGGCACAAACTGCCTCACTAACATCCACCATCTCCATGGCCAGTTCATAGCTTTCCACCCAGGCCTCTGGGGGCAAATCAGCGGTGTAGTTTAGGACCTTGCGGGGACCTTTGAAGTCTTTCGGCAACCGCTCGCTCCGGAGAGCCGGCGATAGACACGGCATCCCTCCCATCCTAGGGGTTACTCCTGCCCCTACGAAAACGGAAGGCCCGGGCTCTTGGTAAGCCGGCCTATCTAGCGCCTCTTGCGGGCTTCCCGCATGGTTTACACATGCCTGTGTATCTCTTCGCGGTCGGTGACCCGTTGGAATCTCTCTGTGATGGTTGCTGCTGGAACCTGCTGGTGACTCATAGCGCCGGCTAAAACTACGGCTAGGAAGAGGGGTTGAATGGACGCGGCTCCGGCTATGAGCGTATCTCTCCTGCTGGGCCATGAGCGTCTGCAAGTACCCGATGGCGTTCTGCACATCCTCTGCAAAGGGTGCTTCATCCGGGATAGGGATCGTCTCAAGCCGGGTGGTAGCTGCTAACATATTCTCGGCCGGGTTAGAATAATGACCCGCCGGCGTTGGAAAGCCCCCAGGTGAAGCTTGGTTACGTTGGGCCGGATGAGTCGCCGACCGTTTCGTCGGGCGGCTCTCGGGCACGCCCGCGGCTCGCCCCGCGCCAGGGGTATTAAAGAGGTTCCTCGCTTCATAACGCTCTGGTAGACAGGACTGATGCCTCCTCTGGTGTACCACCGCTGCTGACATTTGCTCCAGCCCTAGACGGAAAGCATCCGTCTTGATACGTTCTGCCTCTTCTTCCATCTGGACCTTTAGCTCAGCCATCCTTTGTCGTTCCTCTGCCATCCGGCCCTTGATCCTTGCAATCTCTAGATTCTGAGCTGCTTGATTATCTGGTGTGACTTCAGTGGCCATGAGAGCCGCGAGTTCATCCATCAGCTCCACAAGAACTTGAGCCGGCGGCGGCGGGTTATCACCTGAAGTGGCGGCTCCCGCGGCTGCGTTACTTGCGGCTGGGGCTAATCCCGCCATGAACACCGCCGCATGAACCGGAGGTTTCATAACATCCGACTCAAAGCCACCTGACTCAGGGTATGCATCATCGTAGCCCCCAATGCCGCCGTTGCGAAGCTGGTACACTGATTCTATTTCTCCACTTGAAGATTCATCTTCTGAATAAACAAGGCTTTCCTGTGACCCGGATGCTTCCAGATCCATACCTTGAGTGAAGCCTACAAAACATGCCTCTGACCCGAATCAGCGCGGGCAGGTCGCATGTTACTTGGAGATTGGAGATGCCGAGCCGGCTCGACGACTTTGGTGCAGACGTCCGACCCGGGTGTAGATCCATCAACCCTTTCGATGAAAACATGGATCCCGCCGAACGGAACCCGGAATCCATACTCCACGGACTCGGTGTCAAGCCCCCAACCAGCATCGTCGATGTAGAACCAGCCGCGGTGACTCTTTCTCATCCTTCCGACCACGTATCCTTCGAGCCCTGGGAGAGAGCCCTTTGAGAACTCAACACCACCAAGCGCAAGCCCCACGGTGGGCGCCAACTGTCGTGGATTTATCACGGCAGATGTCCGGGTGAACGGACTTGGATTCGAGGCCATCGCTAACGTGATGGACTCAAAGGGGTTGATTGGGATGAAGGACACGAGTTTACCCAGGTTCGGCCCCTCAAGTCGAGGTAATAGCCTACGTCCTCCTTGTTCTTGTATTGCTTGTTGTATCAATTACAAGGGAGCTAAAGCTTGGCCTAGTTCTCGATAACCTGATCTCTAAGTCGCCCTGGGTCTGCCTTTATATAAGAGGTCGGGACCACGGGTCTTTACAATTGTGTAACCGAGTCTCATTGTCTATCCGAGTCTTCCTCTATCTTCTTGTCCAAGCTGTCCCTGAGCGGCTTACACGCCCGGGTCTTCTCCGTTCGGGCCACCTTGCGGCCCACACCTTGAGCCGCTTATCTTCCTGGGCTGTAGACTTTACGGCTCACCCTTGGGCCGGCTCATGAGCCATCAATGTGACCCGGAACCTTAATGGCGGGTCATATTGCGGGGTTATATCCCCGACACAAAGTGACACACAAATGATTGGTAAGTGATTCTTTGCCACCATCCACACGTAATTCATGTTGTGATATTTTATTTATAAGAACTAATTAACATGGTAACCGCAAAAATATGACTTACATATTGCAAACGAGACATGTAATCCACCAGAAGATCAATATCAGGAGTACGATGATATTTGCATACCATGGAAAAAACCAAGTCGAAAGGATGGGATTGAAAAGGTTGGAATTGGAAATGCCAACTCTACTTTTTGTAAACCATGATCCTTTGTGCAAGATGCATCATTTTCAAAGGGAAGGCCATCACAACTTCCGCTAGACATTACCATTTTTCGCACGGGGTCTTCACATCATGCCATGGTGACACACCCATCTTTGTAATATTCATAATCCATCTGCATTTTCTCCAATTAAATTACTAACAAGACCAATGTTGGTGGAAAATATCTTCAAATTAGCAAACAAGTCATGAAATGCGTCTTGAAATCAATACACGGTCTAATAGTTGATTGTCTCCAGATGAGAATAATTCGAGGCGAATTGATGGTGTCCCAAATTCATTTGAAACTAAAATATGACTGTTCTGTAGGGACAAATAGCACATGGTTCATTAACTAGAACCGTGTGTTTTCTAAACCACGGCCTATGAAACCTAGTGCGTGCAACGTGAGTCTTGTTTTCTGATTGGACAAAACCCAAACCACACGGATCATGCGTTTGCACCATAGGATTCACCCAGATCAAACAATGATCCTTATACCTCTCATAAACAATCGCCATTGAAGTTGGGATTTGGTTTATATGCAATAAATGCCATGTAAATGTTAAAAAATACTGAAAAAATATTAGACAAGCCCAAAAATGCGCCAAAAAATCGACCCTGACGTATAATTATTATTGACTACCGTGAGATAAAATTTGGAGGAGAGGCGATGAGGACACCGTCGATTGGAGTCTGATTTGCCACTTCTCCCCTTGGAACTATGATCCTTCTACTCAGATGCTACGGTTTCCAATGAGTAATCATTGTAGCATGTGCCAATTTTTACCAATTTTTTTTCCACGGTATCTCAAGATCACACCACAATGACACATCGATTTTTGTGATTTTCTGAGTCCAACTGCATTTATTGTAATAAATTACTGACATTTATTTAGGTGGACAGATCTCCCGTCTGAAATGCTTGACAATTCTTCTTATTAGTTGCACAATGACAAAAATCACGCAAAGTGACACACAACTGATTTGTAAGAGATTTCTTTGCTACCATCCACACGTAATTCATGTTGTAATAGTCTATTTATAAGAACTAATTAACATGGTAACTGCAAAAATATGACTTATATAGCAAACGAGACATGTAATCCACCAGAAGATCAATATTAGGAGTACGATGATGTTTGCATACCATGGAAAAAACCAAGGCGAAAGGATGAGATTGACACCGATTGGAGTCTGAAATGCAACTCTACTTTTCGTAAGCCATGATCCTTTGTGCAAGATGCATTCGTTTTCAAAGGAAGGCCATCACAACTTCTGTGAGACATTACCAATTTTTCGCACGGTGTCTTCACATCATGCCACGGTGACACACCCACTTTTTAATATTCGTATTACATCTGCATTTTCTCCAATTAAATTACTAATAAGACCAATGTTGGTGGAAAAATGTCTTCAAATTAGCAAACAAGTCATGAAATGCGGCCTGAAATCAATACACGCGGGGATAGTTGATTGTCTCCAGATGAGAATAATTCGAGGCGAATGGATGGTGTCCCAAATTCATTTGAAACTAAAATATGACTGTTCTGCAGGGACAAATAGCACATGGTTCATTAACTAGAACCGTGTGTTTTCTAAGCCGCGGCCTATGAAACCTAGTGCATGCAACGTGAGTCTTGCTTTTTGATTGGACAAAACCCAACCACACGGATCATGCGTTTGCACCATAGGATTCACCCATATCAAATGGCGGTCCTTATACCTCTCGTAAACAATTGCCATTGAAGTTGGGATTTGGTTTATATGCAATAAATGCTCCTTAATGATAAAAAATGCTGAAAAATGTCAGACGAGCCCAAAAATGCGCGAGAAAATCAACCCTGACATATAATTATGATTGGCTATCGTGGGATAAAATTGGGAGGAGAGGCGATGATGACACCATCGATTGGAGTTCGATTTGCCACTTCTCCCTTCGAACTATGATCCTTCTACTCACATGCTATGGTTTCCAATTAGCGATCATTGTAGCATGTGCCAAATTTTACCAATTTTTTCCACGGTGTCTCGAGATCATGCCATGATGACACACCGATTTTCATGATTTTCTGAGTCCATCTGCATTTCTTGTAATAAATTACTTTCATTTATTTAGGTGGACACATCTCCCGTCGGAAATGCTTGACAATTCTACTCATTCATTGCACAATGACGAAAATAACGCAAGTGACACAAAAATGATTTGTAAGAGATTCTTTGCCACCATCCACACGTAACTCATGTTGTGATATTTTATTTATAAGAACTAATGAACATGGTAACTACAAAAATATGACTTAGATATAGCAAACGAGACATGTAATCCACCAGAAGATCAATATTAGGAGTATGATAATGTTTCATACCATGGAAAAAACCAAGGTGAAAGGATGAGATTGACACCGATTGGAGTCTGAAATGGCAACTCTACTTTTTTTAAACCATAATCCTTTGTGCGAGATGCATTCATTTTCAAAGGGGAGGCCATCACAACTTCTATCAGACATTACCAATTTTTTGCACGGGGCCTTCACATCATGCCATGGTGACACACCCAGTTTTGTAATATTCATAATACATCTGCATTTCCTCAATTAAATTACTAATAATACTCATGTTGGTGGAAAAAATGTTTTCAAATTAGCAAACAAGTCATGAAATGTGCCCGGAAATCAATACATGGGCTAATAGTTGATTGTCTGCAGATGAAAATAATTCGAGGCAGAATGATGGTGTCCGAAATTCATTGGAAATGAAAATATGACTGTTCTGCATGGACAAATAGCATACGGTAGGTTAAGTAGGATCGTGTGCTTTCTAAACCGCGACCTATGAAACCTAGTGCGCGCAACATGAGTCCTGCATTCCGATTGGACAAAACCCAAACCACATGGATCATGCGTCTGCACCATAGGATTCATCCAAATCGAACAACGGTCCTTATACCTTTCGTCAACAATCGCTATTGAAGTTGGGATTTGGTTTATATGCAATAAATGCCCCATAAATGATAAAACATGCTGAAAAATATCGGATGAGCCCAAAAATGCGCTCGAAAATCAACCCTGGCGTATAATTCTGATTGACTACTATGGGATAAAATTTGGAGGAGAGGTGATGAAGACACCGTCGATTGGAGTTTGATTTGCCACTTCTCCCCTTGGAACTACGGTCCTTCTACTCGCATGCTATGGTTTCCAATTAGAGATCATTGTAGCTTGTGCCAAATTTTACCAAAATTTTCCACGGTGTCTCGAGATCACGTCACGATGACACACTAATTTTCGTGATTTTCTAAGTCCATCTGCTTTTCCTGTAATTAAATTACTGACATTTATTTAGGTGGACACATCTTCTATCCGAAATGCTTGACAATTCTTCTCGTTCGTATCACAATGACGAAAATCACACAAAGTGAGACACAAATGATGTGTAAGAGATTCTTTTCGACCAACCACACATAATTCATGTTGTGATATTTTATTTATAAGAACTAATTAACATGGTGAGTGCAAAAATATGACTTAGATATAGCAAACGAGACATGTAATCTACCAGAAAATCAATATTAGGAGTACGATGATGTTTTTCATACCATGGAAAAACCCAAGGCGAAAGGATGAGATTGACACCGACTGGAGTACGGAATTAAACTCTACTTTTCATAAACCATGAACCTTTGTGCAAGATGCATTCGTTTTCAAAGGAAGGCCAATACAACTTCCACCAGACATTACCAATTTGTCGCACGGGGTCCTCACATCATGCCATGGTGACACACCCATTTTTGTAATATTCATAATACATCTGCATTTCCTCCAATTAAATTACTAACAAGCCCCATGTCGGTGGAAAAAATATCTTCAAATTAGCAAACAAGTTATGAAATGCGGCCGGAAATCAATACATGGGCTAATAGTTGATTGTCCACGTATGAAAATAATTCGAGGCGAAATGCTGGTGTCCCAAATTTATTTGAAATGAAAATATAACGGTTCTGCATTGACAAATAGCACACGGTTCGTTAACTAGAACCGCATGCTTCCTAAACCGTGGCATATGAAAACCTATTGCGCGCAAAGTTAGTCCTGCTTTCTGATTGGACAAAACCCAAACCACACGAATCATGCATCTGCATTGTAGGATTCATCTGGATCGAACGACCGTCCTTAAACGTCTCGTCTACTGATACGTCTCCAACGTATCTATAATTTATGAAGTATTCATGCCATCCTTACAATAATTCTATATGGTTTTGGTATGATTTTATTAGAACTAAGCCGGACTGACGTTGTTTTCAGCAGAACTACCATGGTGTTGTTTTCTGTGCAGAAATAAAAGTTCTCGAAATGGGCTGAAAATTTAGTATGATTTTTCATGGACCAAAAGAGATCCCCAAAGCATTTGAGTTGGGCCAGAAGATCCATGAGGAGGCGGCAAGCCTGCTAGGCGCGGCCAACCCCTAGCCCGCGCCTAGCAGGCTTTCCACCACCTCGTGGAACCCCTTGACGTGATTCCAATGCCAAAAATTCCTATAAATACCCAAACCTCCAAAAATAAAGCTAGATTGGGAGTTCTGCCGCCGCAAGCCTCCAGAGCCACGAAAAACCAATCGGGAGCCCGTTTCGGCACCCTGCCGAAGGGGGGGAACCATTATCGGAGGCCATCTTCATCATCCTGACGCTCTCCATGACGAGGAGGGAGTAGTTCACCCTCGGGGCTAAGGGTATATACCAGTATCTATGTGTTTGATCTCTCTCATTCGTGTTCTTGAGATGGCACGATCTTGATGTACCGCGAGCTTTATTGATATAGATGAATTACGCGGAGTTTTCCCCTCTCTATCTTCTTGTGATGAATTGAGTTTTCCCTTTGAAGTTTTCTTATTGGATTGAGTCTTTAAGGATTTGAGAACACTTGATGTATGTCTTGCGATGGGATAACCATGGTGACAATGGGATGTTCTATTGATCCACTTGATGTATGTTTTGGTGATAAAATTGTGGGTTCCGTGACCTTGGGAATCTATGCATAGGGGTTGGCACATGTTTTCGTCTTGAATCTCCGGTAGAAACTTTGGGGCACTCTTTGAAGTTCTTTGTGTTGGATTGAACATGATGAATCTAAAATTGTGTGATGCATATTGTCTAATCAAGCCCATGGGTACTTGTGGTGACATTGGAGTATCTAGGTGACATTAGGGTTTTGGTTGACGTGTATCTTAAGGTGTTATTTTAGTACGAACTCTAGGGCTGTTCGTGACACTATAGGGATAGCTCATAAGATTGATCAGAAAAGATAACTTTGAGGTGGTTTCGTACCCTACAATAATTTCTTCGTTAGTTCTCCGCTATTTGTGACTTTGGAGTGAACTCTTTGTCGCACGAGAGGTACTTACATATGATTCAACTATGTCAATATTGTTGGGAGAAATTGCACTAGTGAAAGTATGGACCCTAGGCCTTGTTTTCAAGCATTTATACAATGTTTTGCTCGCTGTTTACTATTTGTTACCTTGCTACTTTTATATTTTCAGATTATAAAAACCTATATCTACCATCCGTATTGCACTTGTATCACCATCTCTTTGCCGAACTAGTGCGCCTATACAATTTGCCATTGTATTGGGTGTGTTGGGGACACAAGAGATTTCTTGTATTTGATTGCAGGGTTGTTTGAGAGAGACCATGTTCATCCTACACCTGCCACAAATTGATAAACCTTAGGTCATCCACTTGAGGGAAAATTACCGCTGTCCTACAAAACTCTACGCTTGGAGGCCCAACACGAGTCTACAAGAAGAAGGTTGTGTAGTAGACATCAAGCTCTTTTCTGGCGTCATTGACAAGGAGGTGAGTGCTTGAAGGTATATATTTAGATCTTGCAAACAAATCTTTTAGTTTCTTGTTTTTCACTATTTTGGTTTTAAAAAAGAAAACTACGGAAATATGGAATTGAGGTTGCCTGACATGCTTCATCTTTTTAATGTCTTTCGTGAAAACGATTGAAAGGAAAATTGTGCTCAAGTGTTAGAAGAAGAAGTTATTAAAATGTTTGGCACTAAATCCTTGAATGATGTGCAATATTTCAATATTGTTAGTATGAATTCTTTGAATATTCATGATGCTAATGATATGCAAAGCCACAGGCTTGGGGATGCTATGTTTGATGAAGAAGATATTTTTAGTCCAGCAAGTTTTGATGAGCAAAACTATTATGATTATGACATGCCTCCTATCTATGATGATTATTGTGATGACACATATGCTATAAATATTAATGACAACCATGAAACTTGTCATCATGATTTTAATATTTAATGTGATTATGTCAATCAAGTATCTCATGATAGTTATTTTGTTGAGTTTGCTCCCACTATTATGAATGAAAAGAAAATTGCTTATGTAGAGAGTGACAAAATTTCTATGCTTGTGGATCATGAAAAGAATACTTTATGTGATGGTTATATTGTGTAATTTCTTCATGATGCCACGAAAAATTATTATGAGGGAGGAACATATGCTTGTAGGAATTGCAATAATATCAAGTTTCCTCTCTATGTGTTCAAATTTTTAAAGATATGCTTGTTTTGCCTTCCTACGCAAGTTGATTCTTGTTCTCATAAATTGGTTGCTCACAAAATCCCTATGCATAGTAAGTGGTTTAGACTTAAATGTGCTTGTTATGTGATTCATGATGCTCTTTTTCATGTCTCAAATATTACTCCTATGTGAGCATCATTGAAATCATCATGCCTAGCTAAAAGGCATTAAAGAAAAGCGCTTGTTGGGAGACAACCCAACACTTATACCTTCTGTTTTTATGTGTTCACATGATTAATATACTGTAGTAATCATTTTTGTGTCTTTTATTTCAATAAAGTGCCAAGTAAAGTCTTTGGGATAGTGTGGATACTTGCTTGTTTGATTCTGTATAAAACAGAAAAATTTGCGTCCAGTATAAGAATTATATGATTTTACTGGAGCGTCAAAAAATTCTGAAATTTCTACAAAATATTTATATGCAAATTCCTTGAGTTTTACTAATGTTTCAGAATTTTCAGAGTTAGGGAAGTTTTGTGATCATTCAATTCTTTACAAACTATTCTGTTTTTGACAGATTCTGTTTTGCATGCATAGTTCGCTTGTTTCAGGTGTTCCTATAGCTTATATTGAGTAATATAAATTGTGGGAATGATGGAATACAGTAGGTATCATGTGGTAATAATTATGAATCTTGTCTTGACAGTGCCAAAGTGAATGATTTATCTTTAGTACACTAACCCTTCTCACAAAGTTCCGTTAAGTTTTATGTGATTGAAGTTTTCAAGTTTTGGGTGAGACACCAATATGAGGAGAATAAGGAGTGAAAATAATCTAAGATTTGGGATGCCCAAGGCACCGCAAGGTAATATTCAAGGAAGACTTAAGCATCTAAGCTTGGGGATGCCCCGAAAGGCATCCCCTCTTTCGTCTTCAACACTATCGGTATATCTCCCTTGGTGCTATATTTTTATTCGTCACATAATATGAGTTTCACTTGGAGAGTCATTTTATTTTGTTTTTCTATGTTAGGTGTTATTTATTAGCTTTTTGTTTCAATAAAAATTTCCAAGAATTTCCTTTAGGATGCTTGAATTGCATGTTTGATGTGTGTTGTGTAAAAACAGAAACTTCTGCTGTAGTGATTGAATTTTCATATTTTACTAGAACGTGGAAAGTTTATGAAATTTTTACACAGTGTTTTGATATAAATTATTTAGTATTTTGTAAAGTTTCATAATTTTGTGAGTTACATAAGTACACTGTTTTCAAAGATTTCTACAGGCTGTTCTATTTGGACAGATTGTTGTCATAGTTTTGTTATCTAGTTATCCTATAGTTTCCATAGCCTATATTGGTAGATATAAATTATTGAAATGATAGTATACAGTACCTATTGTTTGAAAATTATTGTGCAACTTGTCTTGTCAGTACATAAAGATTTTATTTATTATTATGTGTACTAACTTATCTCACGAGTTCTTTTCGAGTTTTGTGTGGATGAAGTTTTTGAGAATAGGTGAAACCATGATATGTGAGGATTGAACGAGATACAAAAGCTCAAGCTTGGGGATGCACAAGGCACCCCAAGTAAATATTTCAAGAAGTCTCAAGCATCTAAGCTTGGGGATGCTACGCATCCCATCTCTCTTCATCAACAATTATCGGTTAGCATGTGTTGAGCCTAAATTTTAATTCGTTCACATGATGCGTGCTATTCTTGGAGTGCTATTTTTTATTTTTCTTGATGTTTAAATAAAATACTCAGATATGAAAATATTTACTTGATTGTTTAGCTACTCATTGATCTTCACTTATATCTATTTGGAGTAGTTTGCCATTTTGCTCTAGTGCTCCACTTATATCTTTGTAGAGCACGACGGTGGTTTCATTTTATAGAAATTGATGAACTCTCATGTGTCACTTATATTATTACAGAGTCTCTAAACATCATGGTAATTTTCTTAGGTTATGAATTTAGTCCTAATATAGTGGGCATCCTAGAGGGATATAATAAAAACTTTCATATAAAGTGCATTGAATACTATGAGAAGTTTGATTCCTTGTGTAAAGTTTTGAGATATAAAGATGATGATATTAGAGTCATGCTAGTGAGTATTTGTGAATTGGTATAAATACTTGTGTTAAAGGTTTGCGATTCCTGTAGCATGCATGTATGGTGAACCGTTATGTAACGAAGTCGGAGCATGATTTGTTTATTGATTGTCATCCTTTGTGTGAGGGTCGGGAGCGCACGATTGTTAACTCCTACCAACCTCTCCCCTAGGAGAATGTGTATAATACTTTGCTTTAATAACTAATAGACTTTTGCAATAAGTATGTGAGTTCTTTATGACTAATGTGAGTCCATGGATTATACACACTCTCACCCTTCCACCTTTGCTAGCCTCTCTAGTACTGCACAACTTTCGTCGGTGCATTAAACCCACCATACACCCTTCCTCAAAACAGCCACCATACCTAACTATTATGGCATTTCCATAGCCATTCCAAGATATATTGCCATGCAACTTCCACCATTCCATTGATGACATGCATCATCATTGTCATATTGCTTTGCGTGATCATGTAGTTGACATTGTATTTGTGGCAAAGCCACCATTCATATTCTTTATACATGTCACTTTTGACTCATTGCACATCCCGGTACACCGCCGAAGGCATTCATATAGAGTCATATTTTGTTCTAAGTATTGAGTTGTAATTCTTGAGTTGTAAGTAAATAAAAGTGTGATGATCATCATTATTAGAGCATTATCTCATGTGAGGAAAGGATGCTGGAAGCTATGATTCCCTCACAAGTTGGGATGAGTCTCTGGACTTTACCAAAAATAAAAGAGGCCAGAGAAGCCCAAATAAAAAAAGAGGCCAAAGATGCCCACCAAAAAAATAGAAAATAAATAAATAAAAAAGAAATAAAAAAGAGAGAAAAGAGAGAAGGGGCAATGCTACTATCCTTTACCACACTTGTGCTTCAAAGTAGCACCATGTTTTTCATATAGAGAGTCTCCTATATTGTCACTTCCATATAGTAGTGGGAATTTTCATAAAACTTGGCTTGTATATTCCAATGGTGGGCTTCCTCAAATTGCCCTAGGTCTTCATGAGCAAGCGTGTTGGATGCACACCCACTTAGTTTGTTTTTGAGCTTTCATACACTTCTAGGTCTAGTGCATTCGTTGCATGGAAATCCCTACTCACTCACATTGATATCTATTAATGGGCATCTCCATAGCCCCTTGATACGCCTAGTTTATGTGAGACTACCTCCTCCTTTTCTTCACAACCTCCACCATATTCTATTCCACCTATAGTGTTATATCCATGGCTCATGCTCATGTATTGCGTGAGAGTTGAAAAGGTTTGAGAACATAAAAGGTATGAAACAATTGCTTGACTTGTCATCGGGGTTGTGCATGATATAAATACTTTGTGTGGGGAAGATGGAGCATAGCCAGACCATATGATTTTGTAGGGCTAACTTTCTTTTGCCATGTTATTTTAAAGAGACACAATTGCTTTGTTAGTATGCTTGAAATATTACTATTTTTATGTCAAAATTAAGCTTTTGTTTTGAGTCTTATGGATCTTAACATTCTTGCCACAATAAAATAGATTGCATTGATCAAATTTATGCACTATGCTAGCATTCACACTTCATAAATTATTTCTTTTATCATGTACCTACTCGAGGACGAGCAGGAATTAAGCTTGGGGATGCTGATACGTCTCCAACGTGTCTATAATTTATGAAGCATTCATGCCATGTTTACAATAATTCTATATGATTTTGGTATGATTTTACTAGAACTAACCCGGACTGACGCTGTTTTCAGCAGAACTACCATGTTGTCATTTTTTGTGCTGAAATAAAAGTTCTCAGAATGGGCTGAAAATTTAGTATGATTTTTTGTGGACTAAAAGAGACCCCTAAAGCATTGGAGTTGGGCCAGAATAGCCACGAGGAGACGACAAGCCTGCTAGGCACGACCACCCCCTAGCCCGCGCCTGGCAGGCTTGCCACCACCTCGTGGCACCCTTTGACGTGATTCTAACGCCAAAAATTCTTATAGATACCCAAAACTCTTAAAAGAAACCTACATCGGGAGTTCTACCGCCGCAAGCCTCCAGAGCCACAAAAAACTAATCGGGAGCCCGTTCCGGCACCCTGCCGGAGGTGGGAGACCATCACCGGAGGCCACCTTCATCATCCCGGCGCTCTCCATGATGAGGAGGGAGTAGTTCACCCTCAGGGATGAGGGTATGTACCAGTAGGTATGTGTTTGATCTCTCTCTCTCTCATGTTCTTGAGATGGCACGATCTTGATGTACCACGAGCTTTATTGATATAGATGAATCATATGGAGTTTCCCCCTCTCTATCTTCTTGTGATGAATTGAGTTTTCCCTTTAAAGTTCTCTTATCGGATTGAGTCTTTAAGGATTTGAGAACACTTGATGTATGTCCTGCGATGGGATATCCGTGGTGACAATGGGATGTTCTATTGGCCCACTTGATGTATGTTTTGGTGATAAACTTGCGGGTTCCGTGACCTTGGGAATCTATGCATAGGGGTTGGCACATGTTTTCGTCTTGAATCTCCGGTAGAAACTTTGGGGCACTCTTTGAAGTTCTTTGTGTTGAATTGAACATGTTGAATCTGAAATTGTGTGATGCATATCGTATAATCATGCCCATGGGTACTTCTGGGGACATTGGAGTATCTAGGTGACATTAGGGTTTTGGTTGATGTGTATCTTAAGGTGTTATTTTAGTACGTACTCTAGGGCTGTTCGTGACACTTATAGGTATAACTCATAAGATTGATCAGAAAAGATAACTTTGAGGTGGTTTCGTACCCTACAATAATTTCTTCGTTAGTTCTCCGCTATTTGTGACTTTGGAGTGAACTCTTTGTCGCACGAGAGGTACTTACATATGACTCAACTATGTCAATATTGTTGAGAGAAATTGCACTAGTGAAAGTATGGACCCTAGACCTTGTTTTCAAGCATTTATACAACATTTTGCTAGCTGTTTACTATTTGTTACCTTGCTGTTTTTATATGTTCAGATTACAAAAACCTATATCTACCATCCATATTGCACTTGTATCACCATCTCTTCGCCAAACTAGTGCACCTATACAATTTGCCATTGTATTGGGTGTGATGGGGACACAAGAGATTTCTTGTATTTGATTGCAGGGTTGTTTGAGAGAGACCATGTTTATCCTACACCTCCCACGGATTGATAAACCTTAGGTCATCCACTTGAGGTTGTCCTAGAAAACTCTGCGCTTGGAGGCCCAACACGAGTCTACAAGAAGAAGATTGTGTAGTAGACATCATCTACAGACGCTGTTGTAGTTGGGATTTGGTTTATATGCAACAAATGCCCCCTAAATGCAAAAAATGGCTTAATTATAGCAGGCGAGCCCAGAAATGCACCAAAAAGTCTATATTAGGGTACACCAATAGCTGCGTAACGTGGGAAAAATTTCAAGAAAAAACAATGAGGTCACGTCTACATTTCAAAGTTTCCAGGTTTTCATTTCGAACAGATTTGTGCTGCTTGTGCACACGGGTTACTATATGAAACCGTTTGCAAAGTTATTTCCGCGGGCGCCAGGCGATCTTTTTTCACCCTTTTCACCGAAGCCGCCAACATGCCCCCTCCCATCCCTCAAACCCGCACCCTCCCCCATTTCGCTCATCTGTCCGCGTATTCTACCCAAACTCCATCAATAGCTAGCTCCCTCCCCCTCCCATCCCCCAGATCCACACCAGAACCTTTTCCGGCACCGTCGTGCTCAACCCAGCCGTGTACCTGCTACCCGGTGTTAACCCTACCCTTCATTGTCGCTTCGAACACGCGGCTGCCCACGCCTCGCCGTCTTCATTTGCTCGCCATCCGCCGTCGAGCATATCGATCCTGTACCCTCGCTTCTCCTGCCGGATTTGCACAAAAAAACTGGTGAGTTGCTGCCCTTCATCGCGATGAGGTCTATTATCTTGTGATCCCTTTTCCTATTTGGTTCGGTTTGTCCCCGAAATGATTATAAAATAATGGAGTGTGTATTTATGTTCATCATTTACCTTCTAACATATAAGCCGTATTTGTTCTAATTAGTTATAGTCGAATTACATATCATGTGCGCACGAGTCACACTAAATGAACAGATTAGCCGTACATTTCCAAATGATCACATGCCATGTTTAGACAACTAGCTTCCAAGCTGTTACATTTTTTTATGATTATCACCCTTTTCTAAATTTCGCATGTGTACTTTGTAGATGTCTATTAGCAGCAACGATACTCATACTTCTGGTGATGTATCTTCATCTGAGTCCGAAGCTGACATGTCTGCAATAGATGATTGTGTACCAAGAAATGATGAACGAGATAGAGCTGCCACAATCACCCATCCGGTCAAGAGACGAAAGATCGCTCCAAGAAAGCCCACACACCAGCCTAAAGGTGTATACGAAGTAACTGACATTGATTTGAAGTCTTGGGCTCCAACTAAACCTGATAAAGCACGCACGAGGTTCAGGAGTGTGTGTGGATTTGTTGGTAGGGCAAGGCTCAACATTAATCTACCCAGGTGTTGGAAGGCTGGTATAGAAACACGGCAGAGGATAGTCCGTGAGATCATGGCGCACTTCAACGTTCCTGAGGAGTGGAGAGTACAGGTGGAATACGCTGCACTGAAGAAGGCCGGGGATGCTTGGAGAAACTGGAAGCATGTGTTGTACAAGAAGTTTTTGAGTGAAGGCAAGGACCCAATCCCCTCGTACCCCCAAATCACAAAGGAAGATTGGAAAGAATTCAAAAGGGTCAGGGCCAGTGAAGAGTTTATTAAGAGGAGTACCATGCAATCGGAACTTCAGAAGAAGAACACACACCCCCACCGTATGGGTGTGGCAGGATACTACGGCATGAAACCGATATGGGAGCAAAGGACAAAGAAGCAGTAGCTGTGGGTGGAAAACCATCCTTTAGTGAAATTAGGGGCACTCGTGCTAGGGACTTGCGGGCACGTGCAAAGAGGCATGGAGATGGTTCTTATTACTTTGAAAACTCAGCAGACCAAGAACTATATGATGTGATGGCAAAGGCTTCCAAAAACACTAGAAGGATGTATAGGAACTTAGGGCCATGTGACATTCTGTCCAAGGCTCTGACTACCAAAGAGCCCTTTGGCCATGCTAGGGGTATTGGGGTCAATGTCTCACACAATAGGACTTTCTCACTAAGCAAAGAAGAGAGGATCAACATGAAAAAAACTAGGAGTGATTATAGGCACATAGACTTGCGTGAAAAGATTAAGAAGGACATGTATCATGTAGTTCGAAAGGAAGTTGAGGAGTCATATATGCAGGAGAAGACACTAATGCCGATAGATAGCTGGGAGACACAAGGGGGGTGTCGGCATGGATGAAGCCACTTATTCTATGGCAACACCGCACAAGAGTAGCTATGCATCAACTAACCCCAGCAACAATGATGCTGCAACTAGACATTATGGTGCTATATCTAATCTATATGGACAGGGGGAGAGAGTGAGGGCCGTGATTACACATTATGATGGTTCTTTAAAATATGCAACAGCGTGGGTTTACAACCTTGACTTTGACGGGGGTCGCTTGTTGGACAATGTGCCATTGAAGGAGGGTTGTGTGAAGTACTACATGACTGAAATAAAGCCTGGATTCGGTGATTTTCCCTTGAAGAATGTCCTTCATGACCCTGATGAGGAGAGGACCTTGGAAGAAACATGGTTAAATCATATCCAGTGGCCACGGAAAGAAATATACTTTCTGGATGAGACACCTCCAGCCCCCCAAAAGCAACCAATGTCGCCCTCGAACCGGTGGATGTCATCTCGCCACATCAGATCTTGTGTGATTCCCCCGATGAACATACTCTCGGGAGTTAGATGCTCGAGGCATCAACATGTCATCAGCCCGGCCAACTTCCTGCCATAGATGCCAGGT
Organism: Hordeum marinum; assembly: GCA_022496015.1. Lineage (NCBI taxonomy): Eukaryota > Viridiplantae > Streptophyta > Magnoliopsida > Poales > Poaceae > Hordeum > Hordeum marinum. Next base: position 300,363,085 of record CM039672.1, on the reverse strand, counting down.
CATCGTCCCATCCTGAGCAGCTGGTGGCAAGGCCTACAATTGCTGAAGACGTATCATCGGTTCAGATGCCGGCCACTGAAGCAGAAAGTGCAGACACATCGGCACAGCATGCTCACCAGATAAACCTGACCGAACCGTGTGCTAAGGAGTCTGAATGTCTGGAACCGCCTGCTAAGAATGAAGAAAGTCCGGGACTGCCTACTAAGCAATCCGAAAGTCAGGAACCACCTGCTCATCAGTCCAGTGGTTCGTAGCCGCCTGATAAGCATACTGATGTGTCGACACTACCTGCTCAACAAACCAATACGCTGTCATAGCCACATCAACACACCGACACATTGGCACCAGCTTCAACGGGTGCTCATCGGTCCGTTGACTCTGGCACTACAGCTTAGCTGTCCGGCATAGCGGCATCATCTATTCAGCAGTCCATCGTACCTTCACATGCTTCTCAGCAACATGTCATTGATGAAACTAGACGTCAAACAAGAAGTGCTTTAGCTAAGAAGACACAAGCGGGCAGGGTTGCACACAGGAAGTTGGGCCTCCAAAGAGCGAGGAGGGATAGGACCAAGAGCCTCCTTATATAAGGAATCATGGACCGTACCCAAATTAACAATAAGGTTTTCGAAGGGCTGGATAATCCCGGTTCTGACCACATGGCTGAAGCAGACATTCAAAAGCATCTTGCTAGTATGGAAGTAGACACATATTAGAAACGCGAGTACAAACATGGCCATCGATTCCTTGTTGGCGATTTCTTGGAGGAGTGCAGTTCTAGGGCTCGCAAGTTACACAAATATTGCATGGACAAAATGTCGGAAGGAGAAGATACTAACATTGTGGAATTGCACTACAACAAATGGCATTTCTCTCATGTTCCTGGTACCATCAATGTGGAATTCGAGGACTTTCATCTCTTCTTCAACTTCGATGAGCTTGCTACCACTCTTGTCAAATGCTTGATGTTGTAAGTACTTCACAAACTTTGATCAACTTCTCCATACAAGGATGTAAATGACAAAAAAGCTAACTATACTATATTCCTCTCAGGGGATTGACGATGCAGAGAAAATCAAGGGTGCATGCGTATTTCATAGATCCTGATTTAGCAAATGGCATTTTGTGAAAAAATAATGGCTCACGCACGACTTTCATTGATTATGTCGCCAAGGTCTTGTTCGACTTATCAATAGGAGAATTCTTCATGTGGCCATATCATGAACAGTAAGTATAAATATACAACCACACATACATTGATCGTCTTTTAGTTTTAGACATAGTTTGTATGTTCATGGTTTTCTTAAACTGTAAAGGTCACTCGATCTTGGTGGTCATTGTTCCAAAACGCAACACAGTTTACTACATGGATTCTCTTAGAGAGTCAAATGCACCCCAGAATCCGAGTGGTCTTCGGGATTTCATGGATACATATTGAATTCTTTCATGTTAATGTGTTGTGTTCATATCTGGTTCCAGAATTGAGTGTGTGAAAATTCATCTTCATTTGCAATGTATTGCCAAAGAACATAACTTTAGGGGGGAATAGGTTCGATCGCCAACTACTTCTGCAGCACATGATTGTTTCTACGGCAAGACAACAGAATCTGTTATTTTCAGAAAATGCTAGTGAGATGTTCAAGTTTCTAAGTAAACCTCTTTTTATTTCTCTTCATAGAAAAAACAACTTACACCGGTTAGGTTGTTCCTAACAGGGCAAATACATGACTAATATTTTACAAAAAAATTCAGTGTCCTCAGCAACAACAAGGTACCAGCCTATGTGGATACTACGTTTGTGCACACATGATCAACCTATGCAGACATGCTGAATGTGGTGTCGACGCTGACAAGATAAAACCAGTAAGTCTGCTTCTTAATTACTATCTTCTACTCCATACGTATGTCACATTCTGATATAAAAGTCATGCAGCTGATCTTCATATCGATGACTTCTGAACCGCTCGTCGCTAATGAATTGTTGTGTGTTAGGAAATTTATCAGCACCTTCTTTATGAAACACTACATCAAGCCCTCTAAAGACGACGAAGATTTTTGGAATCAAATCTCCTAAAAATAAGTACGCATTCATATAGTGTTATCAACTAAACATATACACATGGATGCATTATTTTCCATGTGATCATGTCTTCGTATTTCGTACACTATGATTATGTACTAGATATGTCAGTTTAACAATTGTGGAATTTAGCTAGCATTTTCACAATTGCATATTGTCGTCAATTATGATGAATACTTTGCTTGTGGACATTATTCGTTCAATTGCATATTGTGGCGAATTATGATGAATGTTCTTCATGTGTACACTATTTGTCGATTGCATATTGTGGTGAATTTGCTATTTGCAGGGTGAATTAAATGCGATATTTTACAATAACCTGGCAATGTCAGCGCACACGGTTCAAGCAACTAAGAGTGTACGGTCCAAAACAGAAAGCACACGCAACTCCTAGCGTAACCGCCTGTGGTCCACAGGAAAAGCACACAAGATATAATCTAAAATGTTGGTGATACATAAGAAATCGCAAATGGTTTGCAACACTTGTACGTGTGCGCAGGAGCTACTCAATCGTTTGCGATAGCACCGTATCTCACACGTGAGCCAATAGGAAACCATGCCTGATGCAAAGACGATCCCATGCGTACATTTTTCGGGAAACATGTCCGATGATGTTATATATGGTACACGGTTCATAGAGAAATCTTGGGTGTGATGATGAAGATATCACATAGTGTCTACAATGGCCCGTGTGGATTAGTTAATGTTTCGCAAACGGTCAAAGGTCAAACTCTGTTTGTTTTCCATGAGCACTTAGACGCGTTTCACTCGTCTTGGACGTGTGTGATTGATCCCAAATCCCACATGTATGTCCAAAATATTATGTATGCGATCTGTTCCTGCACCGCACATGATTATATTTGGAGATCGTTTGCGTTCGTTGGCCATCATCGCCAACGGTTTTGCGGCATCGTGTGGGATGGACCCCTCAATCGTCCACACATGCAAGGCAACAGTTTGGAACTACGCCACGGAAAGGGGTTAAAAACCGTTTGCATAACACGTCGCTGCACCAGTGTTGGAACTATATTTTTATTCATCACATTTCATGAGTTTTGCTTGGAGCGTCTTGTATCTTTCCTTTATTTGCTTTTATCCTTAATGCACACACCTATTTGAGAGAGCCAAAATTATGCTATGTTTTGTTAGAATTGCTCTTTTGCTTCACTTAAATCTATTGAGCAAAGGAATTGCTCTTATGCTTCATTTATATCTTTTAGAGCACGGCGTGCTTTCACATGTTTGAAGAAATGCTCTCATGCTTCACTCATATTAATTTGCGAGTTATTAAAATTAAAGAAATCCTCTCATGCCTCACTTATATTATTTTGAGAGATGAAACTTGTATGCTCATGTTCTTCACTTATATCCATGTGAGATTTTCAAAAGCAATTGCAATATATAAAACTAGTCCCAAAGTGATAGATATTCAAGAGGGATATAATAAAAACTTTCATGAAGATCAATGGACAAATTAAACTTGATTTTTTGTAATAGTTTTGAGACATGACAATAGTGATATGTGAGTTATATTGATGAGTAATTATGCTTAGTAAGAATATTGGTGTTAAGGTTTGTGATTCCCTATGCAAGCACGAAAGTTAGTAGTTGTGCTACGAAATTACATCCTACTTATGGTGCATTATTCAGTGTTAGTTATGCTTAATGCTCGCTTATGTGATTTTTTGTTTCTTGGTTGGATGTTTCTCAATATCTTGCTAGCCTTCACTTGTACTAAATAGAAATACTACTTGTGCATTCAAAATCCTTAAACCAGGTTTTGCCATATGAGTCCACTGTACGTACCTATATATGGTATTTCCATGCCGTTCCAAGCAAATTTGTATGTGCCATCTCCAAACTTTCAAAATATATTTTCCTTTTTGTGTGCTCGTACTGCTCATGAAACGGTTGGGAGTGACCGGTATTTTTCCATGCTAGATATGTTATTCTCAAGATGAGTGTTTATTCACTTGTCATTGCACGAGAGTATGGCGGTAATAGGGATGCCCAGTCTTGAAATGAAATGAAAAAGAAAGGAAAAAAATATTTACTTTATGTTGTAAAATAATAAATTCCTTGGAAAGTGTTGGTATGGAAGGCAACTATGGATTCTCCTAGCCATGGAAAGTGAAAGTATGATGGAAAAAGGAATAAACTTTATTTTTTGTTTGGGAACCGCCTATGATGCATCTAGTGTGGAAAGATATTGAAATCTCTCGATCGTTTTCGTTGACAGGAAAGGCATGCCGCCCAAAATATTTTCTCTATCAATTTAAACACTTGTGCTCTAGCACCTCTACAAATGCCTACTTCCCTCTGTGAAGGGCCTATCTATTTACTTTATGCAATTTTTATTTTTCAATTTGAGTCTCCATCTTATCTTATAAAGCACCAACTAGGGAGAACTATGATCGTACTTGAGCATTAGGTGTAGCTAATATTTGAGTGTGTATTGTGAATGGATCAATGATTGAGCATGATGGGATAGGGATAACTTGCTTTAGCGTTGATATTTTGAAAGACATGGTTGCTTGTTGATATGCTTGAGTATTAAAGTTTTCATGTCAAAACTAGACTATTGCTTTGAACCACATGAAAAGTCCAAATGCCCATGCTATAAAGAAAAGAATATGTGATGGACATGATAGGAAACATTCCACATAATTTTTTTTGTTTTTATCATTTACCTACTCAAGGACGGGTAGGAATTAAGCTTGGGGATGCTGATACATCTCCAACATATCTATAATTTTTTCTTATTCCATGCTATTATATTATCAATCTTGGATGTTTTACAATCATTTTTATGGAAAATTTATATCATTTTTGGGACTAACCTATTGACATAGTGCCCAAGTGCCAGTTGCAGTTTTTGCTTGTTTTTTTACTTCGTAGAAAATCACTACCAAATGGAGCCCAAAAATTGTGGGGATTTTTGTGGAATTTTTATGGACCAGAATGAAGCAGATGGGCCAGACATCACCAGAAGAGGGGTCCAGGGTGGCCATCCTCCACCAGGGCACGCCAGAGGCCCTTGGCACGACCTGGTGGAGGGTGGGCACCTCGAGCACCCCCAGAACCGACTATCGAGCCTATAAATTCCCAAACATTCAAAAAACCTTAGGGGAGTCGATGAAACACAATTCCATCCGCCGCAAGTTCGAGAACCTAAAGATCCAATCTAACACCATCATAGAGGGGTTCATCTTCTTCATAGGTGTGACACCCTGGATTTGCAGCTACAATAATCCTTGTAATCAAGCTACCGTAACCTGAAGATTATGCTAATATATTTTTCTAATCCAATTGTGATCAGTGATGGAATCAACCCTGATTCAAATTTCCTTTGCAATTCAAATTCGTTTCAAAAGTGGATTTAATAGTTTTGCAAATCTAATAATAAAAGTCTTGTATAAGTTCCAATTATTCCTAGCAATTGTAAGGATGCAACCCACAATTTTACAAGTGCATTAGTGTCTCTAAGACATTTATAAGAGTGGCCAAATCAATTAATGATATACCTTTTGGTTTTGTCAGTTTTCAAAACAATTCTAAAAGTCATCAAACTTTATGTGAAACTACCAAATATTGCGATTGTAATATTGGGCTGGGTCACATACTTTACAAAAGCTAAAAAAATACTAAATTAAATAAAAACAGAGAAACTAATAAAAAGAAATAAAACTAAAAGCATTTAAACAGAAAAGGAAACCCCCTTCCCCTTGGGCCATCCCAACTGGCCGGCCCACCTACCCCCCCAGCCGGCCCAGCCGGCGCCTACACTAACCCCCATCGCACCGACAACCACCCCTGACCCCCACTTGCCCACTCCTAACCACGTCCCCTCTCCCGATCCGATCTGGATCGGGGCTCCTCCCCTCGCGTGGCCGACGCCCACCGCCACCGCAGTGCCACGCCGTCATCGCCCCCCCGACGCCACACCGTCGTACCTTTCCTCCCGCCGGCGCCTCCCCGGCCTCCTCCCCGACTGTCTTCATCAAGCCTCACCGCCCCTTCTCACAAACGTCGATGAGGCCCCGGCTCGCCTCTCCCCCTCGCTCCCACGCGCGCACCCATTGGCGCCTGCGCCCCCCATCGCCGTGGCCGCCGAGCCTCCCCCTCCTGCACCTCGCGCCTGCTACGGCCTCTGGCAGCCCTGCCGCCGCTCCTGGCCCTGATCCGGCCTTTCCCCACGCAGCCCTGCTCGCCTCGCTCGCTCCTTCGCCGTGTCGCGCGCTCGCCGCGTCTGGGCCGCCCCTTTGTCACGCTTTGGTCGCCCTGGCCGCGCCTACGGTTGTCCCCACCACCGCTGGTCGCGCTGACCCTTCCCTGGCCGCCCTGTTACCCTGCTGCCGCCGCCTGCCTCCGCCCATGCCTCGCGCGCGTCGCCGCCGCCCCACCGGTTACCGCCCGCACCCGCGGCCCGTGCCCACCACGCCGCCTCCCCTCGCCAGCCAGTACCACCGCCGTGACTGAGGGGCTCGACCCCCCCACTAACACGGTCTGGTTAGTGGGGATTGATCACCCACTAACACCCCTGAACAATGACATGGGTCCCCGCCCCAGAACGTTTTATTAAAAATAATAATAGTATATAAATTAATAAAATTCTTAATTAGTAAATTAATTAATTAATTAAGTAGTTAGTTAAGGATTAATTAGATAAGTTAAATAATCTATTAATTAATTAACCTAATTAGTGGATGACATGTGGGCCCAGCCCCATTAGTCAATTCTGATTAATATTAATTAAACCCTAATTAACCTGTGCCACTGACAACAACAGGGGCCATTGGTCTGTTTGACCAGTCAACCCAGGGGCCCATTGGTCTGTTTGACCAGTCAACCCCCGCTATTGACTACTGACACCAGCATGGCATCATGCTGATGTCATAAAATAATTATTAAATTAAATTCAATCTATTTAATTTCTAAATATGATTAAAACTTTAAAAATTAATATAAATTAATCCGTAACTTAGATAGAAATATTTTATATATGAAAGTTGTTTGGAAAAATCGCACGAATACGAATACATAGTCCGTTCGTGTGACACCTACTCCTATCATAATGAACATGGAATTTTTCCAACTGTTTCATCTGTCCGGTAGTAGCCCGAGACCCGGAAAATATCGTCAGATATTCTTCCGATCCGTCCGCGGCGTGTAATACTGTACTAGTGCATGCCTAGCTCTGCATATTGCCATGTCATGCATTGTGTTGCATCTGTATGATTTATATTTATTGTTTCTTCCCCCCTCTTCTTACCGCTAGACCCCGAGACTGACGCTGCTGTCGGGTACGACTACGCCACTGACGATCAGGCCTTTGCAGCCGAGTAGCAAGGCAAGCAAACCCCTTGAGCATTCCGATATCGCCCATTTATTCCCCCTCAATCTTTCATTATATTTTGCTATTGTTATAGATAGCTCCTATTTTGATGCATAACCTATTTTTGATGATCTTCTACTATACCTACTGCTTCTTTAAACTGCTTAGTATAGGTGGATCAGTGACCCCTGTGACCCCTTAGTCTCAGTTGCCCCACTTTAATTATCTGTTACTCAGTCATCATGATCGACGAGCCAGGCCCGACACAACACCGCACACCCCCTTGGTTTTACGACTCCGTAGAGCTACTATCGAGTACCGAGGGTGACACCTCGTGAAGTACTCATGATGTTATCTCTGTAGTGTAGTTAGTCAGTCATGGTAAACAGAGGGTGATACCTCTCTGCCACTCCTGATGTTGACTCTGTCGTGCAACTCCCCTCAAGTGTGGGACCCTCGAGGGTGATTCCTTTAAGTCCACCTTGACGGTTACATTGAGCGGGGACCATTGAGGGTGATTCCTCAGTTCCCACCTTGATGTTTTATACACATGGGTACTATGACTTGGTTACACACACATGTTGGTGATGGGCCGGCCCTGAAGGGTACCCACGGTTTGATGATGACGAGGTGTTGCCAAGCAGGTGAGGCCCTTGCCACAAGACCTCGAGACGGGGCGACGGGACTGCACATCATGGGTTGTGCTCATCACCGCATTAATAAAATGCTAATTGGTTGGGTATTTTGATATGAGTTGGTCAAATGACCTTTTATGCACTAAACCTTCACGTGGGATAAGTTATGGGTACTCAACGTCGTTGTATCAGCCGAAGCTCTTCGGACGTCAGCAATGGAGTGGCGCGCACCCGAGTGGTCCGCAACGACATTGTGCTTGTATAAGAGGTGCTAGGACTAACCTCGACCGCCCTTGCATCGTGCAAGAGTACAAAGGGCGAGTGGGCCCATGACCCCTGCGCGCTTAGGATTTAGACCATCGGGCTGGCCTCTCTATTAAGTCTAGGTGGGACAACGACGTGTTGATATCCCAAGGCCGGGCATTAACCAGGATAGTGTGTCCGGCCAAAGGTGATCAAGCGTGTTGGAAATGTGGTGCACCCCTGCAAGGATGAATTCAACTATTCAAATAGTCGTTTCCACGGTAACATGACGACTTGGAGTTGTACCTTAACCTACTATAACTAAAATTGTGATTTTAAATTGAAATGAATATTGGCTCTAGGATTGCTTCCTTGTGGGGAGTCGAGGAAGAATCTCTGGGCGTGGTAGCTTAATAAAATTTGCTAAAATAATATTGTTGATATGAGTTACCAGTCTACTCTCTTCTAATGCTGCAAGATGTTGAAGATGCTAGTCTTCGAGAGGACTAAGACTTCCCCCTCATTCTTGCTATTCTACAGTCAGTCCAAATATGACCCCATTCCTTGATACTGATGCATACTTAGCATAGTTCTGATGTCAGTCTTGCGAGAACTTTGCATGAGTACTCACCGCTGCTTTGCTTTCTCTTCCCCCCTTGATACTATTGCTGCGTTCAGACGACGGAGCCCAGAGATGGTGTATGCCCCAGATGAATACTACACCACCGCTAGAGCTTACTACTACGTGGAGGCTGCCCCCGACGAGTAGTAGGATAGGATGTTCCTAGGAAGGAGGCCTCGCCTCTTTCGATCAGTGTTATGTTTGTACTAGCCTTCTTAAGGCAAAACTTGTCTAACTTATGTCTGTACTCAGATAATATTTGCTTCCGCTAACTCATGCTTGTCGAGCTTGTATTCGAGCACTCGAGGCCCCTGGCTTGTAATATGAAGTTGTATGACTTTAATTTGTGTCTAGAGTTGTGTTGTGATATCGAGCAGTGAGTCCCTAATCTTGGTCGTACTCCTTTGCGTGTATGATTAGCGTACGGTCAAATTGGGGGCGTCACAAGTTGGTATCAGAGCCGACTGCCTGTAGGTAGCCCCTTTCCAACTCCTTGGCCTAAGTTGAGTCTAGTACTTGAAAAACTTTTACTAACATTGTTGTGTGGCTTACGGGTCCACATCTCAATTGGGTGGTACTAGGATCTTTTATTCCTCGTCTATACTCTGGGTTCTGATCTCTCTTCCTTTTCGGTTAAAGATTTTGCTAACTCTAACTCTAGGTTCTCGTAACTAATTCCTCCGGAGAGCCTACCATTCCAGACATTGGCTTGATTCATTAGAAAACTTCAAAGCTACCCTCTGATGTTCTTGCAAGGACTTGCGCTCATTGCTTTTGATATTTCCTTCCATCGCCAACCCCTACAGATAACTCCTCATGGTCATCGAGGATTCATTCATTCCCAGTTGTTCATGTGTCTGACAAAATTCTTCGAAATGCTATTTGAGCTTCCAAAATCCTCAGTAGCCTATTGCTCTTGACTTTTCTCACCTGCTTGCATTATGGTTAATTCCATATGTCTAGAAATGTTCATCATTATCCCTTGTGATTGTCATTTGGTTTCATTGGTTCAACCTGTGTGTGAATACACACAATCATCAGTTGATCCTCAAAAATTATCTATCGGACTCAGACGCCTTTCCTAACCCGAGTTGGTTCTCGACAAATCAACTTTGATTGATTGTCCACCTAAGTCCTTTAAACTTATTTGTTTTGTTCAGAGCATCTATTTTTCATATACCAATTTGGAAATATTAATTCCTTTGGTTGTTTAAGCATCAAATTATTTGGATGTTCTATAGCCCGATGCCTTGCATTCTTTCTTCCTATGATTGAGTACCGATACTCACATCAAGCCCTTTGTGGACCGCCAGACCCATCGATGGGTTATTATCCGACAACATCCTTCACATTCAAAATTCTTGTGATGTTCTTCCACTGGCACATGATGTCATTGGTAAATTGTGTCTTCTCCCTCTGATAAGTTGTATCCTAGGCTTTTGACAGGCATGCTCTATTGTCAAGCATGTGTTAATTACTCTTGATGTTTGTGGTATAAGTTCCTAAGATGCCCCAATGGGTTAAACATATGCCTTCCTTACTCCGTGTGAACCCAAGAGTTTTCAGAGTCTTACTCTTCTAGTGTTTTACCATATAATCTTCCCAAACTACAACCTCATCAAAGGAGAGGAGTAAATGGAAGGTGATGCATTGACGAAGTGGGAGTCGACCTTGAACTTTTTGTTCATGTACATGGAAACAATGTTGATATTATCATAGAAGCTTCTCGTAGCAATAATCTTTCCCTTTGCATGATTTGATCTTGTATCTGTGATTGGTACTTTCCAACCGTGGTTCCGACCATGATTGTTCTTCTTTGATCCCATTTTAGACAAGTTAAAGTGCTTGTCTTCTACAGATCAATACACCAGTCCAACCTTTAGTTCTGATCTACCTCCGACTTGTACCCTTGGTATCGCGAGAATATCATGGAACCCCATAACTTATTATGAGTCCTTCATCAACTATTATTTCACTAATCCCAACTTTCCTTGGGTTCTGAATTGTTAGACACTCAAGGACATCGATAACTGGATCGAGTACGCATTGTGATTCAACAACTCTAAGTAATCTTCTTTGCTTACGAGTTTGTACTCGATCATGTCATTCCTAGCTAATTGGGTACAACATCATCGTCATGCTAAAGCTTGACCATGCTATCTATGACCTTCATCCCCAAAACACAATTCCAACAGCGCATTAAGCTTACATCAGGCTTTCGATGTCATGTTGGTTGTCTTGAAAGGCAATTTCGATTCTGAACTAGCATTCTAATCTGTGGTTCCGACAACTTGTCGCTTCACAATCTCTTGCTTGATGTTTCACTGATCGATTACATCTTCAAGAGACTTCTCGACAATTGTGTTGTGATCATCATCAACCTTCTGAGCTCTTCCAGGGTATCAATTGAACTCCTGATGAGAAATATCATCCTTGCCCCTCAATGATTTGTGTCATCATTGACAACATCCATGTTTTCCTTTCAAACATCGACTTGGTCTTGTTTTGTGTGGTACTTTGAATTCCTTCCTATCAAGCTTATATTATGATCTATCTTGGATTATAACTATTTGTTATGACAAGGTCATTGTGGTGAATTGCAACGCCTCTTAAAAATCCTTGATACTAGTGATAGTTCTTGCCATCACCTTTCATTTCTTATGTTCCCGTGTTGTTTCTAACCGGAATACCGACAAATGGATTGTGATGTGTAAATTCAACACTTATGGCATAACAACTCTATTACCTTGGAGTTAACAAGCAATAAGTCCATCCTTAGTGTGTTGGCAATTGAGTCAACATTCTAACATTGAAGGTGGTACTTAGTCCAGATTTTGGGTGCACCTTTCGATTAATGTTTAACTATGGATGTTTTCCCTTGGGCATACCTCAATATATCATCTAGGTCGACCAATGCTATTACCTTATTTACTCAATTGTGTAAATCCATATTTTTGGAAATCATGACAAATTGTTGATGAGTCCATCAGCCACGTCCTCATCTTATTCATGGTTCATGATGAACATTTAAACTAGTGTTGGAAACCTTAAAACATTATCTTTGTGCCTATCTCATGAAGAATATGTTTGATAAAAAGAAGTGTTTTTCTCTAAATTCATGTGCATTTTTGCCTCCATGATTACGAGAAAATTTTGTTCGCTTCCTCTGGAATCATTCCAATTCATTTGTGCATGTGTTAAGTACTCTACGGCTTGAAGATTTGCTACCTTCACTCCTTATGTATTTCGTAGCATGCCAAACCACTGATTGATTTGATAAAGGAAGAGAAGTTCCTTCATAAGAGCTAATCCAGACTTACAAATGGAACTTTGATATCCTCTATGAGGATTCCCAACCAGAACTTGTTGGCATTCCATTCTAGAGACATCAATGTGAGCACGAATGTCTTGACATTGTGTTCATATGTCTTGCAATCCGACTCATGATTAAAGGCTTTCTTCCATCGTTCATTCCGAGATTCTTGCAACGTCATCTCTTAGATCGGTGTTGCATCCTCTTTATTCTCAGGCCTGCTATTACTGAAGTATCCTGACACCAACCAGATTTGAATCTCGGACATATATGATGGTTCGAACTTTTCCAAGAATTATGACTTTGGTCTTTATGTAACCCGGTAAGGTGATATCTTGCCTAGCACACCAGCCTGGAGGGACCTATTGTTATAATACCTTGTTCAACAAGATTTTCCATTCTTCCATGAGGAAAATTGTATGACTTATTATATAAGTCGTTCCTGATGGGTCCTTTATGCATCAAAAGTCCGACCTTACCTGATGACCATGTCGATGCTTCCCCGAATGCATGACTGTGGTACCCCAATCCTCAGGCAAGAACATTGGAAGCATAATGCTAAATGTTTCCTAATCAATTATCCAAACATCATGGTATGGGTAAACATCATGGTTCTCCTTGCCCCTTTTATCCAAAGCATTACACATTTGCTGCCCTGTCTTGTTTATCACACTCTACTTTTCCTTGGGAAAGTTATACTCTTATTACAGGTGAATAAACACCTTTTCATTTCCATTGGTCTATTTAACCTTTCTTGAGGTTATATGATCTAAGCAGTAAAAAAAGATTCCCTGCTTAGATAAACACCCTAGTGAACAAATCTTTCAGTAAGACCATGTTAGTATTGTTGATAACATTTCGGTAACCGCCGGTGGACGAGAACTTTGCCTATTGGTCTGCCTTGTTTCTACGAGCAGGAAAATGGTTCTATTGGTCCCCCGCCCTTGGTATCAATGTTGTTGCCAACTTAATTGACAAGCTATCCTCTCGCAGGTCTTGCTACCATGACGGTGCAAGATGTCACCTCTCTTTCTACTCTTAACCGCATGGTGGGCCCATAACCCACAGTTCCACAGGATCGAAACCTGACTCTCCTGTACATCTTTAAATCCAAAGTTTTTGTTGCACTTGGCTTCATATGTAAATCCGGAGCTATCATCCAAGGTAATGATGCTATTCTTGTTGTCATTGACCGTCTATCCAAAGTTGCACACTTTCTGTCCGTTAAGGAAACAATCACCGCTAGTCAGCTGGCAGATCTATATATGTCCAGAGTTGTTTCACTCCACGGTATTCCATTGGTGATTAGTTCAGACCGTGGTAGTTTGTTCACTTCAAGATTCTGGGCAAGTTTCCAAGAGTCTATGGGAAGTCGTTTATCTTTTAGCACCACTTTTCATCCTCAATCCCAGGGAAAGTTGAAAAAGTCAACAAGATTCTCGAAGACATGCTTTGAGCTTGTGTCATTTCTTTCGGCAAGAAATTGGAGCAATCACTCCTTTATGCCGAGTTCTCCTACAATAATAGCGATCAATATAGTCTGAAGATGGCTCCCTTTGAAGTGTTATATGGATGTAAGTGTCGGACTCCTCTGAATTGGTCAAAAACTAGGCAACATGCACTTATCGGTCCGGATATTATCTAGCATGCCGAAGATCAAGTCCGCATTATTCATGCAAATCTGACGGCTGCTCAATCTCGTCAGAAGGTTACCAAGTTCTTCAAGGTGTAGTGGGTAAATCATTCTGAAGATGAAGCCACTTGGGAACGCAAAGATCATCTTCGTGCAGAATACCCTTGACTCTTCCCTTCTACTTCTTAATTCTCAGGACGAGAATTCTTTTTAGTAGGGGAGAGTTGTGACGCCTTGGATTTGTAGCTACAGTAATCCTTGTAATCAAGCTACAGTAACCTGAGGATTATGCTAATATATTTTGCTAATCCAATTGTGATCACCGATGGAATCAACCATAATTCAAAGTTACTTTGCAATTCAAATTTGTTTCAAAAAAGGATTTAAACGTTTTGCAAATCTGAAAATAAAAGTCTTGCATAAGTTCCAATTATTCCTAGCAATTATAAGAATGTAACCCACAATTTTATGAGTGCGTTAGTGCCTCTAAGACATTTATAAGAGTGGCCAAATCAATTAATGAAATACCTTTTGGTTTTGGAAGTTTTCAAAACAATTCTAAAAGTCATCAAACTTTTTGTGGAACTACCAAATATTACGATTGTAATATTGGGCTGGGTCACATAATTACAAAAGCTAAAAAAATACCAAATTAAATAAAAACAGAGAAACTAATAAAAAGAAATAAAACTAAAAGAATTTAAAAAGAAAAGGAAACCCCCCTTCCCTCTGGGCCAGCCCAACTAGCCGGCCCACCTACCCCCTTAGCCGGCCCAGCCGACGCCTACACTACCCCCACCACACCGACAGCCACCCCGACCCCCACTCGCCCCACTCCTACCCATGTCCCCCTCTCCCGATACGATCTTGATCGGGGCTCCTCCCCTCGCGTGGTCGATGCCTGCCGCCACCATGCCGCCATGCCGTTGCCAGTGTCTCGACGCCACACCGTCGCACCTCCCCCCATCGGCGCCTTCCCGGCCTCCTCCCCGACCGGCTTCATCAAGCCTTGTTGTCCCCTTCTCACAAACGCCGGTGAGGCCCCGGCTCGCCTCTCCCCCTCGCTCCTGCACGAGCACCCACCGACGCATGCGCCATGCATCGTCGTGGCCGTCGCGCCTGTTGGGGAACGTTGCATGGGAAACAAAAATTTTCCTACGCACACGCAAGATCTATGCATGGTGATGAGCATCTACGAGAGGGAGAGTGGATCTACATACCCTTGTAGATTGCTAAGCGGGAAGAATTAGGAAACGCGGTTGATGTAGTCTAACGTCTTCGCAATCCAAATCGCCAAGCGTCCTGTGATCCAATCACGATCCGTCCCGATCTAGCGCCGAATGGATGGCACCTCCGTGTCCACCACACGTACAACTCGATGACGACCTCCGCCTTCTTGATCCATCAAGAGGGAGGGGAGAGGTAGATGAGTTCTCCAGCAACATGACAGCACGCCAACGGTGGTGGTGCAACTATTCTAACAGGGCTTCACCTAAGCACCGCCGAAAACTAGAGGGAACAATCTATCGGGGAGAGAGGGCTGCACCATGGCTTAGGGTTTTCTGGTGTGGCTCCCTCTCTCCCCTCCAATATATATAGGAGGAAGGGGAGGGAGGCCGACGCCCCTAGGGTTCCCCTAGGCTGCTGCCGAAGTGGAGAGGTGGAGGAGTCCAACTCCAATTCGGCTAGGAGTAGGATTCCTCCCCCACTTGGAAATTCTTTCCACATCTTGGGTTTTTCCACCCCTAGTCGCATGGGCCTTAGTGTGTGTGTGTGTGTGTGTGGGGGGGTTTCTACTAGCCCACCAGGGGCTAGTTTGCCTCCTCCCACAACCCATGAGGCCCTTTGGGGCGAGAGCCCCCTCCCGATGGTCCTGCGGTACCCTCCCGTTACTCCTGGTACACTACCAAAGTACCCCAAACTTTTTCGGTGACCAAAACGGGACTTCCTATGTATCAATCTTTACCTCCGGACCATTCTGGAGCTCCTCGTGACGTCCGGGATCTCATCCGGGACTCCAAACAACCTTCGGTCACCACCATACATAACTCTATACTACCGAAACGTCACTGAATGTTACGTGTGCAGACCCTGCGAGTTTGAGAACTATGTAGACATGACCAAGACACTTATACAGCCTATAACCAATAGAGGGACCTAGATGCCCATATTGGTTCCTACACATTCTATGAAGATCTTTATCGATTGAACCTCTATGTCAAGGATTCAATTAATCCCGTATGTTGTTCCCTTTGTTCTTCGGTATGTTACTTGCTCGAGATTCGATCGTCGGTATCTCTATACCTAGTTCAATCTCGTTACTGGCAAGTATCTTTACTCATTCCGTAATACAAGATCCCGTGGCTAAAACTTTAGTCACATTGCTTGCAAGGCTTGTTGTGATGTTGTATTACCGAGTGGGCCCTAAGATACCTCTCCGTCACACGGAGTAAAAAATCCCAATCTTGATCCATGCCCACTCAACAGACACCCTCGGAGATACCTGTAGAGCATATTTATAGTCACCTAGTTACGTTGTGACGTTTGATACACACAAGGTACTCCTTCGGTGTCATTGAGTTCCATGATCTCATGGTCATAGGAACATATACTTGACATGCAGAAAACTATAGCAATAAACTGACACGATCATATACTATGTTATAGTTTGGGTCTTGTCCATCACATCATTCTCGCAATGATGTGATCCCATTATCAAATGACATCTTATGCCTATGGCTAGGAAACCTTGACCATCTTTGATGAATGAGCTAGTCTACTAGAGGCATACTAGGGACACAATGTTGTCTATGTATCCACACATGCAATGTGCTTCCAATCAATACAATTATAGCATGGATAATAAACGATTATCATGAACAAGGAAATATAATAACAACCATTTATTATTGCCTCTAGGGCATATTTCCAACAGTATCCCACTTGCACTAGAGTCAATAATCTAGCTCACATCACTATGTGATTTACATTGTAATGAATCTAACACCCATACAGTTCTGGTGTTGATCATGTTTAGCCCTTGGAAGAGGTTTAGTCAACGGGTCTGCAACATTCAAATCTGTGTGCACTTTCCAAATATTTATGTCCTCCTTGTTGATGTAATCGCGGATGGAATTGAAGCGTTGCTTTATGTGTCTGGTCCTCTTGTGAAACCTTGGTTCCTTGGCCAGAGCAATGGCACCAGTGCCGTCACAGAATAGAGCCATTGGATTCAGTGCACTGGGCACTACTCCAAGATCTGTCATGAACTCCTTCATCCAGACACCTTCCTTCGCCGCCTCTGAGGCTGCGATGTACTCTGCTTCACATGTAGAATCGGCTACCATGCTCTGCTTGGAACTGCACAAGCTTACCCCTCTCCCATTGAGAATAAATACGTATCCGGTTTGTGACTTAGAGTCATCCAAATCAGTGTCAAAGCTTGCATTGACGTAACCCTTTACAACGAGCTCTTGATCACCTCCATAAACGAGAACCATTTCCTTAGTCCTTTCCAGGTACTTAAGGATATTCTTGACTGCCGTCCAGTGCTCCACTCCTGGATCACTTTGGAACCTTCCAGCCAAACTTATGGCAAGGCTAACATCGGGTCTTATGCACAACATTGCATACATGATAGAGCCTATGGCTGAAGCATAGGGGATGACACTCATCTTCTCTCTATCTTCTGCAGTCACTGGGCATTGAGTCTTACTCAAGTTCACACCATGCAATATAGGCAACAACCCCTTCTTGGACTGACCCATTTTGAACTTCTTCAAAATGTTGTCAAGGTATGTGCTCTGTGAAAGTCCTATTAAGCGTCTCGATCTATCTCTATAGATCTTGATGCCTAATATGAAAGCAGCTTCTCCTAGGTCCTTCATTGAAGAACTCTTGTTCAAATATTCCTTCACGCTTTCCAGCATTTCTATATTGTTTCCAATCAGCAATATGTCGTCCACATATAATATTAGAAATGCTATAGAGCTCCCACTCACTTTCTTGTAAATACAAGCTTCTCCATAAACTTGTATAAACCCGAACGCTTTGATCACCTCATCAAAGCGAAGATTCCAACTCCGAGATGCTTGCACTAGTCCATAAATGGATCGCTGGAGTTTGCAAACTTTGTTAGCATTGTATGGATCGACAAAACCTTTTGGTTGCATCATATACAACTCTTCCTTAAGTAAATCGTTAAAGAACGCTGTTTTGACATCCATCTGCCAAATTTCATAATCAAAAAATGCAGCTATTGCTAACTTGATTCTGACAGACCTAAGCATCGCTATGGGTGAGAAGGTCTGATTGTAGTCAACTCCTTGAACTTGTGAAAAAACCTTTGCCACAAGTTGAGTTTTATATAACGATGACATTACCATCCACGTCCGTCTTCCTCTTAAAGATCCATTTTTTCTGAATGGCCTTTCGCCCTTTAGGTAATACTTCCAAAGTCCATACTTTGTTTTCATACATGGATCCCATCTTAGATTTCATGGCCTCTAACCAAATCCGGGCCCATCATCGCTTCTCCATAGCTCGTAGGTTCATCCTTGTCCAACAACATGACCTCTAAGACAGGGTTGTCGTACCACTCAGGAGCAGTACGTGCCCTTGTCATCCTACTAGGTTCGATAGTAACTTGATACGAAGCTTCATGATCATCATCATTTACTTCCTCTTCAACCGACGCAGGCTCTACAGAAACATCTTTCTGCGCTGCGACACTCTCTGGTTGAAGTATAGGTTCAATAACCTCATCAAGTTCTATTTTCCTCCACTCAATTCTTTCGAGAGAAATGTTACGTTTTTAGAGACAAAAACTTTGCCTTCGGATCTGAGATAGAAGGTATACCCAACTGTCTCTTTTGGGTATCCTATGAAGACATATTTCTCCGCTTTGGGTTCCAGCTTTACAGGCTGAAGCTTTTTGACATAAGCATCACATCCCCAAACTTTAAGAAATGACAACTTTGGCTTCTTGACAAACCACATTTCATATGGCATCATCTCAACGGATTTTGATGGTGTCCAATCTAAAGTGAATGCAGCTGTCTCTAATGAACAACCCCAAAGCGATAGTGGCAAATCGGCAAGAGACATCATAGAACGCACCATATCTAATAAGGTTCAATTATGATGTTCGGACACACCATTATGTTATGGTGTTCCAGGAGGTGTCAATTGTGAAACAATTCCGCACTGTCTTAAGTGACTGCCAAACTCATAACTTAGATATTCTCCTCCTCGATCAGATCGTAGGAATTTAATCTTCTTGTTATGAGGATTCTCAATTTCACTCGGAAATTGCTTGAACTTTTCAAACGTTTCAGACGTGTGCTTCATTAAGTAAAAATACCCATATCTACTTAAGTCACCAGTGAAGGTGAGAAAATAACAATATCCACCGCATGCCTCAATGCTCATCGGACCGCACACATCAGTATGTATGGTTTCCAACAAGTCACTTGCCTGTTCCATTGTTCTAGAGAATAGGGTTTTAATCTTCTTACCCATGAGGCATGGTTCACATGTGTCAAGTGATTCAAAATCAAGTGACTCCAAAAGTCCATCAACATGGATCTTCTTCATGTGTTTTACACCAATATGACCTAAACAGCGGTGCCACAAGAAAGTGGTACTATCATTAACAACTCTACATCTTTCGGCATCAATGTTATGAACATGTGTACCATCACTATCGAGATTCAATATGAATAAACCCCTCACATTGGGTGCATGACCATAAAAGAGATTACTCATATAAATAGAACAACCATTATTCTCTATTTTAAATGAGTAACCGTCTCACAATAGACAAGATCCAGATATAATGTTCATGCCTAATGCATGCACTAAATAACAATTTTTCAGGTTCATCACTAATCCCAATGGTAATCGAAGAGCGAGCGTGTCGATGGAGACCACAACAACCTTGGAACCATTTCCCACGCGCATCGTCACTTCGTCCTTAGCCAGCCTTTGTCTATTCCGTAGCTCCTGTTTTGAGTTGCAAATGTGAGCAACCGAACTGGTATCAAATACCCAGGCACTACAATGAGAGTTGGTAAGGTACACATCAATAACATGCATATCACATATACCTTGTTTGGTGTTGGACGCCTCCTTGTCGGCCAGATACTTGGGCCAGTTCTGCTTCCAATGACCAATTCCCTTGTAATGAAAGCACTCAGTTTTTGGCTTGGGTCCAATCTTGGGTTTTCTTCATGGGAGGGGCAACTTCTTTGCCACTCTTCTTGGAGTTACCCTTCTTTCCCTTGCCATTCTTCTTGAAACTAGTGGTTTTAATTACCATCAACACTTGATGTTCTTTCTGGATTTTAGATTCAGCGACTTTCCACTTCGCAAACAGCTCGGTGACTAACTTGGTCATCCCATGCATGTTATAGTTCATCACGAAGCTCTTGTAGATAGGTGGCAATGATTGAAGAACTCTATCAGTGATTGCCTCCGGCGGTAGGGGCATCTCTAACTCAGCCAGACGATTCGAATACCCAGACATTCTGAGTATATGTTCGCTGACAGACCCGTTCTCTTCCATCTTGCAAGCATAGAACTTATCCGAAGTCTCATACCTCTCGATCCGGGCATTCTTCTCAAATATAAACTTCAACTCCTGGAACATATCATATTGTCCATGACACTCAAAATGTCTTTGAAGTCCTGGTTCTAAGCCATACAACATTGCACATTGAACTATTGAGTAATCTCCAGAATGTGCCTCCCAAGCGTTCTTAACATCTTCGGACGACACGGGAGAGGGTGGGTCACCAAGCGGTGGATCAAGGACATAAGCCTTCTAGGAAGCCGTGAGGATAATCCTCAGATTACGGGCACAGTCCACAAAGTTACTTCCATCATCTTTCAACTTAGCTTTCTCTAGGAACGCATTAAAATTCAGGGGAACTACTATGCGAGCCATTGATCTACAACATAAATATGCAAAGGTTACTAAGACTATTGTTCAAGATAATGAGTTTAGTTAATCAAATTACTAAAGCTCGGTCCAAATTCACCAACTCAACTCTGATCATCACGTGAGTTGAGGTGGTTTCAATGGTGAACATCATCATGTTGATCATATCTACTATATGACTCATGTTCGACCTTTCAGTCTCTTGTGTTCTGAGGCCATGTCTATACATGCTAGGCTCATCAAGTTTAACCCAAGTGTTCTGCACATGCAACACTGGCTTGCACCCGTTGTATGTGAACGTAGAGTCTATCACACCCGATCATCACGTGGTGTCTCGACATGACAAACTTTCACAACGGTGCACACTTGGGGAGAACACAATTTTATCTTGAAATTTTAGTGAGGGATCACCTTATAATTCTACAGTCGTCCTAAGCAAAATAAGATGCATAAAAGGATTAACATCACATGCAAATCATAAGTGATATGATATGGCCATGAACTCGTGCTTTTGATCTCCATCTCCAAAGCACCGACATGATCTCCATCGTCACCAGAACAACACCATGATCTCCATCAACGTGTCACCATGAAGTTGTCGCGCCAACTATTGCTTCTACGACTATTGCTAACTCATAGCGATAAACTAAAGCAAAAACGGCGAAAATAATTAAAGACAACCCTATGGCTCCTTCTGGTTGCCGTACTCATCGACATGCAAGTCTTGATATTCTATACAAAACATGATAATCTCATACATCACATATATCTCATCATGTGATTGGCCATATCATATCACAACATACCCTGCAAAAACAAGTTAGACGTCCTCTAATTGTTGTTGCATGTTTTACATGGCTGCTAGTGGTATCTAGCAAGAACAATTCTCACCTACGCAAAAACCACAACGGTGATACACAAATTGCTATTCAACCTTCTCAAGGACCTCCTTTGTCGAATCTGATCCAACTAGAGTAGGAGAGATAGACACCCGCCGTCCATCTTTATGCAACAAAGTCACATGTCAGTCGTTGGAACCGGTCTCTCGTAAGCGTACGAGTAAGGTTGGTCTGGGCCGCTTCATCCCACAATACCGTTGAATCAAGAAATGACCAAGGGAGGAAGAAATCTGAGCATCAACGCCCACAAACTCCTTTGTGTTCTACTCGTGATCTCATCTACACATAGACCTAGCTCATGATGGCATTGTTGGGGAACGTTGCATGGGAAACACAAATTTTCCTATGCACACATAAGATCTATCCATGGTGATGAGCATCTATGAGAGGGAGAGTGGACCTACATACCCTTTTAGATTGCTAAGTGGGAAGCATTAAGAAGCAGTTGATGTAGTCGAACCTCTTCGCGATCCAAATCGCCGAGCGTCCCGTGATCCAATAACGATCCGTCCCGATCTAGCGCCGAACGGACGACACCTCCGCATTCAGCACACGTATAGCTCGATGATGATCTCCGCCTTCTTGATCCAGCAAGAGGTAACAAAGAGGTAGATGAGTTCTCCGGAAGCGCGACGGCACACCGGCGGTGGTGGTGGAACTAATCTGATAGGGCTTCGCCTAAGCACCGCCGAAAACTAGAGGGAATGATCTATCGGGAAGAGAGGGCTACACCGTGGCTTAGGGATTTCTGGTGCGTCTGCCCTCTCTCCCCTCCAATATATATAGGAGGAAGGGGAGGGATGCTGGCGCCCTAGGGTTACCCCTAGGCTGCAGCCGAAGTGGGGAGGTGGAGGAGTCCAACTCCAATCCTACTAGGAGTAGGATTCCTCCCCCACTTTGAAATTCTTTCCACCTCTTGGGTTTTTCCACCCCTAGCCGCATGGGCCTTAGTGGGGGGGGGGTCAGCCAGCCCACCAGGGGCTGGTTTGCCTCCTCCCACAGCCTATGAGGCCCTTTGAGGCGAGAGGCCCCTCCCGATGGTCCTCCGGTACGCTCCCGGTACACAACCGAAGTACCCGAAACTTTTCCGTTGACCAAAATGGGACTTCCTATATATCAATCTTGACCTCCGGACCATTCTGGAGCTCCTCGTGACGCCCAGGATCTCATCCGGAAATCCGAACAACCTTCGGTCACCACCATACATAACTCTATATTATCGAAACGTCACCAAACGTTAAGTGTGCAGACCCTACGGGTTCGAGAACTATGTAGACATGACCGAGACACCTCTATGGTTAATAACTAATAGCGGTACCTGGATGCCCATATTGGTTCCTACATATTCTATGAAGATATTTATCGGTTGAAACTCTATGTCAAGGATTCATTTAATCCCGTATGTTGTTCCCTTTGTACTTTGGTATTTTACTTTCCCGAGATTCGATCGTCGGTATCTCTATACCTAGTTCAATCTCGTTACTGGCAAGTCTCTTTACTCATTTCGTAATACAATATCCCATGGCTAACACTTTAGTCACATTGCTTGCATGGCTTGTTGTGATGTTGTATGACCGAGTGGGCCCTGAGATACCTCTCCGTCACACGGAGTAACAAATCCCAGTCTTGATCCATGCCCACTCAACAGACACCCTCGGAGATACCTATCGAGGATCTTTATAGTCACCCAGTTATGTTGCGACATTTGATACAAACAAGGTACTCCTATGGTGTCAGTGAGTTGCATGATCTCATGGTCATAGGAACAGATACTTGACATGCAGAAAACTATAGCAATAAGCTTACACGATCATATGCTGTGTTTATAGTTTGGGTCTTGTCCATCACATCATTCTCCCAATGATATGATCCCATTATCGAATGACATCTTATGTCTATGGCTAGGAATCATTGACCATTTTTAATCAACGAGCTAGTCTACCAGAGTCATACTAGGGACACAGTGTTGTCTATGTATCCACACATGCAATGTGTTTCCAATCAATACAATTATAGCATGGATAATAAGCGTGTAGCGACCCGACTCAAAACAAGTCAATCCTATGTGTGTTAGTGCCATCCCTGGATCAGTATGTTGGCACACACAGTACATCAATGTATATATCAAAGTGCAATCACATGTAAATAACGTAAAACTAATATATACCTCTTAAATCACAGCGGAAACAGACAACGGGAGTGGAGTCCCAATAAACACCAATGGCAGGTTGAGTGTAGACCGTAACCCTGAATCGTACTCTTACTCGTCGTAGAAAAGTATCTGCAACATAAGATGTTGCAGTCGTGTAGGTCAGTACATTGAATGTACCGGCAAGATCACCATAGAAAGAATGATAAAGGCTATTTTATATGCAAAGGGCTTTGTGGCTCTGTGTCTGAGTTTTTGCAGAAAAGCTGGTTTTATTTTCCCTACAACAAAGGAGTGAAACGGAAAATCACTACAAACAGTTGGTTGTTAATGAGATGGTTCCACCAACCAATTCTCATGTCCCAAAAATTATTAATAGACCCACTCATCATAACATTTATTAATTGTGTCGAGAATGGCTGACAATATCATCTTCGGTGCTCATGTTGTCTGTAACTGGGGACACGGCTAATCGATTAGTTTGACACTCTACAGAGTTTTGTACACTTTACCTGCAAGAATCGATCCCTCCCGTTATGTCCTCGCACTGCCTGGTGTTTGAGAACGGGACAATTAAAACATGGTCTTCCATAGTGATCCTTCGATAGAAAGTCAGTGCCCATCCAAATCCTACCGTTCTTCTACATCTAGTAGCAACTGACCTACCGGAGTCACCACTAGGGTCAACCAAGCCAGAGCCCATATTGACTTGTGGTTGTAAACGTAAGCTTCCCGGCCTTGAAGTATCCATCCATCTCTTTGAGCCTGGGTGGCATTCCGTTGGGATGATCACAGGTAGATACCAGGATTCCCGGGCATAACCATGATAGATATCAGGCTGCCAAAAATGCATGTCCAATCCACCCAGAGGTATATTGAGTCCTTGAAGTCTTGAAGTCTTGATCATGATGCAGATCTTGAAATAATTAATTAACCTCACAACACTCCTGAATCTCACAACCAAACCCCGTCTACTAAAGCATAACAAATGTGAAGTAACGTCCCTTCCCGGGCAATGGTAACAATGTGTTGGGTTTCTCCTACCTCATGATACTACCACAAGTTCAAGCTCAATATCCTACTAGATGTATGATGGAAAGATTGTTTCTCATGCAAGTAAAACATAGGTAATGTAAGATGATCAAAGTGAACTTGCCTGGTAAGTTGAAGAAGATGATATCGCTCTCAGAAAATAACACTTGATAGAACTATTCGTCACTCTCCGATGAAAATCTATAAAATCAAACATTGCATTCATATAAGCAATCATACTAGCAATCAATTCTAACAATCAAAAAGCAACACCAAAAATTAAACACGATAGGGTTGTGATGAAGGAAATACTTAAGATAAAACTCAAACCAACAAAACTTCATCAACACAACCAAGGGTTGGTTTCCCTACAAATAACCTATTAACAGCAGCAACAAAACAACAACATAAAGAAATAAAATACAAAAAAGTATTTTAGTAAACCTTTTACTACCAAAAGAAATACTTTTGAAGAACAACTAAATAACTAATAAAAACTTTTGTCAAACTCATCTTATGACCTAAACAATGTTAACCTTGAATTAAACCACAAACAATTTCAGCTTTAATACAAATTGTTTCTGATCTAAAATAAAGTTAGCAAAAAATAAAATTCCAAACAATTTATAGAATGTAGTTTCCAAAAGGATCTTATTAGCATTTGAAATGAATTTCAAGTTATTCATTGAACTAGAATTGATTCCATGCAAAACATAATAATAAAAAATAACATAAAATAATATTGGTTGAAATACTACTGCTAGCTAACAGAAAACAAAGTAAAACTTGTCAACTAACATAAAAGAAAATAAAGTAAAACAATTAAGAATAAACCTAAAAAGACCTAAAACAAAATCTGTTTTGCTTGAAACCCTAATTTATGTTATCCTAAAAATTCTCAAATTCTTCCTACTGTTAAATAAAGTCACTAGTGACAAGTAGCAAAAAGAATCAACTCATAATCTATTTTTAAACTCAAGATATTCAAATTCTAGTGATTTGAGAAAATTCAATAAATTCCAATTTAAAAGATTCAAATATGTTCCAACTTGATATCTAAAGAAACTATATACAATTTTTGACAGCATGAAAAAAGAATCACTCAAAAAATATTAAAAACATAAAATATATAGTAAAAACAAAGGCAGAACTATTTATGGAATTGAAATTAAAACAAAAAAGAAAAATCGTTTCTAACGGACAAGGGTACACGTGGCGCTCTGTGATTGGTCCTAAGGTGTGCGTGAGCGAGCGCTTCGGGCGGACGGCGGATAATTAACCAAAAATGATTCGACCTCTAAAGTGATTTAATCTTGGCCTTAGGATCGAGATACAACGGTTAGGGGGAACTCCGGTGACTTACAAAGGGCGGAGGTTTTTTTCCGGTGATGGCCGATGGTGGCGATGACTCTGCTTGATGTGGGGGATGGCTCTAGGCGCTGTCCAGCGACGGCAAGGAGCTCAGGCGATTGCGGCGGCTTTCCTGCGTCGAGTGAAGGCATCAGCGGTGCTCAGGGTCGACGGTGATGAGCGTGGCGATGTCGGAGGCTTCGGGTGGAGGGGTACTCCGGTGAGGTGGTGGCTATTGTGTTCCTGGGGTTCTTCGGCGAGGCTGAGAGCACTGGGCGAAAGCGGAGATGCCCCGGCGTCGATCTGTGGCGGCGGAGGGGCTCGGGGTTGGGTGAGGTGAGCGACACATGCTCTCAGAGCTTTGGGAGGTGGCCTACTCCGGCGAGGGATTCCGACGAGGGGAGAGGGTCGGCCGAGGGGGACTCAGGCGGAACGGGGTGTGGGGCTCCCGACTTTTATAGACCTGGGGTTAAGGGTGCTCGGAGGGAAGGGGATCGACGAGATCCTGTCGGATCCGAGGTTGTCGTCGGCAAAGGAAAGAGGGGGTGAGGGAAGGAAGGAGATGACCGATGGGGTGCGGGATCAGGCAATAGGGCCCGCGTGCAGTGAGGAAGAGCGAGAGGGAAAGGGATCGGTGTCCGATCCGAAAAGATTCGGATCTGGCGAAAGGAGATTCGGGCCAAAAGTTTCCAAGTGGGACTTGGGGTCTTTCCCAATATTTTTTCCTTTTATAAAATAAAGACATAAAAGGAAATTGAATAAAAGGAAAACATAAATACTTTTATATAGACATATTATATATCATAATGACCAGAAAAATAAAATCTAAAAGATGAACATATTTTCACTTTCAAAGAAAAATCCTACAAAATCAGTAAATTCAAACAGTGCTACTGTTGCATATAAAATGCAAAGAAATCATTTTGAAAATACCAAAATGCCTCCAAATTCATTTATCTCCATTTTTATGTTGAAGGGAATCATTTTACCCTATTTTCCATATACTTTATTTACGGAGAAAAATAAATTTGACAAATCACTTCAAGAATGGCTTTAAATTTGAAACTCAAATAATTTCCAAATAATTTTCCGAGTTTTATGAATTCAAATATAATTCCAATTGCCCCTGGTTTGGAGTGTCATGTTGCTCCTCTCAAGATTTTGAATTCATTCAAAATTTGAAATATAACCAAATATGAAATGGATTTCCAAATAGAATATTTTAGAGATTTTCAAAATCCACTTTTTCAAATCCTTTTATTTGAAGAAGTCATGTCATATTCTCTCATTCATTTGAATTGGGTGAATTTGAAATCAAACACAAAGGGGAAAGTCATTTTATTCCCTCTCATTAAAAAGTTTCAAAAGTTTCAAATTTCACTCAGTTTCAAACACTCAATCAAACAAACAATCATTCATCTATTTATTATAACATTCAAAAATTTGGGATGTTACAAAGCGATTATCATGAACAGGTAAATATAATAATAACCATTTATTATTGCCTCTAGGGCATATTTCCAACAGTCTCCCACTTGCACTAGAGTCAATAATCTAGCTCACATCACTATGTGATTTACATTATAATGAATCTAACACCCATATAGTTCTGGTGTTGATCATGTTTAGGCCTTGGAAGAGGTTTAGTCAACGGGTCTGCAACATTGAGATCCGTGTACACTTTGGAAATATTTATGTCCTCCTTGTTGATGTAATCTCGGATGGAATTGAAGTGTCACTTTATGTGTCTGGTCCTCTTGTGAAACCTTGGTTCCTTGGCCAGAGCAATGGCACCAGTGTTGTCACAAAACAGAGCCATTTGATTCAGTGAACTTGACACTACTCCAAGATGTGTCATGAACTCCTTCATACAGATACCTTCCTTTGCCGCCTCTAAGGCTGCGATGTACTCCACTTCGCATGTCGAATCGGCTACCACGCTCTGCTTGGAACTACACCAGCTTACCGCTCCCCCATTGAGAATAAATACGTATCCGGTTTGTGACTTAGAGTCATCCGAATCAGTGTCAAAGGTTGCATCGACATAACCCTTTACGACGAGCTCTTGATCACCACCATAAACGAGAAACATTTCCTTAGTCCTTTTTAGGTACTTAAGGATATTCTTGACCGCCTTCCAGTGCTCCACTCCTGGATCACTTTGGAACCTTCCGGCCAAACTTATGGCAATGCTGACATCGGGTCTTGTGCACAACATTGCATACATGATAGAGCCTATGGCTGAAGCATAGGGGATGACACTCATCTTCTCTCTATCTTTTGCAGTCATTGGGCATTGGGTCTTACTCAACTTCACACCTTGCAATATAGGCAAGAACCCCTTCTTGGATTGATCCATTTTGAACTTCTTCAAAACTTTGTCAAGGTATGTGCTCTGTGAAAGTCCTATTAAGCGTCTCGATCTATCTCTATAGATCTTGATGCCCAATATGAATGCAGCTTCTCCTAGGTCCTTTATTGTAAAACCCTTGTTCAAATATTCCTTCATGCTTTCCAGCATTTCTATATTGTTTCCAATCAGCAATATGTCATCCACATATAATATTAGAAACCCTATAGATCTCCCACTCAATTTCTTGTAAATACAAGCTTCTTTGTAAACTTGTATAAACCCGAACGCTTTGATCACCTCATCAAAGCGAACATTCCAACTCCGAGATGCTTGCACCAGTCCATAAATGGATTGCTGGAGTTTGCAAACTTTGTAAGCATTCTCTGGATCGACAAAACCTTCTGGTTGCATCATATACAACTCTTCCTTAAGGAAACCGTTAAGGAACGCTGTTTTGACATCCATCTGCCAAATTTCATAATCGGAAAATGCATCTATTGCTAATATGATTTTGAAGGACTTAAGCATCACTACGGGTGAGAAGGTCTCATTGTAGTCAACTCCTTGAACTTGTGAAAAACCCTTTGCCACAAGTCGAGCTTTATAGACGGTGACATTACCGTCCGCATCCGGTAATTAATTAATTAAATAGTTAATTAAGGATTAATTAGATAAGTTAAGTACTCTATTAATTAATTAATTAAATTAGTGGATGACATGTGGGGTCCAGCCTCATCAATCAATTCTAATTAAATTAATTAAACCCTAATTTACCTGTGTCACTGAGAACAGGGGCCAACTGGCCAGTTTGACCAGTCAACCCCCACTGTTGACTACTGACATCAACATGACATCATGCTGATGACATAAAAGAATTATTGAATTAAATTTAATCTATTTAATTTCTGAATATTATTAAAACTTTTAAAATTAATATAAATTAATATGTAACTCAGATGAAAACATTTTATACATGAAAGTTGTTCAGAAAAATCCAACTAATCAGAATACGCAGTCCGTTCGTTTGTCACCTGCTCCTATCATAATGAACATGGAACTTTTCCATCCATTTCATCTGTCCGATAGTAGCCCAAGACCCGGAAACAATCGTCAGATATTCTTCCGATCCGTCCGTGATGTGTAATATTGCGTTAGTGCATGCCTAGCTCTGCATATTGCCATGTCATGCATTGTGTTGCATCTATATGATTTATATTTATTGTTTCT
Source organism: Hordeum marinum (assembly GCA_022496015.1). Lineage (NCBI taxonomy): Eukaryota > Viridiplantae > Streptophyta > Magnoliopsida > Poales > Poaceae > Hordeum > Hordeum marinum. The sequence goes on along the minus strand of CM039672.1, from coordinate 300,333,274 downwards.
CCCCCTCTTCTTACCGGTAGACCCCGAGATTGATGTTGCTGCCGGGTACGACTATGCCACTGATGATCAGGCCTTTGCAGTAGAGCAGCAAGGCAAGCAAACCCCCTTGAGCATTCCGATATCGCCCATTTCTCCCCCTCAATCTTGCATTAGATTTTGCTACTGTTATAGATAGCTCCTATTCTGATGCATAGCCTGTTTTTGATGAACTGCTACTGCACCTACTGCTTCCTTAAACTGCTTAGTATAGGTGGATCAATGACCCCCGTGACCCCTTAGTCTGAGTTGCCCTGCTTTAATTAACAGTTACTCGGTCATCATGATCAATGAGCCACACCCGACATAGCACCACACACCCCCTTAGTTGTACGACTCTGCAGAGCTACTCTCGAGTACCGAGGGTGACACTTCATGAAGTACTCATGATGCTAGATCTGTAGTGTAGTTAGTCGGTCGTGGTAAACAGAGGGTGATACCTTGATGTCTACTACGCAACCTTCTTCTTGTAGACTCGTGTTGGGCCTCCAAGCGCAGAATTTTGTAGGACAGTGGCAATTTTCCCTCAAGTGGATGACCTAAGGTTTATGAATCCGTGGGAGGCGTAGGATGAAGATGGTCTCTCTCAAACAACCTGCAACCAAATAACAAAGAGTATCTTGTGTCCCCAACACACCCAATACAATGGCAAATTGTATAGGTGCACTTGTTCGGAGAAGAGATGGTCATACAAGTGAAATATAGATGGTAGATATAGGTTTTTGTAATCTGAAAATATAAAAACAGCAAGGTAGCTAGTAGCAAAAGTGAGCAAAAACGATATTGCAATGCTTGAAAACAGGGCCTAGGGTTCATACTTTCACTAGTCCAAGTTCTCTCAACAATACTAACATAGTTGAATTATATGTAAATACCTCTCGTGCGATAAAGAGTTCACTCCGAAGTCATAAATAGCGGAGAACTAACAAATAAATTATTGTAGGGTACGAAACCACCTCAAAGTTATCTTTTCCGATCAATCTTATGAGCTACCCCTATAAGTGTCACGAATAGCCCTAGAGTTCGTACTAAAATAACACCTTAAGATACACATCAACCAAAACCCTAATGTCACCTAGATACTCCAATGCCACCACAAGTACCCATGGGCTTGATTATACGATATGCATCACACAATTTCAGATTCATCATGTTCAATCCAACACAAAGAACTTCAAAGAGTGCCCCAAAGTTTCTACCGGAGATTCAAGACAAAAACATGTGCCAACCCCTATGCATAGATTCCCAAGGTCAAGGAACCTGCAAGTTGATCACCAAAACATACATCAAGTGGATCAATAGAACACCCATTCTCACAACGGATATTCCATCACAAGACATACATCAAGTGTTCTCAAATCCTTAAAGACTGAATCCGATAAGAAAACTTAAAATGGAAAACTCAATTCATCACAAGAAGATAGAGAGGGGAAAACTCCATATGATTCATCTATATCAATAAAGCTTGTGGTACATCAAGATTGTGCCATCTCAAGATCACGAGAGAGAGAGAGAGATCAAACACATAACTATTGGAACATACCCTCAGCCCCGAGGGAGAACTACTCGCTCCTCGTCATGGAGACCGCCGGGATGATGAAGATGGCCTCCGGTGATGGTTTCCCCCTCCGGCAGGGTGCCGGAACGGGCTCCCGATTGGTTTTTCGTGGCTCTGAAGGCTTGCGGCGGTGAAACTCCCGATCTAGGTTTCTTTTCGGAGGTTTCTATATTCATAGGAATTTTTGGCGTCGATCTCACATCAAGTGGTGCCACGAGGCGGTGGCAAGCCTGCTAGGTGCGGCCAGGGGGTGGAGCTTACTCTAACTAAAATTGTGATTTGTACCTTGACCTACTATAACTAAAATTGTGATTTTAAATTGAAATGAATGTTGGCCCCAAGATTGCTTCCTCGTGGGGAGTCGAGGACGAATCTTTGGGCGTGGTTGCTTAATAAAATTTGATATAATAATATTGATGATATGAATTACGAGTCTACTCACTTCTAATGCTGCAAGATGCTGAAGATGCTAGTCTTCGATAGGACTAGGCCTTCCCCCTCATTCTTGCTATTCTGCAGTTATTCTAGATATGACCCCATTCCTTGATACTGATGCATACTTAGCATAGTTCTGATGCCAGTCTTGCGAGTACTTTGGATGAGTACTCACCGCTGCTTTGCTTTCTCTTTCCCCCTCGATACGATTGCTACATTCAGACGATGGACCCCAGAAATGTTCCCACTCATCGCGATTAGTATAACTTAGCTTGGCATGGTTGCAGCGGGCTTCTTGGTCATGAGGGCGCAATTCCTGTAGAGCTTCTTTCCTTGGGCATCCTTCTTTTGGAAACCATCTTGGGTTGGAGCCCCTGAGCGAGGGTCGATCATCGTTGGTATGCCGGGCCGTGATGCCCGACAAGGCCAGGAGATGGGCGTTCCTGAGGCTGGGGCGGAAGCAATATTGTCTGTTGGCTTGCTTCGAGAGCATCGTGCCAGGATTAGGATGCCAGAGTTTTGGCGAGGTTTGCACACAGGCTCCCGAGGCCCTGCACACCGTGTCTAGTCCCCGCTCGCGGGGCGCGCACACGAGAGAGCCGACGGGTGCCAAACCCCTTAAAAAGAACTGAAAACGAGAAATGTTACATGGAGAAAATTCCCCACCCCTTTTTCCGAATAAGACGCAAAAACTTCAAACTTCATTCCAAAAGTGGCAAATTTGGTTACAAAAAAGAGAGCAAACAACAGGCGCGTCTGGTACCTAAGCTAGTATTCCCCCAACATGGAGCATGGGGCCTCCACTCGGCATGGGCATAGTCATTGAATGACAGTGTCGTCCGCCAGCGCAGAGAATGGGGCTTCCACTTGGGCGTGAGTGGGAACCCCTCCGCGTCCTCGGGGGGCTCCGGGCGATTCAACTCACTCATTATTAAATGAGAGTGTCATGGGTAGAACTTGCAAAGATGCTGGATGTTCCAGGCATTTTGGATGGGGACCCCGTCCTGAGTCTCTAGGTGTACGGCGCCAGGCCTGGAGATGTGGGTGACCCTGAACGGGTGCTCCCACATGGGCAAGAGCTTGTGCAAGCCCTCCCTACAGAGGATCCGCCTCAGGACAAGGTCTCCGACTTCGAGGGTCTTGGAGCGGATGCTGCGACAATGGTATCACCGCAACGCTTGCTGGTACCTCGCTGCATGAAGCGAGGCTTGGCGACGGGCCTCCTCCCCGAGCACGAGATCTGTTCCCCGCGAGGCATCCTGATGCTCCTCATGGAATGCCAAGACCCGCAGGGAGAGATGCTTAAACTCATGCGGGAGGACCGCCTTAGCCCCGTAGACGAGGAAGAACGGGGTCTCGCTAGTGGGCTTAGTCACAGTGGTGCGGATGGACCACAACACAGACTGAAGCTCACCGAGCCAACCCCTGTCGCATGCCTCAAGCTTCTTCTTGAATCTCCTCGCCTTGAGGCCCCTTAGGACTTCTGTGTTGTCATGCTCGTCCTAGCCATTGCTCTGTGATACAAGTGTAGTAATGATAGCAGATATTGATTTTTGTAATCTGAAAATATAAAAACGGCAAGATAGCAAGTGACAAAAGTGAGCACAAACAATATTGCAATGCTTGAAAACAAGGCCTACGGTCCATACTTTCGTTAGTGCAGTTTCTCAACAATGCTAATATAATTGTATCACATAACCATCCCTCAACGTGTAATGAATAATCACTCCAAAGTTCCTATCTAGCGGAGAACATAAGAAGAAATTGTTTGTAGGGTACGAAACCACCTTAAAGTTACCATTTTAGATCGATCTATCCAAGAGTTCGTACTAAAATAACCAAGTTATCCTTTGATATCAATCTATCTAAGAGTTCGCACTAGAATAACACCATATGAGACGCATCAACCAACTCTAACATCACCTAGATACTCTGATGTCACCACAAGTATCCATGAGTTAATTATACGATACACATCGAACAATTTCAGATTCATAACACTCAATCCAACACAAAGAGCCTCAAAGAGTGCCCCAAGATTTCTACGGGAGAAGCTAGGACAAGAACATGTATCAACCCCTATGCATAGATTACCCCATTGTCACCTCAGGAATCCGCAAGTTGAGTATCAAGACATAGATCAAGTGAATCACTTGAATACCCCAATGTCACTATGTGTATCCGCATGCAAGACATATATCAAGTGTTCTTAAATCCAATATTCAATCCAACGTAACAAAATCTCAAAGGGAAAAACTCAATTCATCACAACAAGATAGAGAAGGGAAAACACCATGTGATCCAACTATATTAACAAAGCCTATGATACATCAATGCTGTGCCATCTCAAGAACACGAGAGAGAGAGAGATATTGAACACATAGCTATTGGTACAAACCATCAGCCCCGAGGGTGGACTACTCCCTCCTCATCATGGACTCCACCGGGGTGATGAAGATGGCCACCGGAGATGATCTACCCTCTTCGACAGTGTACTATTTTCTCTCCATATTGGTTTTTTGTCGATACAGAGGACTTACAATGACGGAACGAGGAGTCCAGGGTTATTTCTGATGGTTTCTATATTTATAGCATTTTTTGGCGTTGGTTTCACACGGAGATGGGCCACAAGGTGAGCACCCCTCCACGAGGGCACAATTTGGGGGCCTGGCGCGCCTTGGTGGAGGGTAGCCAGCTCGTGACTCTTCTGTCCCTCCCACGAAGCATCGAGTGCCTCTTTTATTCCAAAAAAGTTGTCAAAAAGTTTCGGGCGATTCCGAGAACTTTCATTTTCTGCACAAAAAACAACACCATATGAAAGTATTGTAAACATAGGTGGATATGCATGAATACTTCATAAATTATAGATACATTGGAGACGTATCAGTCATCATGTCGCAGACCAAGCCTTTGTAAGCAAGGCATTGCAGGTAGGGTTCTATTGGCCAACAACCTGAGCAGATGCCAAAACACTGGTCGACAAGTGCATCGGGTGCCAGGTTTTTGCTAATCAGAGTCATATGTCCCCAACAGCTCTTCGGACTATCCCAATCACTTGGCCCTTTGTGGCTTGGGAACTAGACATGGTCGAACCACTTAAAGGGGGACCAATAAAAAGAGGTATCTGCTCGTCATGGTAGAGAAATTTACAAAGTGGAGAGAGGCTAAACTGGTGACCTCGATAAAAGACAAACCAGTGATTGATTTCCTCTCCGACATGGTGCACCATTACGGAGTCCACCACAGCATTGTCACAGATAATAGAAGTAATTTCACAACCTAGGAAGTAAAGGATTGGTGCGCTGATGATACGTCTGCAATGTATCTATAAATTCTTATTGTTTCATGCTATTATATTATACATCTTGGATAATTTACATTTAATTATATGCTATTTAAAATCATTTTTTGGACTAACCTATTAACCCAGTGCCCAATGCCAGTTCCTGTATTTTTTCGTGTTTTTGACTTTTTTAGAAAACCAATACCAAAGAGAGTCCAAACATGATGTAACTTTTCGGCCAGTTTTCCTGGACAAAAAGAGACCCTAGAAGCTTCAGTAGGAGGCCAAAAGACACACGAGGGTCCCTTGCGGGTCTCCCTAACCTAATTCCACTTCTGGAAATCCTAAAATATTCCAAAACCAACAGAGAGTCACCTGAAACACATTTTTCATCGCCGCAAGTCTCTGTTCCGCCGTGATCCCATCTGGAGACCTTTTCTGGTACCCTGTCGGAGGGGTAATCGATCACGAAAGCCATCTACATCAACCTTGTTGCCTCCATGATGATGTGTGAGTAGTCAACTACAGACCTATGGGTCCATAGCTAGTATATGGCTTCTTCTCTCTCTTTGATCTCTAACACCATGTTTGTCACGATTCCTGCAGGGATCTATCCGATGTAATCTTATTTTTGGTGTGTTTGTTGGGATCAGATGAATTATGGGTTCATGACCAGATTATTCATTGAAAGTAACTAAGTATTTTCTGAACTTTATTATGCATGATTTTTATAGCTTTGTATTTCTCTCTGATCTGTCCGTTTGGTTTGGCCAACTAGATTGATTTATCTTCAGTGGGAGGGGTGTGTTGTATTGCATTTAATATTGCAGTGCTCTATATCCAAGTTGCAGAAGGGGACAATACACGTATTTATATTGTTTCCATTAAGGATAAAATGATGTGGTATATTCATATTGCTTGAGTTTACTTTGTCTACATAAGGTCATCTTCCTGCAAGCATTACTTTGTTTGTCATGAACTTAATACCTAGAGATGCAAGCATATAAACGTTCTCGAAGTGGAGTAGTAGTATTAGATGCAGGATCAATTAGGTCTACTTGTTTATGGACGTGATGCCTATATAGATGATCATTTCCATGAATAACATCATAACTATGCGATATTCTGTCAATTACCCAACAGTAATTTGTTTACCCATTGTATGCTATGTTTGAGATAGTGAAAACTATGCCCCCGGGTCTACTGAGTCATATTTGCTAAAATGCTAAAAATACCTTGCTGCAATTTAGTACTTACTTTTATTACTTTCTGTATATATATACATCTCTATAAGAGTTAATCCTTGCAAGTAACGAGTTCAAGGGGCTTGATAACCCTGTTGCCCGCGTTGGGTGAAGTGTTTGGTTTTGTGTGTGTAGGTTGTGACAATGAGAGTTTTCTTGATTCTCCTACAGGTTTGATAAGTTTGTTTCTCACCAAGGGAAATACTTATCGCTACTATATTGCTTCACCCTTCCTCTTTGGGGAAAAACCAATGCAACTCACAAGTACTAGAAAGAATTTCTAGCGCCGTTGTCGGGGTACATCATCAAATTCTCATCAGGTTCCTTCACACAAACTACCATTCACTTGTTCTACTTTTATTTGCTTTTCATATTTGCTTTTATTTGCTTGTTACAAAAATATCAAAAACACACAATTTTTTTATCTTGCTTGTTGGTTTACTTGCTTTGTCCATATGTACCAAGAAAATACCAAACCATGTGACTTTTCAAATAATAATAATAATAATTTTATTAGTACTACAATACTACCCGCCACTAGTTTTGGTATCACTAGAAGGGATGTCTAGAGGGGGGGATGAATTGACTACTTGACTGAATTAAAACCAAACCTTTTCCCAAGTTAATTGGTTGGTAGATTTTAGAAATTCTAACAAGTCTAGTGCACCCTACACATGCTAGTGAGCACATATGGCAGGAGAAAGTAAAGACAAGCATCTGTAAGAGAGTTGAGATGGGAAGATCAAACACAATTTGAGACACGAAGATTTTTCCCGTGGTTCCAATAGGTGGTGCTATCGAACATCCACGTTTATGGAGACTTCAACCCATGGAGGGTAACGGTCACGAGAGTCATGGAGGGCTCCACCCATGAAGCGTCCATGAAGTAGCAACCTTGTCTATTCCATGATGACCTACGTCCACGAAGGACCAACCTTACTCGGGGTAGATCTTCACGAAGTAGGCAATCTCCTTGCCCTTACAAACTTCTTGGTTCAACTCCACAATCACGTAGAAGGAGGCTCCCAAGCGACACCTAACCAATCTAGGAGGCACCACCCTCCAAAAGGTAATAGATGTGGTAGTATGATGAACTCCTTGCTCTTGTGCTTCAAAAGATAGTCTCCTCAACACTCAATCACTCTCTCATAGACTTGGCATGGGTAGACGAGATTGATTGGATGGAAAGAAACTTGGGGAGGCTAGAAATCAAGATCCATATGGTTAGAGTGGATGATCTTGATCTCAACACATGAGTAGGTGGCTCTCTCTAAGAAAATTGGATATGGAAAGTGGGTGTATGTTTTGAGTGCTTCTCTTACGAGTCAGAGGTAGTGGAGGGGCATATATAGGCATCTCCAAAAATCCAACCGTTACAACATTATTGCCCAACTCGGTGAAACCGAAGTGAAAACTCAGTTGCACCGACTAGTGCAAAAAGTGGTAACTTTGGCCTTTTTGGTGAGACCGATAGATAATTCTCGGTGGTACTGATATGGGTGGCCTAGGCAGTTACCAAGACTTGGTGTCACCGATTCCTCAAACTAGGTGGGTCCGATTTTAAGAAATTGGTTAACAGAATGTTGGTCACTGATTTCGGTTGCACCAAATGGAATGTTGGTTGCATCGAGAACTTAGGGTTTGGCTTGGGTTCTGTTTAGGGTAAAACTTGTAGGATCTAAATTGGAAAGTTGGTGTCACTGAATGTTTACTTTTGGCTTTGTACATAAGTTCATTGTGGGAGAATGGATGAGTACTTTTGGTGGCTAATCTCTAAGTACTTGAGCAACTAGATCATCATAATTCCTCATCCCCTTTTAACAGTATTGGATTTCCTAGGGACTCAAAAGTGATTTATCACAAAATATAAAATGCAGAGTCTTGAAGCTTGAGCATGGCCAATTTTATTCCTTCCCTTCTTCTTCTTGGAAATTCTCCTCACAATCCTTAGCCAATCCTCTATGTGAACTTCATCTGAAATAATCTAGGTAAAACTATTATTCCAAGAGACAATGTATGTTGTCATGAATTATCAAAACCACCAAGGGAGCATATGTGCTTTGAATCTCCCCTTTTTGGTAATTGATGAGAACATACAATCAAAGCTTCTAATTTAGATATGCAAAAATGTAATTAAGACTTTGAGAAATACATGAGTAAGATATGCTGCCCCTAAATGTGTGCAATCCTTTTTAGGATAGTTTCTTTGGAATGCAAGGACACACATAATAGAAGGGGTATGGTGAGTCATGTGCATCTTGGCTATAAGCATCAAATATATGTGAATGAAGTATCTCCATGTTCAAGATGCACTCTTGCAAACAATATGTGCAAGAAACAAGAGAACATCTTGATCAAGGATATGATACATATACTTACCTTGAAGTTCTTGAGCATTCTAATAGTAGAAACACACTTGAGAAAACAATGTTAGGAAACACAAGAGTATTCTACTCATCCAAATGCAAAAGAATTCAAAAAAACCAAGATATGGAAGTGATACGTCTCCAATGTATGTATAATTTTTTGCTTGTTCCATGTTGTTATATTATCAATCTTGGTTGTTTTACAATCATTTTATAGCAACTTTATATCATTTTTTGGGACTAACCTATTGACATAGTGCCAAAGTGCCAGTTGCTGTTTTGTGCTTCTTTTTTTACTTCACAGAAAATCTATACCAAACGAAGCCCAAACAGCGTGTAACTTTTTGGAGATTTTTTTGGGCCATAAGACATCTAGTGGACTAAAGAAGTGCTAGAGGTGAGCGCCAAGGAGGCCACAACTCACCATGGCGCGCCAGGGGCCCCTGGCACGACCTGGTGGGTTGTGCCCTCCTCGGGATGCCTCTCCACCAACTATCACCTCCATAAATAACTAGATATTCAGAAAAGCCTAGCGGAGTCAATGAAACACGATTCCATCTACCGCAAGTTCCAGAACCACGAGATCCAATCTAACATCATCACGAAGGGGTTCACCGTCTTCATGGGTGCCTCTCCGATGATGCGTGAGTAGTCCACCATAGACCTACGGGTCAATAGGCAGTAGCTAGATGGCTTCGTCTCTCTCTTTTGATTCTAAAATACAATGGTCTCTTGTAGATCTATTTGATGTAATGACTTTTGAGGTGTGTTTGTTGGGATCCGATGAATTTTAAGTTCATGATCAGTTTCTATACATGAATATGATTTGAGTCTTCTTTGATCTCTTATTTGCATGATTACTTATATACTCATATTTATTCTTCGAATCTTTGGTTTAGTTAGGCCAACTAGATCAATTTTTCTTGCCATGGGAAGAGGTGCTTTGTGATGGGTTCAATCTTGCAGTGTCATTTCCCAGTGACAGAAGGACAACAAGGCACACATGTATCGGTTCTATTAAGGATAACAATATGGGGTATATTCCTACATGAATAGATCTTGTCTACATCATGTCACCGTTCTTATTGCATTATTCTGTTTTTCCATGAACTTAATATACTAGATGCATGATGGATAGGGGTCGATGTGTGGAGCAATAAAAGTAGAAGAAGAATCGTTTCGGTCTACTTATCTTGGACATGATGCCTATACAATGATCATTGCCTTGGATATCGTTGTGACTACTCGATCTTCTATCAATTGCCCAATTGTAATTTGTTCACCCACTATGTGCTATACTCATGAGAGAAGCCACTAGTGAAACCTAGGGCCCCCAGGTCTACTTTTCCAACGTATTGCTTTCTAATCTATCGTTTTGCCTTGTTTGATTTCTGATCTATTAATCCAAAAACCCGAAAATACCTTGATGCACTTTTTTTTACTTGTTTTATTTTGTGTTCTTGCGAGATCTATTTTCCCAACTATCGCAACCTAATCTATCTTTTTATCGTCGAGAGCTTGACAACCCCTCTTATGCGTTGGGTTGCAAGTATTTGTTATTTGTGTGCCTTGGTTTCTTACGTGGATTGATACCTTGGTTTATTAACTGAGGGAAATACTTACCATCGATGTGCTGCATCATCCCTTCCTCTTTGGGGAAATACCGACACAGTCTCAAGCCACGTCAAAGGAATTTCTGGCACCGTTGTTGGGGAGGAAGTGATCTCTATAGCATGCTAATCTTGGGCACTGAGGAGACATCATCGACATCTACCAGGTTCCTAATCACAAATCTCATCTCCTTGCAATTTACATTATTTGCCATTTGCCTCTCATTTTGCTCTCCCCCACTTCACAAATTTGCCGTTTTATTCACCTTATTTTTCGTTTGCCTTTTTCTTATCAGATCTCTTATTTGCTTGCAATCTTGTTTTGCGTAGTCATGGTGCCTCAACGAAAGTATTATGATGTTCCTTACCCCAATATTTTGCTTGAGATTGAGAAGAGGACCAAGGAATATATGACTACACAATCTGAGCATAATAAGTATTTTATTGAGGAGCTTAAAGAACACTATACCACACTAGAGTCCATAACAAAACAACTTGATGATATTAGTAGAGAAGTTTCTAATCTCCAATCTAAGTAAGCTCATGCTGAAAATCTGCTAGGTAACATATCTGACCCACAAGCCACTTTAGTAAATCAAATGGCTGCTAAGATAGTTTCTCTAGAGGATAAAAATGATGAAGACTTAAAATGATTGGTGTTTTCTCTATTGATTCCGTGCTTAGTAATGTTAAAATTGATGATAGAGGGACTAAAGAAGAGTCAACTTTAGATAGAGGGTGTCCCAATAATTTGGAGGGTGAAAATCTTGATGAAATAATTGATGAAAGTGGGTTTGGAGAGGTCAAAACTTTAACTAGTGATGTGCCCACTATTTTTGATTACAAAGACTTTAATTATGATAGTTGCTCCTTGGTTGATTGTAGTTCTTTGCTGCAATGCATGCTAAATTTACCCCATAGTTATGAACAAAATAAAGCTTTTACTAAACATATTGTTGATGCCATGATGAAATCCTTAGAAGAAAAGTTTAAATTAGAGATTTCAATTCCTAGAAAATTGCATGATGTGTGGGAACCTACGATTAAAGTCAAGATTTAAATTATTAATGCTTTGCTTTATGTGATTTGGTGCTAGAGATTCTACAGTTCTGAAATCTCTATGTCATGTGCTTGGTCTTACCAATATTAAAGAATGTTCTCTTAATTTGCACTTGGCAGATTCTACTATTAAATGCCTTTAGCAAGAATTAATGATTTTATTATCATTTCAAATATGAAATATTTTCCCATTTATTTTATTTTTCTTGATATTGATTGCAATCCGTCTGGTCCCATCCTACTTGGTAGACCGTTTTTACGCACTATAGGCACCGTGATTGATATGAAAGAAGGCAACATTAACTTTGAATTTCCACTTAGGAAGGGTATGGAACACTTACATAGAACAAGAATTAAGCCACCATATGAATCAATCATGAGGGCCTTCTATGTAGTAAAAACTAAATATGACAATACTTGAATCTATGCGTTATGCATAGCTAGGGTCGTAAAACGTTAGCGCTTCTTGGGAGGCAACCCAATGAATAAAATTTATTTTATCATTTCCTTTCTGTTTTTTTGAGTATTTTCACAATTATTCCTATGTTATGATTGTGTTTTTATGTTTTATGTAGTGTGCCAAGTAGAACATTTAGGATGATTCATAAGATGTTTAGAAACAATGCTGAATCTGAAAGAGAAAATTTGTCTCTAGTGCACGAATTTTAATTTTTTACTGGAGCGTGATAATGATATGAAATTTTAACAAAGTATTTATATACAAATTATTTACTTTTTACTATTTTTTCAAAAAATTTAGAGTTACATAAGTATGGGTAGAGTATAGATTACTACAGACTGTTCTGTTTGAGACAGATTCTGTTTGTGTTGCATTGTGTGCTTGTTTTGATGAATCTGTGGCTTTTATTGGAGGGTATAAATCATGGTAAAGTTAAAATACATAATATATAATGTAATAATAAAATATTAATGGGTTAGAAATAGTACTTAGAGTGGTAATTTGCTTTATTATACTAACAGATCTTACGGAGATTTTGTTAAGTTTTGTGTGATTGAAGTTTTCAAGTTTTGGGTGAGATCACGATGGATGAAGGAGTAAGGAGTAATAAGATACTAAGATTGGGTATGCCCATGGCACCCCCAAGATAATATACAAAGAGTAAGAAGAAACAAAGCTTTAGGATGCCCCTGGGTGGCATCCCCTTTTTCTTCTAACAACCATCTGTATTTTACTTGGAGCAATATTCACATATCACGAGTTGTGCTTGGAGCGTCTTGTATCATTTGAGTCTTTGCTTGATTTGATTTTTATCCTTTCTGGACACACCTATTTGAGAGATCCAAAACTATTCTATGATTTTTTAAGATTGCGCTATATGCTTCACTTATTTTTTTTGAGCTATGGAATTGCTCTAGTACTTCACTTATATCATTTTGAGCACGGCGTGCTTTTACATGTTTGAAGAAATGCTCTCATGATTCAGTTATATTAATTTGAGAGTTAGTAATTTTGAAGAAATCCTCTCATGCTTCACTTATATTATTTTGAGAGATGAAACTTTTATGCTCATGATCTTCACTTATATGTATGTGAGTTTGTCAAAAGCAATGGCAATATATGAAACTAGTACTAAAGTGATAGATATTCAAGAGGGATATAATAAAAACTTTCATGAAGTTCATTGGACAAATTAAACTTGATTATTTGTAATAGTTTTGAGACATGATGATAGTAATATGTGAGTTACGTTAGTGACTAATTATGCTTAGTAATAATATTGGTGTGATGGTTTATGATTCCCTATGCAAACACGAAAGTCAATAGTTGTGCTATGAAATTACATCCTACTTACGGCACATTATTTGGTGTTAGTTATGCTTAATGCTCGCTCATGTGATTTTTCGTTTCTTGGTTGGTTGCTTGTCAATCTATTTGCTAGCCTTCACTTGTACTAAGAAAGAAATAATACTTGTGCATCCAAAATCCTTATACCCGGTTTTGCCATATGAGTCCACCATACCTACCTATATGCCGTATTTCGGTGCTGTTCCAAGAAATTTTTTATGTGCCATCTCTAATTTTCAAAATAAAATTTCCTTTTTGTGTGCTCGTACCGCTCATGAAATGGAAGGGGTGACCAATATTTTTCCATACTAGATGTGTTATTCCCAAGATGAGTGTTTATTCACTTGTGATTGCACTTGAGTATGGCGATAATAGGGATGCCGAGTCCCAAAATGAAAAAAGAAAAGAAATTTACTTTATGTTGTCAAATAATAAATTCCTTGGAAAGTGTTGGTATGGAAGGCAACCATGGATTCAGCTAGCCATGGAAAGTGAAGGAATGGTGGAAAAAGGAATAAACTTTGTTTTTTGTTTGGGAACCGCTTATGATGTATCTAGCATGTAAAGGTATTGAAATCTCTTGGTCATTTTTATTGACAGGAAAGGCGTGCCACACAAAATATTTTTATCTATCAATTTAGACCTTGAGCTCTGGCACCTATACAAATTCCTACTTCCCTCTATGAAGGGCCTATCTATTTATTTATGCAATTTTTATTTTTTACTTGAGTCTCCATCTTCTCTTGTAAAGCACCAACTAGGGTCCATTATGATCGTACTTGAGCATTAGGTATAGCAAATATTTGAGTGTGTTTCATGAATGGATCAATGATTGAGCATGATGGGCTAGGGATAACTTGCTTTAGTGTTGATATTTTGAAAGACATGGTTGCTTGTTGATATGCTTGAGTATTAAAGTCTCTATATCAAAACTAGACTATTGCTTTGAACCATCTAAAAGTCGAAATGTCCATGCTACAAAAGAAAAGAATATGTGATGAACATGTTAGGCAACATTCCACATCAAAAATTCTGTTTCTATCATTTACCTACTCGAGGACGAGTAGGAATTAAGCCTGGGGATGTTGAAACGTCTACAATGTATCTAAATTTTTTGCTTGTTCCATGCTGTTATATTATCAATTTTGGATGTTTTACAATCATAGGAACTTTATATCATTTTTGGGGACTAACCTATTAACATAGTGCCAAAGTGCCAGTTGTTATTTTTGCTTGTTTTTACTTCGTAGAAAATCAGTAGCAAACGAAGCCCAAACACCGTGAAACTTTTTGGAGATTTTTTGGGTCCAGAAGACATCCAGTGGACCAGAGAAGTGCCAGATGGGAGGGAAGAGGAGGCCACAACCCACCAGGGCATTCCAGAGGCCCCTAGCATGGCCTGGTGGGTTATTTCCTCCTTGGGATGCCTCTCCACCAACTACCACCTCTATAAATACCCAAATATTCAGAAAACCCTAGGGTAGTCGATGAAATACAATTCCAGCCACCGAAAGTTCCAGAACCACGAGATCCAATCTAACACCATCACAGAGGGGGTGCATCGTCTTCATGGGTGCCTCTCCGATGAGGCATGAGTATTCCACCATAGACCTACTGGTTCATAGGCAGTAGCTAGATGGATTCCTCTCTCTATTTTGATCCTCAATACAATGGTCTCTTGGAGATCTATTAGATGTAATGACTTTTGCAGTGTGTTTGTTGGGATCCGATGAATTTTGAGTTCATGATCACTTTCTATCCATGAATATGATTTGAGTCTTCTTTGATCTCTTATTTGCATGATTACTTATAGCCTCGTATCTCTTTTTTGAATCTTTTGTTTAGTTAGGCCAACTAGATTGATTTTTCTTGCCATGCGAAGAGGTGCTTTGTGACGGGTTCGATCTTGATGTGTCCTTTCCTAGTGACAGAAGGGGCATCAAGGCACGCATGTATAGTTGCTATTAAGGGTAAAAAGACATGGTCTATTCCTACATGAGTAGATCTTGTCTACATCATGTCACCGTTCTTATTGCATTACTCCATTTTCCCATGAACTTAATACACTAGATGCATGCTAGACAGCGGTCGATGTGTGGAGTAATAGAAGAAGATGCAGAATCGTTTCGGTCTACTTATCTTGGACGTGATGCCTATATAATGATCATTGCCTTGGATATCATCATGACTATTTTATCTTCTATTAATAGCCCAACAATATTTTGTTCACCCGCTGTGTGTTATACTCATGAGAGAACCCACTAGTGAAACCTACGACCCCGGGTCTACTTTTTCAACATATTGCTTTCCGACCTTGCTGCACTTTTTGTTTACTTATTTTATTTTGTGTTCTTATGAGATCTATTTGCCCAAACTATCACAACATAATCTATCTTTTTATCGTTGAGAGCTTGACAACCTCTCTTTCGCGTAGGGTTGCAAGTATTTGTTATTTGTTTGCAGGTGCTATTTACATAGGGGCTTGATCTTCCTCTATGGATTGATACCTTGGTTTCTTAACCGAGGGAAATACTTACTTTCGTTGTGCTATATCATCCCTTCATCTTTGTGGATATATCGATGCAGTCTCAAGCCAAGTCAGGAAGACATATAGAAGATAAAGTTTCTTCAGATTGTTATGTTTCCAAAATCATTTAGAGCTTTCTCCCCGGAGTATGAAATTGTACATATTGGGATTCGTCCCCCCCCTAAATCTTAGCATGTACATATTGGGAGTAGGTGGTGTGAGATAAGTCTAATATATAATCAATCAAATTTAAAACACATTCTCTCTTTCCTTGAATGATAGAATGAGCTTGGTCTTCTCTCTACCCCTTAAGTAGTGTTTCTCCACTTTGGGTGATCATGAAATTGTCCCCCTATGGATAAGCAGAAGCTTTGATATTCTCCTCTATGTATAAGCACAAGATTTCATATTCTTCCCCTATTTATATTCTCCCCTTTTATAGATTTCCCCTATGGATAAGCATAAGCTTTGATATTATCTCCCTATGGATAAGCACAAGCTTTGATATTATCCCCTTATTTATATTCCTCCCTTATATATATTACTCTCCTTGATAATCTCCCCCTATATACAAGCATAAGATTTGATATTCTCCCCCTTTGGAAATAATTTCCAAAAAGGGTTATAGGGTAAGGGATCCTTAAGGATAAGGGTAATTGAAAGTAGGGATCATAGAAAATAAGGATCATAGAGAGCATTTGAGACTAAGGGACCCTTGAGCAAATTTCCCCCTTCTATTATATGAAAGATTTTAAGATTTACCCCCCTATGACATAGGGATCCTTGAAGAAACTGAGATTTTTCAAATTTTGACAAAGAACATCGAAGATAGCAAAATCGATGGCTCCGGGGCAAATTGGGTCGGTGGAACCAATAAGTTGTTGTGCAGCCTATCTGCAGAATCGATGACACCGAGTTATTTGAATCGAAGGGTCCGAAATGCAAAACAGAAACTTGGAAAAGGTGCAATTTATCATAGATTTCAGAAGGTCTCAATAAAAGAGAATGATTTGCAATGAATTTCCAGAAAGATTTTCAATATATTTTTCAAAAAGATTTGCAACGAATTTTTGACTAGATGTAGATTGAGGGATTCCAAGAAACCATGCAACTAAAAGATCAATCAAGCAAGATACTTCATCTAGATGATGGTCGGTGACTAGGTCACCTATATTAGAGTATATTAACTTAGGAGCCAAGCAAGAATATTTGATCATAGGTCATACTCTTCGTTAAGCTCAAAATGGGGTTACCATTTTTCCTTTAAGCATTTTAATGTTTTCATATCACTTGAGTTGCTTTAGCTCATGACTTGGAGTAAAGCTTCCTCGGGTATATGATCACATACCTTTGAGTTATGTTGATGACGTAGCATGTAGGAGAACTTGTTGTGGATGCTCAAAGTTGATGAAGATCATCTTGAGTTGAGAGCTATCCTTGTTGGTTTTGGTTCTCTTTTCACCTACATGGGTTAGTCATGCAAGGAAGAACAAGATATATCCAAATGACAAGAATGATATTTGTTCATTAAACGGTTGTGAAGGATATGGTTTGTGTTGTCTTCTTCCTTCCATCATCAAAGAAGGGTTGTGGATACTTGGCCACGACAAGATTGCTTGTGATGTGAGTTGATGGCTATCTTGTGGAGTGTAGTTCTTCCAAGTACGTAAAAAGGTTAGATGCAATAGAAGGGAGCATAGATTTCCAAGATATGAAGGATTATCATGTCAAAAATATCATGGAATAGTTGATACGTCTCTAGGGTATCTATAATTTTGGATTGTTCCATGCTATTATATTATCTGTTTTGGATGTTTTATATGCATTAATATGCTATTTCATATTATTTTTGGGACTAACCTATTAATCTAGAGCCTAGTGCCAGTTTCTGTTTTTTCCTTGTTTTTGAGTTTCGTATATAAGGAATATTAAATGAAGTCCAAACGGAATAAAACCTCCGGAATGATTTTTTCTAGAATAAAAGGAAGCCACGAGACTTGAGAACCAAGGCAAAGGAGCTACCATGGGGCCACAAGCCCGCTAGCCACAACTAGGGGGTACCCCATGCCGGGCAGGCTTGTGGCCCCCTGGAAACTCCCCTAACCCTAATTTTTGGCCTATAAATTCCCAAATATTCCATCATTATCGAAGAGAGTCACGAAAACACTTTTCCACCACCAGAAGCCTTTGTTCCCGAGAGATCCAATCTTGGAGCCTTTTCCGGTAATCTGTCGGAGGGGGATTCGATCACGGAGGGCATCTACATCAACTCCATTGCCCCTTCGATGATTCGTGAGTAGTTCACGACACACCTACGGGTCCATACCTACTAACTAGATGGCTTCTTCTCTCTCTCTTTGCTTCTCAATACCATGTTCTTCATGATCTTCATGGAGATCTATTCGATGTAATACTCTTTTGCGGTGTGTTTGTCGAGATCCGATGAATTGTGGGTTTATGTTCAGATTATCCATGATTATTATTTGAGTCTTTCCTGAATTCTTATATGCATGATTTCATATATTTGCAAGTCTCTTCGAGTTATTGGTTTGGTGTGGCCAACTAGATTGGTAATTCTTACAATGGGAGAAGTGCTTAGTTTTGGGTTCAATCTTGCGGTGTCCTCACCCAGTGACAAAGTAGGGGTAGCGAGGCACGTATTGTATTGTTGCCATCAAGGGTAAAAATATGGGGTTTTCATCATATTGCTTGAGTTTATCCCTCTACATCATGTCATCTTACCTAATGTGTTACTCCGTTCTTCATGAACTTAATACTTTAGATGCAGACAAGAGTCGGTCGATGTGTGGAGTAATAGTGGTATATGCAGAATCATATCGGTCTACTTGTCACGGACATGATGCCTATATGCATAATCATTGCCTTGGATATATTCATAATTATTTTATTTTTTATCAATTGCTCGACAGTAATTTGTTCACCCACCATAATAATTGCCATCATGAGAGAAGCCATCTAGTGAAACCTATGGCCCCCGGGTCTATTTTCCATATTATACTTTCAGATCTAAAACCAAAAATACAAAGAATACTTGCTGCCCTATTTTTACTTTTATTTTTACTTTCTGTTCAAGCATACTATTATATCTATCTCTACTAGATCTCATCCTTGCAAATAACCGTGAAGGGATTGACAACCCCTTTATAGCGTTGGGTGCAAGAGTTTGATTCTTTATGCAGGTACATCTATTGGTGGATCACTTGTATCTCCAACTAGATTGATACCTTGGTTCTCAAAAACTAAGGGAAATACTTTTCTACTTTGTTGCATCAAACCGTTCCTCTTCATGGGAAACCAAAGCATGCTCGAGCAGTATCAAGATGGATTTCTGGTGTCGTTGCCGGGGAGATACATAGCAAGTCAAGGATACCAAGTACCCATCACAAACTCATCTCTTGCATTTACATTATTTGCCATTTGGGACTCGTTTTCCTCTCCCCCACTTCTAAAACGATTTTTAGAAAATACCAAAAATATTTGCCTTTTGCCCTTTTTCGTTCGTCTTTTCGTTTGCTTTTTGTGTGGTAGATCGCTCAAACTCATGGCTAGCCTTGCTACTATCGCTCCCGAGTATGAAGTTCTTAACTTTAAGCAAAAGGAAGGGAATATTAGATTCCAATTTCCATTAAGGAAAGGCATGGAAAAATTTCCTAGAAATAAAATAAAATTACCTTATGAATCTATCATGAGAGCTACTTATGGATTGCATACCAAAGATGACAATACCTAGATCTATTGTGTTTCGCCTAGCTAGGGGCGTTAAACAATAGCGCTTGTTTGGAGGAAACCCAATTTTATTTTGCTTTCTGATTTTTGCTTATGTTTTGGTGTGTTTTTCACATTATTACTTCTATAGTAATTGTGTTTTTGTGTTTAAATTAGTGTTTGAGCCAAGTAAAACCTTTGGGGTGATCTATGGTAGTTGTTGATTTGATCTTGCTGGAAAACAGAAACTTTTGCACTCAGTCCAAGAATTTTATGAATTTTTCAGGGCATCAAAATGATCTGAAATTTTTATACCGGGTTTATATACAAATTTCCACGGTTTTCCTAATTTTTCAGAAGTTTTAGAAGTCCATAAGTGTTCAAAGTTTACAGATTGCTACAGACTGTTCTGTTTTTGACAGATTCTGTTTTCTTTGTGTTGTTTGCTTATTTTGATGTATGTATGGGTCGTATCGGGGGGGGGGGGTATGAGTCATGGAAAAGTTAGAATACAGTAGGTATTACACAAATATAAATAAAGAATGAGTTCACAACAGTACCTAAAGTGGTGATTTATTTTTCTTATACTAACGGATCTCATGAGTTTTCTATTGAGTTTTGTGTTGTGAAGTTTTCAAGTTTTGGGTGAAGATTTGATGGACTATGTAATAAAGTGTGGCAAGAGCCTAAGATTGGGATTACCAAGGCACCCCAAGTCATATTCAAGGATACCAAAAATCCTAAGCTTGGGGATGCCCCGGAAGGCATCCCCTCTTTCGTCTTCAATCCATCGGTAAATTTACTTGAGGCTATATTTTTATTCACCACATGATATGTGTTTTGCTTGGAGCATCTTGTATGATATGAGTCTTTGCTTTTTAGTTTGCCACAATCATCCTTGATGCGCACATCTTTTGATAGAGACACTCTAAATCGTGAATTTGTTAGAATACTCTATGTGCTTCACTTATATCTTTTGAGCTAGGCAATGTTGCTCTAGTGCTTCACTTATATCTTTATAGAGCATGGTGGTGTTATATTTTATAGAAATTATTGAACTCTCGTTCCTCACTTATATTATTTTGAGAGTTCCTTAAAACAGCATGGTAATTTGTTTAGGTTATGAATTTAGTCCTAATATAATGGCATCCAAGAGGGATATAATAAAAACTTTCATATTAAGTGCATTAACAACTATGAGAAGTTGGATTCCTTGCATATAGTTTTGAGATAATAGGGATGGTAATATGAGAGTCATGCTAGTGAGTAGTTGTGAATTGAAGAGATACGTGTGTTAAAGCTTGTGATTCCCGTAGCATGCACGTATGGTGAACCATTATGTAATGAAGTCGGAGCATGATTTCTTTAATGATTGTCGACCTTTGTGTGAGGGTCAGGAGCGCGCGATGGTTAAATCCTACCAACCTCTCCCCTGGGAGCATGTGTCTACTGCTTTGTTTGATAACTAATAGACTTTTGCAATAAGTATGTGAGTTCTTTATGACTAATGTGAGTCCATGGATTATACACACTCTCACCCTTCCATCTTTGGTAGCCTCTCTAGTACCGCGCAACTTCCGCCGGTACATCAAACCCTCCTTCCTCAAAAACAGCCACCATATATTCCTCAAAACAGCCACCATACCTACCTATTATGTCATTTCCATAGCCATTCGAGATATATTGCCATGCAACTTCCATCATGTAGTTTTTCTATGACTTGCATCACCACTTCATATTGCATATAGAGTTATATCTTGTCATAGGAATCGAGTTGTAATTTCTTTTTCTTTGAGTTATAAGTAAATAAAAGTGTGATGATTCATTAATAGAGCATTGTCCCATGAGAGAAAAGGATGATGGAGGCTTTGAATCCCTCACAAGCTGGGATGAGTATATGGACTTTACAAAAAATAAAAGAGGCCAACAAAGCCCAAACAAAAAAATAAAAGAGGCCAAAGAAGCCCACCAATAATAAAAAATGAGAGAAAGAGAGAAGGGACATTTTCTACTATCTTTTTCCACACTTGTGCTTCAAAGTAGCACCATGATCTTCATGATAGAGAGTCTCCTATTTTGTCACTTTCATATAACTAGTGGATATTCATTATGCACGACCACTTAGTTTTCTTTTTGAGCTTCCATACACTTATAGCTCTAAGTGCATTTGTTGCATGGAAATCCCTACTCACTCACATTGATATCTATTGATGGGAATATCCATAGCCCGTTGATACGCCTAGTTGATATGAGACTATCTTCTCCTTTTACCTTTGCACCTCCTCCATACTCTATTCCACCTATAATGCTATATCCATGGCTCACGCTCAGGTATTGTGTGAGAGTTGAAAAGGTTTGAGAACACCAAAAGTGTGAAACAATTGCTTGACTTGTTCATCGGGGTTGTGCATGATTTAGATACTTTGTGTGGGGAAGATGGAGCATAGCCAGACGATATGATTTTGTAGGGATAACTTTCTAAGGCCATGTTATTTCGAAAGGACACGACTACCTTGTTGGCGTGCTCGAAGTATTACTGTTTTTATGTCAATATTAGACTATTGTTTTGAATCTAACGGACCTGAATATTCATGAAAAAATAAACAATATTACATGGATAAATATATTGGGTAGCATTCCACATCAAAAATTCTGTTTTTATCATTTACCTACTCGAGGACGAGCAGGAATTAAGCTTGGGGATGCTGATACGTCTCCAACGTATCTATAATTTTTAATTGTTCGATGCTATTATATTATCCGTTTTGGATGTTTTATATGCATTAATATGCTATTTTATATTATTTTTGGGACTAACTTATTAATCTAGAGCCTAGTGCCAGTTTTGTTTCCCCCCCTTGTTTTTGAGTTTCACAGATAAGGGATATTAAACGAAGTCCAAACGGAATAAAACCTCCGGAATGATTTTTTTTATGGAATAAAAGGAAGCCACGAGACTTGAGAACAAAGGCAGAGGAGCTGCCATGGGGCCACAAGCCCGCTTGCCGCGGCCAAGGGGGTACCCCACGCCGGGTAGGGTTGTGGGCCCCTAACAACTCCCCTAACCCTAATCTTCGGCCTATAAATTCCCAAATATTCCATCATTATCTAAGAGAGCCACAAAAACACTTTTCCGCCGCGAGAAGCCTCTGTTCCCGAGAGATCCAATCTTGGAGCCTTTTCTGGTAATCTACCGGAGGGGGATTCGATAGCGGAGGGCATCTACATCAACTCCATTGCCCCTCCAATGATGCGTGAGTAGTTCACCACAGACCTACGGGTCCATAGCTAGTATCTAGATGGCTTATTCTCTCTCTTTGCTTCTCAATACCATGTTGTTCATGATCTTCATGCAGATCTATCTGATGTAATACTCTTTTGCGGTGTGTTTGTCGAGATCCGATGAATTGTGGGTTTATGTTCAGATTATCCATGATTATTATTTGAGTCATTCCTGAATTCTTATATGCGTGATTTCATATCTTTGCAAGTCTCTTCGAGTTATTGGTTTGGTTTGGCCAACTAGATTGGTAATTCTTGCAATGGGAGAAGTGCTTAGTTTTGGGTTCAATCTTGCGGTGTCCTCACCCAGTGACAAAGTAGGGGTAGCGAGGCACGTATTGTATTGTTGCCATCAAGGGTAAAAAGATGGGGTTTTCATCATATTGCTTGAGTTTATCCCTCTACATCATGTCATCTTACCTAATGCGTTACTCTGTTCTTCATGAACTTAATACTCTAGATGCAGGCAGGAGTCGCTCGATGTGTGGAGTAATAGTAGTAGATGTAGAATCGTTTCAATCTACTTGTCACGGACGTGATGCCTATATGCATAATCATTGCCTTGGATATCTTCATAATTATTCGCTTTTCTATCAATTGCTCGACAGTAATTGTTCACCCACCGTAATACTTGCCATCATGAGAGAAGCCATCTAGTGAAATCTATGGCCCCCGGCTCTATTTTCCATATTATACTTTCAGATCTAAAACCAAAATACCAAAAATACTTGCTGCCCTATTTTTACTTTTAGTTTTACTTTCCGTTCAAGCATACTATTATATCTATCTCTACTAGATCTCATCCTTGCAAATAACCGTGAAGGGATTGACAACCCCTTTATAGCGCTGGGTGCAAGAGTTTGATTCTTTGTGCAGGTACATCTATTGGTGGATCACTTGTATCTCCTACTGGATTGATACCTTGGTTCTCGAAAACCGAGGGAAATACTTATCTACTTTGCTACATCAAACCGGTCCTCTTCATGGGAAACCGACGCATGCTCGAGAAGTAGCAATAGTCATGTAAGCTCATACCCTTGCATGCATCCGAGTGAGTCTAGCTCAAGTTTGAAGCATCAATGATGTTCAAATCACTCCTCAAGTGGAAAAACACTTTCTCACAAAGTGGCTTAGTAAATATATCTGTCAATTTTTTGTTAGTACAAACATGGTTGAGATTGATATCTCCTTTGGCAACATGATCACGAATGAAATGATGTTGAACCTGAATATGCTTAGTTCGAGAGTGTTGCAAGGGATTATGAGCAATTTTGATTGCACTCTCATTATCACATAGCAATGGTACATGTTTCACATGTATGCCATAATCCTTTAGAGTTTGAGTCATCCTTAGCAATTGCGCACAGCATGATCCGGCGACAATGTATTCTGCTTGGGCGGTAGATAGCGATACCAAATTTTGTTTCTTGGATGACAAAGACACAAGTGATCTACCAAGAAATTGGCAAGTACTCGAGGTGGATTTTCTATGAACCATGTCTCTGGCATAGTCAGAGTCGGAGTAGCCAATGAGGTTAAAAGAAGATCCCTTGGGATACCAAATGCCAAAGTTTGGTTTATGTAAGTATCTCACAATTCTTTTCTCGGCCTTAAGATGGCACTCTTTAGGAGCATCTTGATATCTATCACACATACACACACTAAGCATGATATCAGGACAGAAGGCACATATATATAGCAATGAACGGATCATTGATCGATGAACCTTTTGGTCAATCGATTTGTCATCCTTAGTGAGGTCAACTTGTACACTAGTAGGCATAGGAGTTTTCCTACCTTTACACTCTTGCATGTTGAACTTCTTGATCAAGTCCTTGGTATACTTGGTTTGAGATATGAAAGTTCCTTTTCTCATTTGCAAACCAAGGAATTTTTTTAGCTCACACATCATGGACATCTTATACTTCTCAGACATCAACCTTCCAAATTTCTCATTAAATTGTGGGTTAGTAGATCCAAAGATAATATCATCCACATAAACTTGTCACACAAATAATTCACCATTAACTCTTTTAGTGAATAAGGTTGCGTCAAGTTTACCAATTTCAAAACCCTTTTCAAGTAGAAATTTCATTAGACATTTGTATCAAGCTCGTGGAGCTTGCTTAAGTCCATAAAGGGCTTTACAAAACTTGTAAACATGGTTGAGTTTCTTAGGGTTCACAAAACTGGGGGGTTGCTTTGTTGGGGAACGTTGCATGGGAAACAAAAAATTTCCTATGCACACGCAAGATCTATCCATGGTGATGAGCATTTATGAGAGGGAGAGTGGATCGACATACCCTTGTAGATCGGTAAGCGGGAAGCATTAATAAACGCGGTTGATGTAGTCGAACGTATTCGCGATCCAAATCGTCGAGCGTCCTGCAATTCAATCACGATCCGTCCCGACCTAGCGCCGAACGGACGGCACCTCTGCGTTCATCACACATACAGCTCGATGACGATCTCCACCTTATTGATCTAGGAAGAGGGAGCAAAGAGGTATATGAGTCCTCCAGCAGTGCGACGGCGTGGCGGTGATGGTGGTGGAACTATTCTGGCAGGGCTTCTCCAAGCACAGTCGAAACAATCTAGAGGAGAAACTACAATCTAGAGGAAGATGGTAGTTGACGGTGTCCTGGACTAGGGGGTACTCACCATGTTGTCTCCCGACCTATGGGTCGGGCCGAGGACCCTGATGGCGGTTTACTAATGGGCTAGTTCGGACAACCCATGCTGCATACGAGGAAGATTCCAGAAGACTTGGTGATCAAGACAAGGACTCCTCTCCACCGATGTAGCTGACTAGGACTCTTGTTATCCTAGGCCTCTGGTGAGTTATATAAGCCGAGGCCAGGCTAGTCATTAGGGACGATCATATCATCATAGATCAAATCATCATACAAGCATAACTCTTAGGGTTTAGACCATTACATATGATCTCGTGGTAGATCAACTCTATACTCGATACACCATCATCAATACAAACAAAGAAGGACATAGGGTTTTAGCTCCATCAAGAGGGCGTGAACCTAGGTAAATACCTCTCCCTAGTCTCCTGTTACCCATTGATCCAAGACCCACAACTCGGTACTCCCTACCCGAGATCCACCGGTTTTGACTCCGACATTGGTGCTTTCATTGCGAGTTCCGCTGTGGGATCGCCAGAAGGACTGGTGGCTCGTCTATAGATTGTAGTTTTTCTGAACAACAAAATTGTGTTTGTCGTCCCCGTTTCCTCGAGAGTCTCTTTGACGATTGCTTTAGTGGAATTGTGCAGAATTGTATCTACAACAACCCTGCAAAATTTCATTACGTTCCGATGGAGGAATCTCCGACAATCTCCGATCTACCGAAGCCCTGTCGAATCTGGACGAGTTTAGGGTGAGGAGTCTAGCGTCTAGCTCGGACGTCCGTTGGAAAATCCCACCGTTCATCGGCTGTGGAATTCCTATACAGATTATCCCTCAAAATTTCAGCTCGATCCGACCATTCAAACTCCCGGAAACATCGGACCAGTACAACAAATTTTGGATCTATTTTCTACGCGAAAACGAATCCGACCCGAGTTCATCTTTTTCATTAACGGCTTGCCGGACGTCATTTTTGAAGGAAATTTCCTCATCATCTCGGTCATCCGACCAAGAGTTCGGCATCGTGAACACCGAATAATCATCAAGAGAACCTCGTGATCCGCGGGTTGTACGGGTCGGGTGCTCCGTTGCTTCATCAAGCCAGCATCGACCTCGTCACAAATTCTGACTTGTGTCGACATCGCCGCACCGTTACTTTTTTAAGCTAACGTCCACCACGCCGACCTGTTTTGACACGTCGGCTGGCATGGGTCTCTAGCGTCACCTTACCGATCTGATCCGTCACCTCGGCTTCGTCCTCCCTTCTGGATGCCCTGCCCTCCGTGAAGTGCTGGTCTAGAAGGGGTTAGGCTGGGCTTGTGCCGGGGGCCTCTTCCTAGCTTTTTCTTCTTGCAATCTGCCCCTAGGGGAGAAAGTCAAATAAACATGTACTTAGGAAAAGGTACCGTCCCGTGTAAATTTTATTCGCTTTACATGAATGCATGCTACTCTTCTTGTTTGATTTTCCTTTATATCAGAAACTTGCCGGCGTACGCAACACCGTTGCGAGCGCTTTGAGGAGCGGGTCCTTAGCAGCCTACTCGCGACACCAATCGTGAGTAAGGGCGTGACCAATCGTGACAAGTTAGTGCAGCCAGTCAAACTGTTGAGCGGACTCGAAACAGAATAAAGGCACAACCGATCACGGCAAGGTTCCCTCGCGTCCAGGTGTCGGGACCCCAATCCTAAGTCATATGAATCCAGACTGTAACATATCGCATCACTTTGCGGCCTCACGCACGGTAAGCTCCACGGCTGCAGCCTTACCTTAGCCAGGACCATTTGCGTCTTCTGGCTCATGTATGTGAAAATGTTGCTGGTAATCAAATGATAGAAAACCCGGGCCGACATGACTAGCCATAGAACCCAAGTGGCACATCCGTACGTAAACAGGCATACGTAACCCAACAATGCAGGTTTCGGTCTCAAGCGTGTGTAGACGAGTCATAGCAAGCTACAAGGACTCTGTTACGCCGTGGAACATAAATGTCATCAATGCATGTAGACGAGTCATAGCAGGTTACAGGGACTCCATTACACTGCGAGACAGTTCCCCGAAGGGACAGACACAGCAGCAAAGAAGGATACATGCCGGTCAATCAATGTGTCCGGAGTAGTAGCAAGCTACCAGGGCACGATGGAAGCACAAAGAGGCAGTTTCCCATAAAGAGTACTACTAAAGGCACATGACTAGGTGTCGGATCCCATACATACCGTTGCACGCCACATGTACGCACGACATGCCCGATATGCATGATACAACTATGGCATCACAACATAACCATACAACAACACAACTTTTATTTAAGAGGCTCAGAAGAGCCCTGCATAATATGTTCTTACAGATAGGAGTCACATGACCCGACACTCAAGCCATACAAACAAGTTCATACAAACCAAGCGGAAGCATAAAGCTATCTGGGTACAGACAGATGAAAGGTTAAAAAGGCACATGGCCTGACTATCTATAGCCCACCACAGGGCATAAGATCGTAGCTGGGACACCGGCTATTCGGCATCGTCGACATCTAGAAAGAACCCACCAGATGGGTCTTGGGTCTCATCTGCAACATTTATTAAGCAAACGTGAGTACAAATGTACTCAACAAGTCTTTAAAGCAGACCTAGACTATTCATGCTCATGTATCAACAAGGGGAGTGGCGGAGTTTATGCAGCAATGTCAGCTTTGACTCATGGCTAACCTACACTACACAATTTTAACTTTTTGTTTAGATTTTAGGTATCGCACACGAGTCCACTAACTCCACAACAATACACCACCATGGATTCACTTCCCTCTCCCAGGAGAGTGCCATCCACGGTACTCACACTTGTCTTGATATTTTTATGAGTATCCATTTGATTATCTATGAACAACATAAGCTTTCCAGGTAGTCCATATCCGAGGATGCGGCTATTTGAATAGTTTCATACCCTGCAGGGGTGTACTTCTTCACACACGCTCTCCCCACTTATCGATGTGTGCTCATAAAACCATGCACCTCAGCAACCTTCAAGCGGAAGCCCAGCGAGGGAGTCGGCCACGAACGTCAATCACATAAGACCTCTAGTCCAGGCTATCGCCTATTTGAGACTAAACCCGCACGAAAGTTCGGCCGAAGTTTCCGCTACGGCCCCAAACGATGTGTGCAGGGTTCCCAAGCCCACCATTCAGGTGACCCTTGGTAGACCGTGCCACTGCCTACCACGTCATAACCCACCCCTAGGGTCAGCGCTACGCACGACCTCCAGCATGCTATAAACACCAGAAACTACTTGCAACTCCTGGACTAAGGACTAAGCGACTGATAAGTCGAGAGGGCCAATTAAGTATCCCAACGTGTGGTAGTAACTAGTCTTGGATCACAAACACGGAACTCAGTTCCTACGAACGGAACCAATGAGACAACCCGCTGTGTACTCCTACATAGCCTCTCATCGCTACCTTTACCAACTCGGGTTCATCATAAGCTTATCACATCAGAACATCATTATTCCACTCCAGTTCGTCACCAGATGAATCAGACTTGACACAACTCTAAGCATAGCAAGCATAGCAGGCAAAGTAAGCTAAGCACATCATGGCACAAGCATCTATCAGGTATGCTAGGTTGCAAGGTTTAGCTATTTACTGTGACAATGACATGTCATGCAAAAGAATAGATTCATCTACCGTGTATGATAGACAAGTGAACGTTTATCCTAATGCAATAAACAAGAGCGGGAGCGAGAGAGTGGGATGTTATCGGAATGATCAAAAAGGTTGCTTGCCTTGCTGGGAAGCGGGGAGGTTTTGTCCTTTGTTGGAATACTCGGAGGTATCCTGAGAAGCAGGGCCTACCGCAATGCAGAAAAATAACAATCAATACACGCAAGTGCAACAATATGATGCATGATCATGACATGTCAGCATGTATGGATGAGCTAATGCACCTATTGTCCATGTGAAATGAGGGAAGTTTGAATATAGGTTCAAAATCATTCTCCATTTCATATTTCATATATTAACCTATTAGTAAATGTCAATATTCATCTACATAGGTTGCTCTAACATGCATGATAATAGCACCATTGGATTCATTGGATTTTTTTGATAAATTTTCATATAAAAATTATTTTATCTGATTAACAGATTAATTTATATGAATTTTTGAAGTTTTAAGCATTTTCTGGATTTATTTCAATTCAGAAAAGTCATTACTACATCAGCATGATGTCAGCTAGTCAACAGAATGTTGACAGGTCAAACCTGACCAGTGGGGCTCACTGGTCAGTGACCCAGTCACTAACAAAGTTAATTAGTTAACTAATTACTAATTAGATTAGGGTAGGGGCCCACTGGTTAGTGGTTCATTAGCTTAATTAAATTAAATAATTAAATAATTAATCATTATTTAATTAATAGGGCCCGACCCCACTTGCCAGTTGACCTAGGGTCAAACCCCTATGGTCAACTCCGGCAAGACCCACCGGCGTTGAGCCGCCGGTGGCTCCAGAGACGGCAGAGGAGTCGGGATCCCTCCTCCGGCGACCAAAAGGACGGCGGAGGGCACCAGACGGACCTACACTCACGCGCACGCCCATTCCGACACCTCTGAGGAGCTGAGATGGCTGGGATCAACACCGGCGATGAGCTCGACGGCTGTCGGAGTTCGGGCAAGCATGAGCTCGACGAACCAGGGCGTGACACGGCCAGAACTTGGCACCTACAAGCACTACGTGGCCCCACGAGTTCAATGGTGGCCTCTAATGGACCAACTGGTCACCGGAGCATGTCCGAGGACGAGCTCGTGCGGCGGGTCATTCGGGAGCCGACGTAATCGGGGCCTACAGAGGGGGAAAAGGCCGGGGAAGAGAGGGGAAAGAGCTGGGAGCTCACTACGAGCTCGAAGCCGTCGAAAGCTTGCTCGGGGGTGGGCTCGGAGACGACGAATCAACGGTGGCGAGGTTTGGGTACGAAGAGGAAGACGAGCTTGGGGATGGCGCTTCGAGGCTCCTGGCGATGCGTGGCTCGGTGCAGAGGAGAGGGACGACGTAGCGGAGGCTTTGGTGGTCTCAAGGGGGCGTGGGGACGGCTGGATCTACGGCGGCGAGCTAGCAGTGCCGTCGACCATGGCAGAGCAGAGGAGGGAAGAGGGCAGGGGGGTGAATGCGAGAGGGAGAGAGGGATGGGGACGGCAACGACGTCCTCATCTTCTTGCCAACGCGGTAGGGGGACGCAGGCACGCAGAGTTCTGCGTGGCAACTCCGGCGTGCGCGCGCAGCGAGCAACGCTCATCCTCCTGGACGCCAGGAGGACAACGACGATGCTGGGCTAGCTGGGCCGGCCCAAGTTCTGTATCCTATCCCTTTCTATTTTATTTCTTCTCTAATCTAAATTCTGATAATGATTTTATTTATTTTCAGGCATAATTGCTAAGTATAAAATATCCCAAATATTTTGTAGCACCAAGTTTAAATATTTCAAACTCCTATAAAAAGTTCCAGAATATTTTGAAATCTGAAATATTGATATTGCTTTATTTTTTCATTTTCAGCAGCTTTTTTATTTATTTTAAATTTTTTATAAATGTTCAAATATTTAAGATGGCCCCTAATATATTCATGTCCATAATTATCAGACGTAGGGGACATTTTAGATGACCATTTTGAATTAGTTGGTTTTTCACATGCTTTGAATTGGTTTGATTCAAATGAGGGTTTGGGGTTTCTTTTAATCCCCACTTCATGTTGCTGCAAAATGAAATATGATGCACACACATGCTATCCTATGACATCTAGCTAGGGATGTGACAGGTCACGCCCACTCAAAAGAATCTCGTCCTGAGATTTTAAAGTCGTTGGGAAGAGCGTGGTGTACTCTAGTCGAAGACGATCTTCTCTTTCCCATGTGCCCTCCTTTTGAGACTGGTGTGACCACTGAACCTTGAGAAACTTGATGTTTCGATGTCGAGTGGTACGCTCAGCTTGATCAAGAATACGAATAGGGTATTCTCGATATGTAAGGTTATCTTGGAGATCAAGTGCTTCGTGGTGTACTTCACGGACAGGGTCCGAGAAGCAATGCCTGAGTTGCGAGACGTGGAAGACATCATGAACCTTGGAAAGATGCGGCAGAAGTTCCAATTGGTAGGCAAACTCTCCTTGTTTAGCAAGAATGCGAAAAGGTCCGATGTAACAAGGAGCCAACTTGCCCTTGATACCGAATCGATGGGTACCCTTCAGAGGTGTAACCCGAAGGTAAGCCTTCTCGTCAACTTCATAGGTCACAGCCTTATGATGGCGATCATATTGGCTCTTTTGACGAGATTGGGCTGTTTTCAACTTTTCACGAATAATGCGAACTTGCTCCTCTGCATCCTGGATCATATCCGGGCCAAAGAGTTGCCTCTCTCCGGTTTCTGACCAGTTAAGAGGTGTTTAACACCTTCGTCCATAGAGAACTTCAAAAGGGGCTTTGCCCAAGCTTGATTGATAACTATTGTTATAAGAAAATTCGGCAAATGGAAGACATTTCTCCCAATTCATACCGAAGGATATAACACAAGCTCGGAGCATGTCTTCGAGGATTTGATTGACTCGCTCAACTTGACCACTCGATTGCGGGTGGAAAGGAGTGCTAAAGGATAGATGAGTCCCCATGGCTGTTTGGAAACTTTCCCAAAATCGGGAAGTAAAGATACTTCCGCGGTCTGAGTTAATCTCCAATGGAACACCATGAAGAAAAACTATTTGAGAAACATATAACTCCGCTAGCTGGCTAGGAGTTATACTGTCCCGAACAGGAAGAAAATGAGCCACTTTGGAAAGGCGGTCGATGACCACAAAGATTGCATTATTCCCTCTCTTAGTCCTGGGAAATCCGGTAATGAAATCTGTACCGACCTTATCCCATTTCCATTCAGGAATAGCTAAAGGTTGAAGCGTGCCAGCAGGCCTTTGATGTTCTGCTTTCACGCGACGACAAACGTCGCAGTTAGCAACGAACTAAGCAATTTCTATCTTCATCCTAGTCCACCAGAACCTCTGGCATAGGTCCTAATACATCTTGGTACTACCAGGATGAATTGTAAGAGGGGAATCATGAGCCTCCTTAAGGATCAACTGTCTTAAGCGTGTGCTCTTGGGAACCACCAATCGGTTCTGAAAGAACACAACACCCTCATAGTCCTTGGAGAAATCTTTAGCATTTCCGCTAGCAATATTCACCTTGATCCGAGATATACCCTTATCGTACTTCTGGACAACTACTATTTGATCCTTAAGAGTAGATTTCGCCACCAGGTTGGATAGGAATCCTTGAGGAACAATATGGAGGTTTAACTTCCGAAATTCCCCATAGAGAAGTGGTTGACCTTGTTGTAACATTAGGTTGTTACAATAAGACTTACGACTTAGTGCATCAACCATGACATTGGCTTTCCCCGGGGTGTAAGTTACCCTAAATCGTAATCTGTAATCAACTCAACCGATCATCTTTGCCTGAGATTCAAATCCGGCTGGGTGAAAATATATTTCAGACTTTGGTGATCAGTGTAAATTTCGCAACGATTACCCAGAAGGTAATGTCGCCAGGTTTTCAGTGCATGGACCATAGCTGCAAGCTCAAGATCATGTGTTGGATAATTATCCTCATGTGGACGCAACTATCGAGATGCGTATGCAATCACATGAAGATCTTGCATGAGAATGCAACCTAATCCTTGTCACGAGGCGTCGCAATAGATAATAAAGTCCTTAGAAAAATCTAGTGGCACCAGAACGGGAGCAGAGGTCAGTCGTCTTTTCAACTCTTGAGAACTGTGCTCGCATTTTGGAGTCCACTGGAACTTTTTATCTTTCTTGAGGAGTTCAGTGAGAGGTTACGCAACCTTGGAGAAGTTCTTGACAAAGCGGCGACAATAGCTCGCTAAGCCAAGGAAACTCTGAACTTGCTTAACTGATTCAGGTTGAGTCCAATCAAGGACGGCCTAAACTCTCTCGGGATTGATAGAAATACCTTTAACAGAGATCACGTGGCCTAGATAGGTCACTTCTAGCAACCAAAATTCACACTTGGAGAATTTGGCATACAAACAATGCTCTCGAAGTTTCATCAACACTAGCCTTAGATGCTCGACATGTTCCTGTTCGTTCTTCGAGTAGATGAGTATGTCGTCGAGGTAAACCACGACTAATTTATCCAAATACTCCATGAAGATCGAATTCATCAAGCGAGAGAAGGTGGCTGGGGCATTGGTTAAACCGAAGGACATGACAGTGTACTCGTATTGGCATAACGAGTAACAAAAGCCGTTTTTGGAATGTCCTCGTTTCTAATTCTGATTTGATGTTATCCCAACCTCAAATCGATTTTGGAAAATACTAAGGATCTAGCGAGTTGGTCATACAAATTGTTGATCCTGGGAAGCGGATACTTGTTCTTTATAGTGACCAGATTCACTGGCCGATAATCCACAACCATCCGATCCGATCCATCCTTCTTCTTGACGAAGAGGATGGGACAAGCCCAAGGAGAAGAACTAGGACGGATGAAACCTTTCTTCAAAGCCTCATCAAGTTGAATTTTAAGTTCGGCTAGCTCTAAGGGTGCCATCGTATAGCGTCTTGTGGCTATTGGGACAGTCCCTGGGATGAGCTCTATCACAAACTCAACATCTTTGACAGGTGGAATTCCTGGCAGTTCTTCTGGAAAGACATCCGGAAAGTCACAGACTATCGGAATATCTTCTAATTCTGGAAGAGGGCTAGCATTGAGGGAATAGAGTTGGCGCTTGGCTGCTCGAGTGGAGACATTAACTATCTCACCCGATAGATGTGTAAGTTGAGCATTCCTAGTATGAGTATCGATCTTAGCATAGTGGGCTTTCATCCAGTCGATGCCTAAGAAGATATTGATGTCCGAAGACTTGAGGGCTATCAAAGATGCTAGGAGGACTAGCCTATCCACAAGAAACTCATTGTCATGGCTCACCCTAGAGGTTTGCCATTTTGAACCAGGAGTCTGAACTACTAAAGGAGTAGGCATATCACAAAAAGACATGTTATGCAACTGTGCATAACTTTCTGATATGAAAGAATGAGATGCCCTAGTATCAAATAGAACAGATGTTGGATGACTATTGACAAGGAGCGTACCTAGGATAACATCAGGATCCTCAAGAGCTTCCTCAGCAGAAACATAGTTCACTCGTCTGTGAGCAGGAGCTGGATTCACATAGAAGGCTTTTCCCGGCTTCCCACATCCAGCCGGCTTAGCATTGTTCTGAGGACACTCACGGGAGTAGGGTCCTGGTTCCCCACATTTGTAGCGGACCATGATGGCATGGGGAGCAACATTGGCAGGAGGACCTCCAAATGGCCTGGCTAGAGGGTTGGGCTGAGTTGGGCGAGGCGCCTGGAAGGATGGCCTCACGGTGTACCTTGGCGGCAGAGCTGCGTTGGGCACCCACACCCAGCGTTTGTTGGAGACCGAGCCAGATGCAGGGCTGAAGTCACGGTTGTGCTTCCTGGTTGCCTCGTAGTCAGTCTGCCCAGTCTCGGCATTGATAGCCTTGTTGACGAGAGCCTGAAAGGTTGTGCACTCATGCAAGCGCAGATATCTACGGAGCTCAGGACTAAGTCCCTTGCGGAACCTAGCCTACTTTTTGGCATCAGTTGAAACTTCCTCCGGAGCATAGCGAGCAAGATTGCCGAACTCACGGCTATAGGCATCCACCGATAGTCTGCCCTGGGTGAAGGCACAAAAACTCCTCTCTCTTGCGATCCATCAGCCCTTCCGAGATGTGATGGGTACGGAATGCCGTGCTGAATTCCGACCAAATTGGTGTGGGGCCTGTGGGACGCATGGCTTCATAATTCCCACCACAGATTGGCGGGTCCTTCTAGAAAGTAAGTAGCAAAGGTCACCTTGTTGGCCTTGGATACGTTTGCAGCTCGGATCTTGCGAGACATGTTAGTCAGCCAGTCATCCGTGTCGAGTGGGTCGACCGAATGATGATACTTAGGTGGGCATAGCTTGACGAAATCACCGAGAGACACGGCATCATTGTGATCATTGTGGGGAGCACGCGTTGTGTTCTGCTCAATTCGTTCCAACAGCCTGTTGGTCTCCCTTTTGTTCCGTTCGGCTTCAAGCATTATTTCTGCCAAGGAGGGCGCATGTGGCACGTTCTCTTGCCTTGGCTGGCTTCCCTTGCCCTGCTCGGGGGTAGGCACGGGGTTATTCCTAGTTGCCACCATCCTGGGAAAACAAACCCACAATTTAGACATAGAGGACATCAACTTTAAGACATGAGATAAGGAATGTACTGAGCAACATGGCATGCAGGGTAAACACCCGATTAACATGGTAAACACAACAACCACATGAACACCATGATTCATACCCACCATGACATAGTTCAGTACAATCCCAAGCTGAAATACAAACTACAGAGAGATGACACAACTCATCGGAGGCATTACAGGCTTGCTATACATTATCTATCTGCACCTCCGGAACTCAACTCTCAACCTCAGTCATATCCCACAAGACACACAGGACTGTGGTAATACAACTACTACCATACTAGTACTAACATCCATGTACTCAAGCATCGCCGTAGAATGCCTCATATAGGTTACCCCCGTGGCCCGAGAGCTGAACCTGAGGATCTGGAAACACTATAGCCTGTGATCCCTGGAAACCGTAAGGACACGGATGTGGCCTTGGTCCCCTTGTTTGGTGGCAACAGCGGTCCTCGAAGAGGGGTGATGCCTCCAACATCAGGCCAGTCTATGCGTGCTGCCAGATGAGTTCGCAATGGGGTCAGCATCTCCAAATCTCCATAGCCTGTCTGCACGACAGGTGCCAACCGCGTTAGGGCTGTCCAAAGACGTGCACGGGTAGCATAAAGCTCCATGCGAAGGGCACATGCATCACGATCCATGTTCTCCAATTTCTGAGCGGTCACCTGCAGCCTAGGGTCCTCATGAGAATGATCATAGTAGGCTACACTAAGATAGCTATCCTCTCCTCCCATAGAAGCAGGAACATAATAGAACTCTGTGTTCTGAAGCAGACCATGGTGAAACCTCATGATAGTCAGCATGGTGTAGGTGGCCTCCTGAACTGCCATGTCTATGGTGACACCTAATCCATAAGTCCAGTGAAGCGGCTCTGCAGCTCCAGGATATGAAGGATATATCTTCACAGTACATACATATTGGCTCTAGCTGAAATCTCGATATTGTTCCTCCACTGTGTACTCTGGGTACCAGCGGTAACCAGCCTCCATCATAACTCTAACCAACATGGCCGTGTGACCCGGTACATCGATGCACCTGGTGAGGCGGACCACCTGACGAGAAGGACGAGGGGGCATCTGAAACAGAGAATGATGCAAAGACATTAGAGACCCTAGCAGAAATTGGACAACATAACGGCTGTAATTGCTCAAAAAGGATTTTGAGACAACTGCAAAAGATTGAAAAATCATAACCACTCGACTTTCTAGACTCAAGTCTCTTCTCCAACTGTTTGTCACACCAACAATACTCAAACACCGACATTCCCTTGTAAACAAGCTAGCTAATAGTCCATGGGTAGTAACTCGTCATCCTAAGCAATAGATGAGAAGCCTAGCTCTTATCCCCGTAGAAAAGATGAGGATGACTCAAAATAGAATAACTTGGGAAGAGGAGTAAAAAGAGCCTTACATTCCCTTCCACAATCAATTCCCCTACTTTTCTATAGTATTTCTAGACTCAACTTCGACAGGTTTGGCTTGGTAGTCCTCAGTCAATCAGGCTCTGATACCAACGCTATCGGGACCCCGATCCTAAGTCATATGAATCCAGACTGTAACATATCACATCACTTTGTGGCCTCACGCACGGTAAGCTCCACGGCAGCAGCCTTACCTTAGCCAGGACCGTTTGCGTCTTTTGGCTCACGTATGTGAACATGTCGCTGGCAATCAAACGACAGAGAACCCGAGGCGACATGACTAGCCATAGAACCCAAGTGGCACATCCATATGGAAACAGGGCGAGACAGTTCCCCGAATGGACAATCACAGCAGCAAAGAAGGATACATGCCGGTCAATTAATGTGTCCGGAGCAGTAGCAAGCTACTAGGGCTCGGTGGAAGCATAAAGAGGCAGTTTCCCGTAAA
Organism: Hordeum marinum; assembly: GCA_022496015.1. Classification (NCBI taxonomy): domain Eukaryota; kingdom Viridiplantae; phylum Streptophyta; class Magnoliopsida; order Poales; family Poaceae; genus Hordeum; species Hordeum marinum. Next base: position 300,295,546 of record CM039672.1, on the reverse strand, counting down.
GAGTACTACTAAAGGCACACAACTAGGTGTCGGATCCCATACATACCGTTGCACGTCACACGTACGCAAGACATGCTCGATATGCATAGATACAACTATGGCATCACAACATAACCATACAACAACACAACTTTCATTTAAGAGGCTTAGAAGAGCCTTGCATAATATTTTCTTATAGATAGGGGTCACATGACCCGACACTCAAGCCATACAAACAAGTTCATACAAACCAAGCGGAAGCATAAAGCTGTCTGGGTACAGACAAATGATAGGGTTAAAAGGCACATGGCCTGACTATCTATAGCCCACCACAGGGCATAAGATCGTAGCTGGGACACTAGCTATTCGGCATCGTCGACATCTAGAAAGAATCCACCTGATGGGTCCTGGGTCTCATCTGCAACATTTATTAAGCAAACGTGAGTACAAATGTACTCAACAAGTCTTTAAAGCAGACCTAGACTATTCATGCTCATGTATCAACAAGGGGAGTGGCGGAGTTTATGCAGCAATGCCAGCTTTGACTCATGGCTAACCTACACTACACAATTTTAACTCTTTGTTTAGATTTTAGATATCGCACACGAGTCCACTAACTCCATAACAATACACCACCATGGATTCACTTCCCTCTCCTGGGAGAGTGCCATCCACGGTACTCACACTTGTCTTGATATTTTTATGAGTATCCAATTGATTATCTATGAACAACATAAGCTTTCCAAGTGGTCCATATCCGAGGACGCGGCTATTCGAATAGTTTCATACCCTACAGGGGTGTACTTCTTCACACACACTCTCGCCACTTATCGTTGTGTGCTCATAAAACCATGCACCTCGACAACCTTCAAGCGGAAGCCCAGTAAGGGAGTCGGCCACGAACATCAATCACATAAGACCTCTAGTCCAGGCTATCGCCTATTTGAGACTGAACCCGCACGGAAGTCTGGCCGAAATTTCCGCTACGGCCCCAAACGATGTGCACAGGGTTCCCAAGCCCACCATTCGGGTGACCCTTGGTACACCGTGCCACTGCCTACCACGTCGTAACCCACCCCTAGGGTCAGCGTTACGCATGGCCTCCAGTATGCTATAAACACCAGAAACTACTTGCAACTCCTAGACTAAGGACTAAGCGACTGATAAGTCGAGAGGGCCAATTAAGTTTCCCAACGTGTGGTAGTAACTAGTCTTGGATCACAAACACGGAACTCAGTTCCTACGAACAGTCCCAATGAGATAACCCGCTATGTACTCCTACATAGCCTCTCATCGCTACCTTTACCAACTCGGGTTCATCATAAGCTTATCACATCAGAACTTCATTATTCCACTCGAGTTCATCACCCAAATAATCAGACCTGACACAACTCTAAGCATAGCAAGCATAGTAGGCAAAGTAAGCTAAGCACATCATGGCACAAGCATCTACCAGGTATGCTAGTTTGCAAGGTTTAGCTATTTACTGTGACAATGATAGGTCATGCAAAAGAATAGGTTCATCTACCGTGTATGACAGACAAGCGAACATTTGTCCTAATGCAATAAACAAGAGCAGGAGCGAGAGAGTGGGATGTTATCGGACTGATCAAAAGGGTTGCTTGGCTTGCTAGGAAGCGGGGAGGTTTTCTCCTTCGTTGGAATAATCAGAGGTATCCTTAGAAGCAGGGCCTACCACAATGCAGAAAAATAACAATCAATACATGCAAGTGCAGCAATATGATGCATGATGATGACATGGCATCATGTATGGATGAGCTAATGCAACTATTGTCCATGTTAAATGAAGGAAGTTTGAATATAGGTTCAAAATCATTCTCCATTTCATATTTCATATATTAACCTATTAGTAAATGTCAATGTTCATCTACATAGGTTGCTCTAACATCCATGATAATAGCACCATTGGATTCATTGGATTTTTCTGATAAATTTTCATATATAAATTATTTTCATCTAATTAACAGATTAATTTATATGATTTTTTGAAGTTTTAAGCATTTTTTGGAATTATTTTAATTCAGAAAAGTCATTACTGCATCAACATGACGTCACTATGACGTCAGCTAGTCAACAGAACATTGACAGGTCAATCCTGACCAGTGGGGCTCACTGGTCAGTGACCAAGTCACTAACAAAGTTAATTAGTTAACTAATTACTAATTAGATTAGTGTAGGGGCCCATTGGTCGGTAGGTTGTTAGCTTAACTAAATTAATTAATTAAATAATTAATCAGGGTTTAATTAACAGGGCTTGTCCCCACATGCCAGTTGACCTAGGGTCAAACCCCTGTGGTCAACTCCGGCAAGACCCACCGGCGTTGAGCCACTGGTGGCTCCAGAGACGGCGGAGGGGTAGGGATCCCTCCTCCACCGATCAAAAGGAGGGCGGAGGGCACCAAACGGACCTATGCTCATGCACGCATCCATCCCGACACCTCTTAGGGGCTGAGATGGCCGGGATCGACGCCGGCGACGAGCTCGGCGACTTCCGGAGTTCGGGCAAGCATGAGCTTGACGAACCAGGGCGCGACATGGCCGGAACTTGGCACCTACAAGCACTACACGGCTCCACGAGTTTGATGATGGCCTCTAATGGACCAACTGGTCACCGGAGCATCACCGACGACAAGCTCGTGTGGCGGGTCATTCGGGAGCCGACGCAATCGGGGCCTATAGAGGGGAAAAGGCCGTGGAAGAGAGGGGAAAGAACCGGGAGCTTACTGCAGGCTCGTAGCCGTCGAAAGCTTGCTCGGTGGAGGGCTCGGAGACAACGAATCAACGGCGGTGAGGTTCGGGTCCGAGGAGGAAGACGAGCTAGGGGCGGTGCTTCGGGGCTCCTGGCGATGCATGGCTCGGTGCAGAGGACGGGGACGACATAGCGGAGCCTTTGGTGGTCTTAGGGGCACGCGGGGACGAATGGATCTACGGCGGCGAGCTAGCGGCGCCGTCGGCCATGGCGGAGCAGAGGAGGGAAGAGGGTATGGGGGTGAATGCGAGAGGGAGAGAGGGATGGGGACGGCAACGACGTCCTCATCCTCTCACCAGCGTGGCAGGGGGATGCAGGCATGCACAGAGCTGCGTGGCAGCTCCGGCGTGCGCGCCCAACGAGCACACGCTCGTCTTCCTAGCCGCCAGGAGGACGATGACGATGCTGGGCCAGCCCTGGTTCTGCCTCCTATCCCTTTCTATTTTATTTCTTCTTTAATCTAAATTCTGATATTGATTTTATTTATTTTCAGGCACAATTGCTAAGTATAAAATATCCCAAATATTTTATAGCACCAAGTTTGAATATTTCAAACTCCTATAAAAAGTTCCAGATTATTTTGAATTTTGAAATATTGATATTGCTTTATTTGGCATTTTCAGCAGCTTTGTTATTTATTTTAATTTTTTTATAAATGTTCAAATATTTAAGATGGCCCCTGATATATTCATGTCCATAATTATCAGACATAGGGGACATTTTAGATGACCATTTTGAATTAGTTGGTTTTTCACATGCTTTGAATTGGTTTGATTCAAATGAGAGTTTGGGGTTTCTTTTAATCCCCACTTCATGTTGATGCAAAATGTAATATGATGCACACACATGCTGTCCTATGACATCTAGCTAGGGATGTGACACCAGGTTTTCCATACAAAATTTAAAATCGTCCAAGGATAAAAATAACCTGATAGTAAAAGTTTACTTAGAGTTTTGCAACTTATCTTTTCATTGTCCTACTCCTTCCCACAAGGTGCCAACTTCGAACGTCGCCCGTAGGTGTCCATGCCACCTCATCCCCCCGAAAAACTTGCACGCGAGTGAACCTTCTATCCCTTTAAGAAAAAGAAAGAAGAGAATATAGAGGTATGGAACCTTGGCGGTTCATTAGCACTTGTCGGGAATAAGCATAATGCAACATCTCAAATGAACATGAAAGTAAGGAAGCATGGGAATCGACAAAAGTTGCAAGATGCCTGATCTTATTCAACTACGCACAGGGTCTGTGCCTGGCTTTATACAAAGGATGACATGCCCTGCCGACAAAACTTGTACAAAAGGTGGTTGCCGGGGGGCCCGACAATCGCGCCTTATGGATAGAACTTACGAAGATGTTCGATGTTCCAGGAGTTGTTCACTAGGACGCCATCTTCGGTCTCCAAGTGGACTACGCCAGGCCCGGTGACTCGTACTACCCGATAAGGGCCTTCCCACTTTGGCGTCAACTTGTTTGAATTCTTGGCCGACTGAATGTGCCGAAGAACAAGTCCGCCTTCCTCAAGACTTTGGGCATGAACTTTGTAGCTATGGTAGCGGCGCAAAGCTTGCTGGTAGCGTGCAGCTCGCACAACAGCCCGAAGACGATCTTCCTCAAGGAGCTTTACGTCGTCTTGGTGCAACTGCTCTTGCTCAAGCTATTCATAAGAGAGAACTCAAGGTGACCCATATATGAGTTCTGTGGGGAGAACTGCCTCCGCCCCGTACACCAGGGAGAAGGGTGTCTGGCTAGTCGCTCATTTGGTGTCGTTCTGATCGACCAAAGAACCATCCACAACTCATCAATCCAGCGTCTTCCGCACTTGCGCAGCTTGTCTAAAGTTCTTGTCTTAAGCCCTCGCAGCACTTCAGTATTTCCCCTTTCCGCTTGGCTGTTGCTCCTTGGATGAGCGACAAAAGCAAAGTAGATCTTGCCGCTAAGGTCTTTGACATAGTGCATGAAGGTGCGGCTTGTGAACTGTGTGTCGTTATCGGTTATGACCCTGCTTGGTACACCAAAATGACAAACTAGTCCTTTGAAGAACTTGACGTCTGATTGCTCTGTAACCTTCCTCACTGCTTCCAGTTCTGGCCACTTTGTGTACTTGTCGATCGTGAGGTACAAGTACTCAAAGCCCCCGACAGCAGGGGGAAATGGGCCCAAGATATTGAGTCCCGAGACCGAAAATGGCCAGGAAAGAGGGATTGTGTGAAGAGCTTGAGCTGGTTGATGTAGCTTCTTCGAATGGAACTGGCACGCTTCACACTTGGTTATTAGTGCAGTTGCATCCTGGAGAGTAGTGCGCCAAAAAAACCTTGCCGGAAAGCCTTCCCGGCAAGAGCTCTTGATCCTATGTGGGAACCACATATTCCTCCATGTATCTTTGCCAACAGCTCTAGTCCATCCTCCCGAGGAATGCACTTCAATTTCACACCGTTTGGTCACTTTCTATACAAGACGTCATCCACAAACTGGTACATACTACACTGACGGGTTACTTTCTCCGCTTCTTCCTATCCCTCCGGGAGTTCTCCTGTTTGAAGGAACTGAACTATGTGTTGTGCCCATGCTGGAGCCTGAGGCTCGATGGCAAGGACTAAAGGCATGTCTTATGCCACGGAAGCGCTCGTCTCTACGACAAGGGCTTGAGGCCCTGGCGGAGCCTGTTGCCCCCGGCAAGATTGTCGTCGATCCCGACAATTTTCTTGTCGGCAGCTTCTATGAGCTCTGCCAGGAAGTACTGGCCAGAATTTAACTTCCTCCTCTTGTTCTGCTTTGCTGGCAGCGATACAGATGGCTTATTTAGTTGGAGCACAAAAGTCCCTAGTTCCATAGGTAATTTGAGGGCAGCGCGCTTCGACAACTCATCAGCAACACTATTTTCTGCACGAGGAACATGCTCTGTTTGCAGACCGTCAAAGCACTCCTCCAACTCTCCTCACTTCATCTACATAAGCTTCCTTTAACGGGCTCTGATAATCCTTGTTGACTTGCTTGACGACAAGCTGTGAATCTCCTCTAAAAATTAGCTTCTTGATCCCAAGGTCTGCCGTGATTTTGAGGCCGGCAAGCAGCCCCTCATACTCTGTTGTGTTGTTTGTTGACTTCTCCTGGGGAAAGTGCATTTGAAATACATACTTGAAGTGCTCTCCGGTGGGTGTGACAAGCAGCACACCAGCGCCGGCTCCCTACAGGGAGAAAGCCCCATCAAAATACATAACCCATTCTTGGCTGGTTTCCTTGCCGGGGATGGTCATTTCTTGGATCTCTTCGTCTGGCATTGGAGTCCATTCTGCAATGAATTCTGCCAAAGCTCTGCTCTGGATGGTTGAAGTGCTTTCAAACTTGAGGCCAAAGCTTGACAACTCCAAAGCCCACTCCACAATCTTGCCGGTCGCGTCTGGGTTTCGCAAAATCCGTTGCAGCGAAAAGCGAGTGACGACGGTAATTTCATGTGCTTGGAAATAATGGCGCAGTTTCCTCGAGGCCATGAGGAGGCCAAAAAGTAGCTTTTGCACACCATAGTACCTTAACCTGGCTTCTTGCAAAAGGGATCTGACGAAGTACACTGAGCGTTGCACGACCTTTTTCTTCTGCGTTGCTTCGTTCATCTGCGCAGGTCTCGACTTGTCGGCACCAGACCTTGTTGGGGAAGCCCCTAGTTCATCATTTGGCGGTCCTGCTTTTGTAGCTGCTTCTTTGTCGGCTTATCTCTACGCCACCAACGCAGGACTATCCACTTGATTTCTTGCCGCCAAGTATAGCAACAACGGCTCTTGTGGTCTAGGCGCGACTAGTATTGGCGGAGAGGAGAGGTATTTCTTCAAATCCTGCAGCGCTGCCTCCGCTTCCGGAGTCTACTTCATTGGACCCGCCTTCTTAAAGATTTTGAAAAAGGGTAGGGCGTGCTCAACAGACTTTGAGATGAACCTACTCAGAGCCGCGATGCAGCCGGCAAGATGACGCACATCCTTGACACGTTTTGGTTCTTCAATCTTCTCAACTGCTTTGATCTTGGCAGGGTTCGCCTCGATCCCGCGCTAAGACACAAAGAACCCGAGAAGCTTGCCAGATGGAACACCTAACACACATTTCTTAGGATTGAGCTTCAAGTTGATCTTGCATAGATTCACAAACATCTCTTCCAGATCTTGTACGAGCTTTGCTTTATCCTTGGTTTTAACCACTATGTCGTCCATATAAGCTTCCATATTTCTATGTAGCTGGGGCTCAAAACCAATCTGGACTACTCTTGCAAATGTCAAACCAGCACTTTTCAACCCGACAGGCATACGTACAAACAAATACGTACCACATGGGGTGATAAATGCGGTCTTCTCTTCGTCTTCCTTGGACATGAAGGTCAGGTGGTATCCTGAATAAGCATTGAGGAATGACAACGAATCATAGCCTGCAGCGGAGTCCACAATCTGGTCGATGCGACAAGGGGAAAGGATCTTTTGGACATGCTTTGTTAAGATCTGTATAATCAATGCATAGCCTCCATTTTCCATTTTCCTTGCGCACCACAACTGGATTGGCCAACCATGTTGTATGAAGCACTCCTCTGACCCAGCCTGCCGCTTCCAATTTCCTGATTTCCTCGGCAATGTATTCTTGCTGCTCCAAGGCTTGCTTCCTGACATTCTACTCGACGGGCCGCGCGTGGGGACAAACGGCAAGGGGGTGCTCAATTACCTCCCTGGAAACACCGAGGACATTAGATGGTTTCCATGCAAACACATCGACGTTCGCCCGCAGGAAGGCAATGAGCGTGCTTTCCTATTTGTCATCGAGGTTGGAACTTATGGTGAAAGTTCCCCCGTGCCATCCTCCTTGACGGGCACCTTCTTGGTTTCTAGCGGAGCTGCCTTGGATTTCTTGTTCTTGCCGGTGGAGCTCTCTGGCACATCGTCAACGGGAGGGCAACACTCCAAAGAGGCGCGCTTACCAGAGTGTGCACCACAGGCCTTGCAGGTCTTCTTCCCCCCGAGAGCTTCAATGGCAGGAGCACGTGCCTAGGCAGCAGGTGCTGCAACTGCCTCCCGATAAAGTTGGTCGACACAGATAAGTGCGTCCTTCTTGTCAGAGTTGATCGTGATGACGCTGATCGGCCCAGGCATCTTTAACACACTGTAAGCATAGTGTGACGCTGCCATGAACTTAGCCATCGCCGGGCGTCCAAGCAACCCATTATACAACAAGGGTATCTTGGCAACGTCAAAAACAATCTTGTCTGTTCTGAAGTTCATGTCACTGCCAAATGTTACCGGCAATGCGATCTTGCCCTTCGGCTGAGTCCTTCCCGGATTGATCCCCTGAAAAGTGCCTGTCTCCTCAAGATCTCCATCAGGAATTTGCAATCTCTTGATCACATCAGGCGAGATCAGATTCAGATAGGCCCCACCATCAACTAACATTTTTGTCACTTTGAGGTTGTGAATCGTTGGCAAAACCAACAACGGCAGACACTCGATAGCTATTGTGCGATCAGGGTGATCCTCAGCGTCGAAAATGATAGGCGTGTGTGACCATCTCATAGGTTTTCGGGCTTCAACATATGGTTCAGTCGCATTAATCTTGCGGGCCCACTGTTTGAGTTGGCGGCGGGAAGAATGCAATGAGGCGCCTCCGTTGATGCATATGACATTTGTAGCTCTCTAAAACTCGTGCTCGCTGGACTCATCGTCCTCTTCATTGCCATCCTCCTCCTCCTCTTCCTTATCGCGTCCTCGAGCGGGCCTCTCCTGCTGCTTTGTCTTGCCGTGGCAACCTTCTAGGACACCACATTTCTTGCCGGACCCCTCTGCACCCTCTTGGGCCTTCTCCTTGTCTCACCTTATGTACTCAACTTTCTGCCTCTCGGTGAGTTGCTCGACTTGTCGGCAGTTTTGGAGGTCGTGGCCCTTGGTGCGATGGATCTTGCAATACTGCTTGTCGGAGCCCTCCAGCTTGTTGTTAGTTGCCAAGGTCTGACAAGAGTCACACCTGACAACCTCCTTGCCAGGGTTGTCAACCTTTGTATTCTTGGCGGCACTAAGGTTGCTGGACTCCTCGACGGCAAGCACGGCCTTGTCCTTGCGTTTCTTGTTCCGCCATCGGCCTTTCCTTGCCAGGGCGGTAGTGTCTTCTTTAGAGTCGACCCCAGGACCGACATCCTCACCAGGGAGCCTCCTCCCTTCTTCAGCTCAAGTACACCTGTCAGCCAGGGCGTAGAGCTCGACGACATCCTTGACCTTATTCATCGCCATCTCTTTGCGCATCCTGCGGTTATGCACGTTCTGATGAAACGCGCTAATAACAGCGGCATGGGTGAACGTCTGGGATGATGTGATGTATGCGAGTGAATCTCTGAATGTAGTTGCACAAGGTTTTGCCTTCCTTCTGGGGGATGAGATGCAAATCGCTTGCCTGACCAGGAGCTTGGTGGCTTCCGGTAAACGCGCCAACAAACTCGTGGCACAGGTCTGCCCAAGATGAAATGGAATTCTTCGGCAGGTGCATCAACCACGACCTGACGTTGGGCTTGAGCACCAACGGTAAGCAATTGGCGAGTATCTTGTCGCCTCGAGCCCCGACAGCCTGCAACTCAATGGTGTAAATGCTCAAGAACTCCGATGGGTGGGTCTTGCCGTCATATTTCTCTGGGACCTCCGGTTTGAACATTCGAGAATTAGGCCACTGGACTCGCCGCAGCTCACGGGTAAACGCTGGACAACCTACCTCATAAGGCAGGTCAATAGGATACCCTGGAGCAGGCTTGTCTACAGTGGCCCCCCCGTGCTTATCGGATTGATGGCGCGTTTCCTGCCGCCGCTCGCTGGTGGTTCGAGCGTCCTCCTTGGTACGCTCTCGGAGAACTTGACGTTGATCGCAGCGAGTTCGCGGATCAGACGATGTCGTGGAGTCGTCACCACCAGAGCCTATCGGCCGAGTCGGTGACCACCGTTGTAACCTTGGGGGAGAGTGCACCATGGTCGTGCCACCTCCGGCCTCATCGCCATTAGCGCGCGCTAACTCGACGGACCGCTGCTGTGAGGGCTCTGCCCGCTGATCCACCCCTATCAGCAAAGCTGACGAGGCTCTGGATAGTAGCTCTCCACTCATCAAGCTTCTCCGCTGCAGGAGGGAAGTTCAGGAGCAGTTTCGCTTGCGCTAATGCTTCCGCTGACAAGGTTGGCAGTGGAAGGTGCAATGAACGTGAGGTGCTCTGACTCCTAACTGTGTTAGAAGGAGCTCCATCAAGGTCTCGCGACCGTGCGCCACCTCTGTCAGCATTTTGACGCGCATGTTGGTCCCGCGCATCTCGAGGGTGATGCATAGGGGCCTTTCCATGGGGGCGCTTGGAACCACTAATGTCGCGGCATTGTTCATCGCGTGACCTGAGAAGGGTGCGGCGTATGCGCTGGCGTAGGTTTCTTGGTAGGCGCCCCACCATCTCTGGTGTTCATCGCGCTGCCCGGAGGCCGCACGGCTTCCTCTTGAGATCCAGTGGTGCGTGGATTTCCATTGTCACTGCGGATGGTGCCGCTGGCTTGGCCTTGATCTCCAAAACATCATGGAGGCTCGAGGCCTCTGCCCACATCCACACTGTCGCCCGTCTGAGTGGCTACGGGCACGTAGGACGTGGACGGGTCAACCGCCATGAAACCCTTACTCTTGGGGGCCATGGCGATGGAGGAACTGGCGCACAGATCGTGTTATCAGGTTCACACAACCCGACCCCCTACCTAGCGCGCCAAAGATGTTGGTGCACGACACCTATGGGACCACGAGGATCCCTTTGTGGTTCGGCGTGAAGAAGGTATGTGCAAAGAGCAAATCAAACGAATGGCGCAAGGTGAGGTTTTTACCCAGGTTCGGGCCGTTGAGGAGCGTAAAACCCTACTCCTGCTTCGATGTATTATCGGTGTTTTTAGGGTTCCATCTACAGGAGCGCTATCGACAGCTTCTACGCGCGTGAGCCAGAAGGTAGGAAGCAAAAGTCCTCTTTCCTCGCGCCTTGGGCCTCCTTTTATACGACTAAGGGGATCCCAACAGTGGCGTACGGTGTGTTCACGGGGTGCATAGTGCTACAATGTTATCATACCTAACACTGATAGAGTGGGACAAATGCATTTAATGCTCCGTCAGGCATCCCTGACCTTCTACTGGACGGGAAAGGAGCCCGTCCCATCTGCACCGCTTAGCCTCTCCATCGCCAGCGCCTCGACACGTACCCTGGGGGTCGATACCTAGCCTCCACGCTGGCAATATGGCGAGGCCTCGCCAAGTGCCCTTCTTGCCTGGGCTCTGTAGGCCACCCTTGGCAAGATCTTGCCGGGGTTCCATCCCTTGGCCTTCGGTCTTGTGCTTGTTGACTTGAATGTTCCTTTGACGTCTTTGTGCTTGCTTCTAGTAGTCCTGTGACGAGCCTTGCTGCGGGTGTGGCTACAACTGCCCGTGCACAAGTAAGGGGTACTAATAGACCCAAACCTTAGTACACCGACAATCTTTGATCAACAAGCTAGTCTACTAGAGGCATACTAGGGACACAATCTTGTCTATATATCCACACATGCATTGTGTTTCCAATCAATACAATTATAGCATGGATAATAAACGATTATCATGAACAAGGAAATATATTAATAACCATTTTATTATTACCTCTAGGGCATATTTCCAACATGCTTAACATAGACTTCTTCCTCAATCTCCCCATTTAAAAATGTAGTTTTAATGTCCATTAGATAAAGTGTAATGTTGTGGTGTTTGGCATAAGCAAGTAATATACGCATAGCTTCAAGTCTAGCAACGGGGCATAGGTCTCACCGTAGTCCATACCTTCGACTTGCGTGTAGCCTTGATCCATGAGACTTGCCTTGTTACGTATGACTTGATCCTCTTCATCTTGCTTGTTTCGAAACATCCATTTTGTACCAATGATATTTTTCTCATATTTTGGCTTCTCCACTAGTGTCCACACTTCATTCCTCTCAAAGTTCTATAGCTCTTCATGCATAACGTTCACCCAATCCGGGCCTTCAAGCTCTTCTTCCACCTTCCTAGGCTCAATACCAGAGATGAATGAGTAGTGCTCACAAAAATTAGCTAAGCGGTTTTAGAGCGAGTGATTCTCCCGATTTGAATGTCACCGAAGATTTGCTCTAAGGGATGATTCTTGTTCACTCTGGCTCGAACTCGAGGTAGCTTTTGCTTGTTGGATAGTGGAGCTTCCTCATCATCATCTTCTTGTTCATTGTTATTGTTGAAGGTGTTGTCTCCTTGAGGTGGTGGTGAAGGAGGTTGAGGTGGATCATCATGATGTACCTCTTCCTCCTCTTAATCTTGTCGTGTACCTCTTGTGGATGCCTCCATGTCGTGTTGAGGTTTGCCTTGACATGAAGTAGGAGCTTCCACTTGGGTCGATGGAGTACTTTCCTTCACCTCCATGGGACGAATCTTGCCGATGGACAAGTATTGAATGGCTTCCGAAGGTTCCTTATCTCCTACATCATTTGGCAATTGTTCGACTTATGAACCATTAGATTCATCAAACTTCACATCTAACATATCTTCAACTTTTCAAGTGAAGTTGTTGTACACGCGATGAGTGTGAGAGTTTGATACGTAACCGAGTAGGAAACCTTCATGAGAATTGGGAGCAAATTTAGAAAGATGATGCTTATCAAGAATGTAACGCTTGGAGCCGAATACCTGAAAGTATCCAACTTGGGGCTTATTACTGGTGAGTAGCTCATATGCCGTTTTTCCGAGAAGCTTGTGTAGCTAGAGTCGGTTCGTAGCATGACAAGCAGTTTCCATGGCTTCTTCCCAAAAGTGTCTTAACTTCTTGTATTCGTCGAGCACCGTTCTAGCCATCTCTATAAGAGTTCGGTTCTTCCTCTGAACAACTCCATTTTGTTGAGATGTGTACGTAGCTGAGAACTCATGTGAAATCCGCTCTTCATCAAGAAAGGTGTCCACATTGGTGTTCTTGAACTCCGATCCGTTGTCGCTCCAAACGTTCTTGATCTTCAATTCAAATTTATTTTGCACTTTGCGAGCGAAGTTCTTGAAGATATTTTGCACCTGCGACTTATCATCAAGAAAGAATACCCATTTAAATCTGGAAAAATCATCAACTATAACTAGACCAAAGAAATTTCCACCGAGGCTCTTGTAAGCATTGGGAACAATAAGATCCATATGAAGCAACTCAAGTGGTCTCCTAGTAGTCATGATATTCTTAACGAGATGCCTTCCACCTACTTGCTTTCCAGCTTGACACCCAGTACAAAGTCTATCTATGTCAAAAATAACATCTTTAACACCAAGTATATGATCACCTTTGATGGTTTGTCTAGATTACACATACAAACATGTCTTAGCCTTCTATGCCAAAGCCAAACTTTAGAAGATTTTGCAATGAGACAAGTATGGGGTCGAATCTATTCATGAAATAAACAATGTATAGATCACCTCTACGGAAATCGGTAAAGACCATGCTATGATTGTGTTGACGAAACACTTGGCAATCTACTTTGCTAAATATCACATAGAAATCGAAATCGACAAGTCTAGATACGGAAAGAAGACTGTAGCCAAGGGATTCAACAAGCATGACATTTTGAATAGAACTATCATGAGATATGGCCACCTTACCAAGACCAAGTACCTTACCCTTGGAGTTGTCTCCAAAAGTCACATACCTTCGCGGTCCATGGATTGGTGTGATCTCTTGAAACATGTCTCTATCTCCGATCATGTGATCGGTGCATCCACTATCGAGAATACATTGCTTTCCTCCAGACATATAGTCTTTGAAGTTGGCCATGTGTAGCGACCCAACCTGAAAGGTCGAATCTCCGGTGTTTCTGTACCATCCCAAGATCATGCTGGTACACACACAGTATATCAATGTATATATCAAAGTGAAATCACACAGCTTTATTAACAGAAAATCTCATATCGAGTTCTTTATTACAATAAGAATTACAATAAAGTGGCTGAAGGCCAACTCATGAGAATAACTAATCTTGCGGAAGCTTCAAAGGCAGTTGAGTCCATCTGACTCCAAGGGCATCTCACCGAGTGTAGAGCGTATCCTCACTCCTGGTCGGAAAAGTACTCTGCAACATGATACGTTGCAGCCGTGTAGGTCAGCATATTGAATATGCCGGCAATGTCACAAAAGAGGGGGTGTAAAGTAATCATCTATTCTATATGCATATATGACAGGTGGGATAGTACGTTTTGCATAAAGCCAATTTTTCCTACAACAAGAGAGGGCAAAAGCATTATTACTACAATGTTGGTTGATTAATGAGATGGTTCCACCAACCAATTCTCATACCCAAGTTGTCATTAATACCCACATCAATGTAATTATTTGTGTTGAGAATTCCATATAGTTTTAGTTCCTTTGGCTCAAACTGTCCATGATCGTGGACACGGCTAATCGATTAGGTTTGGGTACTCTGCAGAGTTTTGCACACGTTCCCCACAAGATTTGATCGTCTCTGTTGGATTTCTCGCACTTCAGGGTGTTTGAGAAACGGATGACCAAAACATGGTCTTCTAAAGGGTTTCCCCGAGACTCTGTTGGTACCCATCCTTTCCTACCGTTCTTCTACATCTCGTAGCACCGCCTGTCCAGGGTCACCGTGATATCCAACCAAGCCAGAGCCCATAATGGCTTGTGGCTGTGCAGGTAAGCCTTGGGTCTTGAAGCATCCATCCATCTCTTTGTTCCTGGGTGGACCTTTCCGCATTAAAACTGGCACTTCTCCAGCAACATCTAGGCTAACCACTGGTTTCTCCAGGGCACCGTTCAACCATCATCCACCCAGAGGTATGTTGAAAACTCGGAGTCTTGAAGTCTTGATCATCTTGTAGGTCTTGAAATTATTATCTCACAACTCTCATGAATCACACAACCAACCCCGTCTACTAATAGCATAGCAAAATTAAATCAACGTTTCCCGGGGCCAATGTGTCAAAGGGTTGAGGGGTGCCTACCACATGATACTACATCAAGTAACCAAGTTTCCAAATTACCTACTTTGCATGCAATTAGGGAGATGGTAGAACTAATGCAAATAAAACATAGGTATACATGGTTAAAGTGACTTGCCTCGCTGACGATCCTCATACTCAAGTGACTCTAGATAACAAGCTTCGCACTCCGGATGATCTAACGAATCAAACGGAGCACACAATAAGCATAACCACAATACAACTCCTACAACATCAAGTTAAACAAATACTTCAACAAAATAAACAACACAATCAAAAGGAAGAATCACTCAAAATATAAGACTAAAATTTTTGGTGTCAAAACTCTACTAGACAAAACAAGTCAAAAATTTGTTTTGGACAACTAGCCATTTATATAACAGAAAAGTAAATACAAAATTTTATTACAAAACAGAAAGTATTTCATTATAAATATTTTGGGCAAAAAGAGTTACTACAAAACTTTTTTTCTAAACAATACAAATGGTAAAATAATAAGATTTACCTATTCAAACTAGAGCACAAAACAAATTAAATATATATATTTTATTAACAGAAAATAATACACCTAATGTTGAAACAACAGAACCTAATGAAATCTAAAAACAAGATTTAAACTAATTAATATTCAAGCTAAAACTAAAATAACACTAACTAAACTCTATTAAGAACTAGACAGATTCTGTTTTTGTTAAAACCCTAACCAAATTCATCCTAAAAATTCTCAAACTATGTAGGATGATAGGTCTAACTAATACAAAACAGTGACAAAAAGATTCACTCAAAAATAATTTTTTAAACTCTAGTTATACAGATTTTAGTAATTTAAGCAAATTTGGTTAGATTCAAATTTTAAAGTTCAAATTTGAAATCTAAGGCGACAGGATAAAACTACATGAAATTTGTGACATAATGCAAAAAGAATAAATTTAGAACACTAATTAGTTTAAAAGATATAACAAAAATAAAATCAGAACACATTCTGTTTTCTAAAACAGAAACAGAAAAAGGAAAAAACAAGTTAACGGATAGAGGCTACATGGCGACTTCCTATTGGTCGAAAGAGCGCGCGTGCGGGTGTTTGAGGTCAATGACTGAACGTTAGAGGATACATTTTCGGGGTTTTAAGTGATCTAATCTAACGCGTCGGATATGAATCAAACGGTCCAGGGGGTGTGCGGTGGCTTACAGAGGGGATGCCGAGGTTTCCGGCGAGGTCGACGGCGGCCGGACGTCGGAGGTGGTCGGAGGTGGTCGTGCAATGGTCGAGGAAGGCGTCCGAAGAGCTCAGACATGGTGATGAAGATCCGGCATCGAATGATGGCGTCAGACGGGGCTGGGGACGATGGAGACAACGGATAGGAGCTCTGGGGGGTTCGGTTGGAGTCCGAACTCCGGCAAGGTGGTGCGATGGCATTCTGGCGAGGGTAGAGGGGGCTCGGGGTGGAACGGAGAGCAGAGAAGCAGTGGCTACTTATAGGCCAGGTGCGGGGTCGGGAGAGGGAGAGAGGAGAGAGATCCGCGGGGGAGGGATCGCCGGCGAGGTCGGGGGTGAGAGGAGGGGATGAGCGCGGTGATGACTCTGTCGGACGGTGGGTCCCACACGGCAGTGAGAGAGAGGGTGATGTTTGCGCATCGGTGGCCGATCCGAAGGAATCTTGGGACTTGAAGGTTGTGGGCCGGCCGGTTTGCTAATTAAATCGTTTAAATATGTTTCCTTTTCTATTTACCAGAACGTTTAAAATCCCTTAATGCATTCAAATCATTTCGAAACCTAGGAAATATATATATCAAAATGATCAAGGGAATAAATGTTATTTAATGAACATTTTTCCTCTGTCAAAATGAATACTAAAAAAATCATTTTTCAGAAAATGCCTAATTGATTTTAAATACTTTTGAGATAAACTTTCAAATAAACCCCTGGTTTTATTGTTCAAATAATTCACCAAGATGCCCCTGGTGTGGAGTGTCATGTTACTCCTCTCTGTTTTTGAATAATTCCAGAGATTTTCAAATAGTAGAAAGAAGTATATGGAGATAATGAAAGTGGCCTTTTAGAAATCCAAAAGAAAAACTTCAACAATTTATTTAATCCAAACAATGTGATGATGATGCATAGCTATATTTCATAACATTCCAAAATGAAATTTTGGGATGTTACAAACCTACCCACCTTAAGATGAATCTCGCCCTCGAGATTCGGGTTGGCTAGAAAATAGGTGTGGGTGGTCTCTACGAAGATCTTCTTCGCGTTCCCAGGTGGCTTCTTCTTCGGTGTGGTGAATCCACAGAACTTTACAAAACTTGATGGTCTTGCTACGGGTAACTCTGTTGGTAGTCTCAAGGATTCTGACAGGCTTCTCCTCGTAGGTCAGGTCACTGTCAAGTTGTATGGCCTCTAGGGGCACTGTGTCTCTCAAAAGAATATCAACCATCTCAGCATGGCATTTCTTCAGCTGGGAAACATGGAAAACATCATGAACTCCGAACAATCCTTCCGGTAATTCCAGCTTGTATGCAACTTCGCCTCTACGTTCAAGAATTTTGTAGGGCCCTATGAATCTGGGTGCTAACTTTCCTTTAACACCAAACCTCTTGATTCCTCGAAGTGGGGACACATGAAGGTATGCTCGATCTCCCACTTCATATGTCACCTCCTTGCATTTGTTATCAGCATAGCTTTTCTACCTGGATTGGGATATCTTGAGTTGGTCTCGAATCGGTTTGACTTTTCAGAATCTCGGATCACATCGGGACCAAAAAGTTTTCGGTCTCCAACACCATCCCACATCAATGGTGTTCTGCACCTCCTTCCGTATAAAGCTTCAAAAGGGGCCATCTTCAGACTAGTCTGATAACTGTTGTTGTATGAGAACTCTGCGTAAGGTAAGTTGTCATCCCAACTAGACCCATAGTCTAGCGCACAAGATCTCAACATGTCCTCCAAGATCTGGTTGACTCTCTCGGTCTGTCCATCGGTCTGCGGATGAAAAGCTGTACTGAATTCCAGCCTTGTACCCAAAGTTTCATGTAACTGATGCCAAAACTTTGAGGTAAATTGTGTTCCTCTATCTGACACGATACTCCTCGGAACTCCATGCAGACATACGATCCTGGTCATATATATCTTGGCTAACTTAGCACTGGTATAGGTGGTCTTCACTGGAATGAAATGAGCCACCTTGGTCAAGCAATCGACCACTACCCAGATGGAATCATAACCTGAACGGGTCCTGGGTAATCCTGTGATGAAGTCCGTACCAAGCTTATCCCATTTTCACTCGGGTATCGGCAAAGGTTGGAGTAACCTTGCTGGTTTCTGATGTTCCGTCTTTACTCGCTGACAAACATCACATACCGCAACATGTTCGGTAATATCCTTCTTCATACCTGTCCACCAGTAACTTTCATTCAAATCAAGGTACATCTTGGTGTTGCCTGGGTGTATCGAGTAGGGTGAATTGTGGGCTTCTTGAAGTATCAACTTCCTGAGCTCTGGGTCATTGGGCACATAGATTCGGTTCTCAAACCATAGAGTACCTTGTTCATCTTCACGAAAGTCTTTAGCTTTGCCATCCTTCATTCTCTGCTTTATCTCAGGTATCTCCTTTGTTCGATTTTTGGGCTCCACGAATTCTTTCGGTCAAGGTGGACTGGATCTCTAGTGTGGCAACATGTCCTTTTGGAACTATCTCTAGCCGAAGCTCTCTGAGATCATCGGTTAATTCCTGGGGTAATCCTCCTACTATGAGTGTTTTCACATAACTCTTCCGACTCAAAGCATCTTCTACAACATTTGCCTTTCCTGGATGGTAATGTAGTCTCATGTCATAGTCCTTGATTAACTCTAGCCATCTCCTCTGTCTAAGGTTCAACTCCTTCTCTGTGAAGATATACTTTAGGCTTTTATAATCAGTGTAAACATCACAACTATTTCCGATAAGTAAATGTCTCCAGGTCTTGAGTGCATGCACTATGGCTGCTAGTTCCAAATCATGGGTGGCATAATTCAACTCATGGGGTTGTAGCTGTCTGGATGCATAGGCTACAACTTTTCCCTCCTGCATGTGTACTCCTCCAAGTCCTTGACGTGATGCGTCACAATAAACCTGGAAGTCCTTCCGAATATTTGGCAGTATCAACACTGGGGCTGTGACCAAACATTTCTTCAACTCTTGGAAACTAGCTTCACATTCCTCACTCCAAATATAATTAGACTCTTTCTTCAATAACTCTGTCATGGGCTTGGCAATCTTTGAGAAATTCTCAATGAACCTCCGGTAATATCCGGCAAGTCCGAGAAAACTACGGATCTCCTTAACTGAGGTGGGTGACTTCCACTCAGTGACTGCTTGAACCTTAGCGGGGTCTACTGCTATTCCTTCTCCGGAAATAACATGTCCAAGGAATCCGACTTCCGTCAGCCAGAATTCACATTTACTGAACTTGGCATATAACTGATGCTCTCTAAGCTTCTCTACAACTAAACGCAAGTGTTCCTTGTGTTCTTCCTCGCTCTTGGAGAATATCAAAATGTCGTCGATGAACACCATGACAAACTTGTCCAAATATTCCATAAACACTTTGTTCATCATATTCATGAAGTAGGCAGGAGCATTAGTCAAACCAAAAGACATGACTGTATACTCATATAAGCCATACCTTGTGGTGAAGGCTGTTTTGGGTATATCCTGTTCACGAATTTTCAGTTGGTGATACCCTGATCGAAGATCGATCTTGGAGAATACTTTGGCTCCTACTAGCTGATCAAACAAGTCATTAATCATCGGTAGAGGGTACTTGTTCTTGATAGTTACCTCGTTCAATGCACGATAATCGACTACCATCCTCAAGGTTTTATCCTTCTTCTCTACCAAGAGAACTGGGGCTCCCGAAGGTGAAGAACTTGGGCGAATATATCCCTTATCCAATAGCTCCTTAATTTGCTTCTTGATTTCTACTAAATCATTTGCGGGCATCCGATAGGGTCTCTTGGAAATTGGGGCTGTTCCTGGTAGTAGCTTTATCAGAAACTCAATCTCTCTATCTGGTGGCATGCCTGGTAATTCCTCCGGGAATACATCTGGAAAGTCTTGTACAACCAACACTTCCTCCTGAACAACTCCTGTGAGGGAATTTAACCGAGCACTCATCTGTGTGCGTCGGGATACATACTTAATCCTCTTGTTCTCCGGGGTGGTGAGCAAAATAGACTTGCTGGGGCAATCAAGGTTTCCTTCATACTTGGTCATCCAATACATGCCTAGGATTACATCCAATCCCTGGGATTCTAAGATGATGAGGTCGGTGGGAAAAACATGATTTCCTATATGGAGTTTCAACGCGTGGCATCCTATCCCTGCCATCATCATCCCACCTAGGGAATTGACCTTAATGGGCTGACTAAGGGTTCTGGTGGGTAAACCATACTTTTCCACAACCACCCTTGATATGAATGAATGAGTTGCACCAGAATCAAAAAGTACCGTAACTGGACGTGAATCCAATAAAAACTTACCAACCACAGTCTCGGGCTGATCATAGACTTCTTCCACATCAATGTGGTTCACCTGAGCACGAGGAAAAAGATTTGGCTTCTTAGTTGCGGAGTTGCCGTTGTTGTTGCTGTTTCCATTTCCTTGCTTGTTCTGAGGACATTCAGTGGCATAGTGCCCTGTCTTCTGGCACTTGAAACAGGTGATATGGTTCAGATCCTTCTGAGCTGGAGCAGGACGGTGTTGGTTGCCATTCCCACTTCCATTGCCATTCTTGAAGTTTCCATTGTTGGGACGATTATTCCCATTTCCTCCATGGTTATGGCCTCCATGGTTGTGCACGTGATGAGTGTGTCCTCCATACTTACCTGTCCCTGAGCCGGTATTTCCTGAGTACGGGGAGTAGTGGGGCTTCTGTTGAGCTCCAGAGTGAGACTTCCCCTGTCCATACTTCCTCTTGCGGTTTTCGATTTGCTGTTGCTTCCCCTCCAAGATGAGGGCCTTGTCTACCAGCTCCTGGTAGTTGTTGAAAGTAGCCACCATCAGCTGGATGCTCAACTCATCGTTGAGTCCTTCCAGGAACTTCTCCTGTTTGGATGCATCATCTGCCACATCTCCTGGTGCATAACGAGCCAACATGCTGAATTCATCCACATACTGGGCCACGGAGCGGTTCCCCTGGCGTAAGTTGCGAAACTCACGCTTCTTCAGACTCATGGCTCCAGCAGAGACATGATCAGTGCGGAAAGCTAGCTTGAACTGCTCCCAAGTCACACCAGCAATGGGGTACGTGGTGGTGTAGTTCTCCCACCATGAAGCTGCTGGTCCCTCCAGTTGATGGGCGGCGAAACACACCTTTTCAGCCTCAGTGCATCCAACCGTGGTGAGTTCCCTCTCCATCTTGCGGAGCCAATCATCTGCCACAATGGGCTCAGTGCTGCTGGAGAAAGTTGGTGGATTCAGCCTCAGAAAACGGGTGAGGGTGTCGCCTTGAGGTGGAGGGTGGTTGTTGTGGTTGTTGGTCTGGTTCTGGATCAACAACTGCATCAGGGCATTCTGCTGCTGGAGAAGTTGTGTGAGTTCCTACGGGAAGGTGAAGTCGTGCTCACGTCGTGGAGGCATCTTGCTGTTTTCAAAGGGGTGAGAATTAGAATAGAACAAGGACCTAAAAGAAAATTTCACTACCCATATGCAATGCAACAAACATATCACACCAAACACTCATTCATTTAATCAACTCAAGGTTCAAACATCGAGATACAAGTCTCCAAATCAAACTAAGCATCGACCACACTTTAACGACGAAAATAAAGATACATGGGGGCATAACTAAAGTTCTCCTCAAAAGTACATGGTGAAGTGGCCTCCTCTGGTGACGCTCTCCTCATAGTCATCATCGTCGCTGATCAAGGGAGCCATGTCTCCTTCTAGGTGAAGATTTTCCCCCATGTCCAACTGTTCCTCCAGAGTTGCAATGCGAGTGTTCAGCTTATCGATCCTCTCTAAGAAATCCTTCACTTCATGCTCATGCTCGTACTTGGCTTCCCGTAGGTCAGCTTCGAGGTCAATCTCGCGGTTCATTAGCCTCTTGATCGTCATAGTGTCGGCACCTACCCGAAGCTCCAAGGTCCTGATGTGCGCCTCCAAAGTCTGGATGTAGGAAAGGGTGGAGTCTTCAGTGGGAGTGTTTATGATATTTCCATTGGCATCCCTGCGACAAACCATGCCGAGTCCTAGTGAAATGGGACCACCCTTGTATTCCTCCTGAATACATCCAAGGGCATGGTGAATTGCCATGTCCCTCCCAAGAATCCAGCTGGGTGCCACAAACTTGAAGTCGATGGGTTCATTACGATTTACAAAGGTCTTTCCGGGGATGTGCACCTCGATCCTGTAGCGACCGTCTTGTGGAAAAGACATGATAGGAGTCCCGGTGATGCTTGGCAAAGCGATCCTTACGTCCGTGACGATCTTCACCAGCTCCTTGCCAAAAGGCATCATCGCGTCAGGCTGACAAAACTCCGTGATCAAAACTGGGATGAAGGTGGCCATCTATAAATTTTAAAGACAATAGAGAAATAAATCCTAAGGCCTTTCCAATCCTATAGGTTACGTCCTACGGTTAGCGTGTGCTCTGATACCATTTCTGTAGCGACCCGACCTGAAAGTTCGAATCTCCGGTGTTTCTGTACCATCCCAAGATCATGCTGGTACACACACGATACATCAATGTATATATCAAAGTGAAATCACACAGCTTTATTAATCAAAAATCTCATATATAGTTCTTTATTACAATAAGAATTACAATAAAGTGGCTGAAGGCCAACTCATGAGAATAACTAATCTTGCGGAAGCTTCAAAGGCAGTTGAGTCCATCTGACTCCACGGGCATCTCACCGGGCGTAGAGCATATCCTCACTCCTGGTCGGAAAAGTACTCTGCAAAATGATACGTTGCAGCCGTGTAGGTCAGCATATTGAATATGCCGACAATGTCACAAAAGAGGGGGTGTAAAGTAATCATCTATTCTATATGCATATATGGCAGGTGGGGTAGTAAGTTTTGCATAAAGCCAATTTTTCCTACAACAAGAGAGGGCAAAAGCATTATTACTACAATGTTGGTTGATTAATGAGATGGTTCCACCAACGAATTCTCATACCCAAATTGACATTAATACCCACATCAATGTAATTATTTGTGTTGAGAATTCCAGATAGTTTCAGTTCCTTTGGCTCAAACTGTCCATGACCGTGGACACAGCTAATCGATTAGGTTTGGGTACTCTGCAGAGTTTTGCACATGTTCCCCACAAGATTTGATCGCATCCGTTGGATTTCTCGCACTTCAGGGTGTTTGAGAAACGGATGACCAAAACATGGTCTTCTAAAGGGTTTCCCCAAGACTCTGTCGGTGCCCATCCTTTCCTACCGTTCTTCTACATCTCGTAGCACCGCCGGTCCAGGGTCACCACAATATCCAACCAATCCAGAGCCCATAATGGTTTGTGGCTGTGTAGGTAAGCCTTGGGTCTTGAAGCATCCATCCATCTCTTTGTGCCTGGGTGGACCTTTCCGCATGAATACTGGCACTTCTCCAGCAACATCTAGGCTAACCACTGGTTTCTCCAGGGCGCCGTTCAACCATCATCCACCCAGAGGTATGTTGAAAACTCGGAGTCTTGAAGTCTTGATCATCTTGTAGGTCTTGAAATTATTATCTCACAACTCTCATGAATCACACAACCAACCCCGTCTACTAATAGCATAGCAAAATTAAATCAACGTTTCCTGGGGCCAATGTGTTAAAGGGTTGAGGGGTGCCTACCACATGATACTACATCAAGTAACCAAGTTTCCAAATTACCTACTTTGCATGCAATTTGGGAGATGGTAGAACTAATGCAAATAAAACATAGGTATACAAGGTCAAAGTGACTTGCCTTGCTGACGATCCTCGTACTCTAGTGACTGTAGATAACAAGCTTCGCACTCCGGATGATCTAACGAATCAAACAAAGCACACAATACGCATAACCACAATACAACTCCTACAACAGCAAGGTAAACAAATACTTCAACAAAATAAACAGCACAATCAAAAGGAAGAATCACTCAAAGTATAAGACTCTAAATTTTTTGGTGTCAAAACTCTACTAGACATAACGAGTCAAAAATTTGTTTTGAACAACTAGCCATTTAGATAACCCAAAAGTAAATACAAAATTTTATTATAAAACAGAAAGTATTTCATTATAAAACTTTTGTGCAAAAAGAGTTACTACAAAACTTTTTTTCTAAACAATACTAAAGGTAAAAGAAATAAGATTTACCTATTCAAACTAGAGCACAAAACAAATTAAAAAATAATATTTTATTAACAGAAAATAATACACCTGATGTTGAAACAATAGAACCTAATCAAATCTAAAAACAAGAGTTAAACTTATTCAGATTCAAGCTAAAACTAAAATCAAACTAACTAAACTCTATTAAGAACTAGACAGATTATGTTTTTGTTAAAAACCTAACCAAATTCATCCTAAGAATTCTCAAACTATGTAGGATGATAGGTCTGACTAATACAAAACAGTGGCAAAAAAATTCACTCAAAAATATATTTTAAACTCTAGTTATACAGATTTTAGTAATTTAAGAAAATTTGTTTAGATTCAAAATTTAAAGTTCAAATTTGAAATCTAAGGCTACAGGATGAAGCTACATGAAATTTGTGACCTAATGCAAAAGGAATCAATTTAGAACACTAATTAGTTTAAAAGATATAACAAAAATAAAATCAGAACACATTTTGTTTTCTATAACAGAAACATAAAAAGAAAAAAAACTAGTTAACAGACAGAGGCTACGTGGCGACTTCCTATTGGTCGAAAGAGCGCGCGTGCGGGTGTTTGCGGAGAACGGCCGAACGTTAGAGGATACCGTTTCAGGGTTTTGAGTAATCTAATCTAACGCGTCGGATATGAATCGAACGGTCCAGGGGGTGTGCGGTGGCTTATAGAGGGGATGTCGAGGTTTCCGGCGAGGTCGATGGCGGCTGGACGTCGGAGGTGGTTGGAGGTTGTCGTGTGGTGGTCGGGGAAGGCGTCCGAAGAGCTCAGACGACGGCGACGAAGATCCGGCGTCGAATGGTGGCGTCAGACGGGGCTAGGGACGATGGAGACGACGACTAGGAGCTCTGGGGGGGTCGGTTGGAGTCCGAACTCTGGTGAGGTGGTGCGGTGGTGTTCTGGTGAGGGTAGAAGGGGCTCGGGGTGGAATGGAGAGCGGAGAAGTAGTGGCTACTTATAGGCCAGGTGCGGGGTCGGGAGAGGGAGAGAGGAGAGAGATCCACGGGGGAGGGATCGTCGGCGAGGTCGGGGGCGAGAGGAAGGGGATGAGCGCGCTGATGACTCTGTCGGACGATGGGTCCCGCACGACAGTGAGAGAGAGGGCGATGTTTGCGTGTCGGTGGCCGATCCGGAGGAATCTTGGGACTTGAAGGCTGTGGGCCGGCCGGTTTGCTAATTAAATCGTTTAAATACGTTTCCTTTTCTATTTACCAGAACGTTTAAAATCCTTTAATGCATTCAAATCATTTCCAAACCTAGGAAATATATATATCAAAATGATCAGGGGAATAAATGTTATTTAATGAACTTTTTTGCTCTGTCAAAATGAATACTAAAAAACATTTTTCAGAAAATGCCTAATTGATTTTAAATACTTTTGAGATAAACTTTCAAATAAACCCCTGGTTTTATTGTTCAAATAATTCACCAAGATGCCCCTGGTGTGGAGTGTCATGTTACTCCTCTCTGTTTTCGAATAATTCCAGAGATTTTCAAATAGTAGAAAGAAGTATATGGAGATAATGAAAGTGGCCTTTTAGAAATCCAAAAAAAAAACTTCAACAAGTCATTTCATCCAAACAATGTGATGATGATGCATAGCTATATTTCATAACATTCTCAAATGCAATTCATTGAATAGCTCAAGCATCTCATATTTTCATTGACTATAATACTCCTTATCGAGAATAGGCACTCTACAACTAAGACTCCCCAAACTAGACACATCCGTCTTCCTCCAATGGTGATTAAACCAAGCCTATGGAGACCAAAGCTCTGAGACTAATTGTGGGATCACTAGATGGGATGTCTAGAGGTGGGGGGGGGGTGAATAGACTACTTGACCAAATTAAAACCTAACCTTTTCCAAAATTAATTGCTTGGCAGATTTTAGCAATTCTAACAAGTCTAGTGCACCCTACACATGCTTGTCAACAAGTGTGGCAGCGGAAAGTAAAGACAAGCATATGTAAGAGAGTTGAGATAGGAAGATCAAACACAATTTGATAGACGAAGATTTTTCCCGTTTATGGAGACTTCCACCCACGGAGGGTAGCGGTCGCGAGAGTCCATGGAGGGTCCACTCATGAAGGGTCCATGAACTAGCAACCTTGCCTATTCCATGATGGCTTACGTCCATGTAGGACTAGCCTTACTCGGGGTAAATCTTCACGAAGTAGGCAATATCCTTGCCCTTACAAACTTCTTTGTTAAACTCCACAATCACGAAGAAGGAGGCTCCCAAGCGACACCTAACCAATCTAGGAGGCACCACCCTCCAAAAGGTAATAGATGTGGTAGTATGATGATCTCCTTGCTCTTGTGCTTCAAAAGATAGTCTTCTGAACACTCAATCACTCTCTCATAGATTGCATGGGTAGAAGCGATTGATTGGATGGAAAGCAACTTGGGGAGGCTAGAAATCAAGATCCATATGGTTGGAGTGGATGATCTTGATCTCAACACATGAGTAGGTGGATCTCTCTTAGACAATTGGATATAACAAGTGGGTGTATGTTCTGAGTGCTTCTCTTATGAGCCCTGTTCAAGAATTCGTCCGATTAACCAGTTAACTTGCTGGTTAATCCCTACTCCTAGGGTCATCGAGTAGATGATTAAGTGATTAATCACCCGATTAATTGATTAAATGGCCAATTAACTTGCCGGTTAGCCTATTAATCCCCTACTCGCCAACCAGCCGAGCAGCTAACAGTTAACGATTTCGTCAACAATGCTTACGAGTGAGAGGTGGTGGAGGGGTCTATATAGGCATATCCAAAAATCCAACCTTTACAACATTATTGCCCAATTCGGTGAAACCGAAGTGAAAACTCGGTTGCACCGACTAATGCTAAATGTGGCAACTTTGGCCTTTTCGGTGAGACCGATATATAATTCTCGGTGGTACCTGTATGGGTGTCCTAGGCAGTTACCAAGGCTCAGTGTCATCAATTCCTCAAACTTGATGGGTTCGATTTTAAGAAATTGGTTAACAGAATGTTGCTCACTAATTTATTTGCACCGAATGGAATGTTTGTAGTACCGGGAACTTAGGGTTTGGCTTGGGTTCTGTCTAGGGTAAAACTCGGAGGATCCAAATTGGAAAGTTGGTGTCACCAAATGTTTACTTTTGGATTTGGAGAGAAGTTGATTGTGGGAGAATGATGAGTATTTTTGGTGGCTAATCTCTATGCACTTGAGCAACCACATCATCATAATTCCTCATCCCCTTTTAATAGTATTGGCTTTCCTATGGACTCAAAAGAGATTTATCACAAAATAAAAAATGTAGAGTCTTCAAGCTTGAAGTTGTCGGCATTCTGTGAACGGGGTTACCCAGAACTGCCTGCCTGCAGCCCAGGGCGTGGCCCACCTCGTCAGTCAAGCGCGGCCTGGCAAGACCATACTCAAGACAATGCCTTCGCGAGGGCCTGAGCTTGCGAGGGAGGCATCATCAAGACCAGTGGAGGACGGGCCTCCTCAGGCCGCCTCCGGAGCGGCGGAGATCTCTATGTTGCGCCTGACCTCGGGAGGCCAAGGATGACACGAGGCAGGACAGGAAGGCACGAGCAAGCCAGGCGGACAGTTTCCCCTTTGGTGCAAAGGGGGCAAGGATATATGCGGGTTCCCAAAGCATCCCCAAAGGTTTCCATTCTAGTGCAACGAGACCACGACCGCGAGGCCAGCAGGAAGGATGTCATCGCCGAGCCCACCTCTGCATCATCGATAACCACTTTGCAGGTGAAGACCACCTGTTGTCAGGATAAAGATGTACTGTTGTCCCCCT
Organism: Hordeum marinum; assembly: GCA_022496015.1. Taxonomy (NCBI): domain Eukaryota; kingdom Viridiplantae; phylum Streptophyta; class Magnoliopsida; order Poales; family Poaceae; genus Hordeum; species Hordeum marinum. The sequence goes on along the minus strand of CM039672.1, from coordinate 300,267,664 downwards.
TCAAATTTGGCCATTGTGGGATCCCTTCCGGCCATGGGATCAGGGAAGAGGACCCGGGGCACTATAAATACAGGATAGGTAGTACTATAGAGGGGGGGGGGGAGAAAAGGGAGAGCGAAGAACACTTCTTGAGCACCCTCGCGAGGCAGCTCGCCATTGTACTAGTTCATCCACAAAAACCTCCTCGTGAGGCAATCCACCAACGCAGGAGTAGGGTATTACACTTCGTAGCAGCCCAAACCTGGGTAAATCATCGTGTGCATCTGCTTCCTCATCATCAGGCGAGTTCGTCGTAGTAACCATCAAGTAGCGAACTAGGTTGGGCGAGGCCGCCGGCTATCTTCACACATGCCCCTATGTTCGAACTTCTTGGGGTTTTCTGGAGCCCATCCGACACTTGGCGTGCTAGGTAGGGGGCGTCTTGAAGCTTCCCCATTGTTAGTGCATCTAGTGCCCCTTAGCGATTTTGGTGTATTGAAGACTTATAGGTTAAGGCACTAATGCGTTTGTGAGTGTACACAGGCTCTATAAGTCAATGAGGAGTTTGATATATTCGGAGATTATCGAAATGTATGTCTTCAAGTGAAGACTTTGCTGAAGACTTTCTGAAGACTTTGGTGAAGACTTTGAAAATGAAGAAGTTGGTGTGACCTTGAAGATATGAACGAGGAATATGAAGCGTGAAGACTTTTGTTTTCCTAGTTTCATTTCCTTTATTTGTGGCATAGGAAACACCATACTGTTAAAGGGGGCCGAGGTAATACTAAGGAAAATTTCCAATTGATGCTCAACTCCAAAATCCTCAACCTATACAATCCTTCGAGTGAAGCCTTTGGAAATCTCTTACGGTCCAGACAAGTTCTTCAGTGATAGAGATGAAGTTCTTCTGGTCTCTGGGGAAATTGATCTGACTGAGGAGTTAGGATTTTGCTAGTGCGAATTGCCTACAAGTGAGGAACATGATAAGCTGAGGACTTTCATAGTTCGAAATTCCAACCGTTGCTGTGCTTAGCGCCAGCTGTCCCCAATCATTCTTATCCACATAACGGTCATATCATTGGGGGCATTTATGTCTTATCATGTCAGGTTGCATCCTGGCTATAAATAGCCACCCCCCACAACCACTAGTTAGTTGGCTGCTCCGAGAGAGAACTGACACTTTTCATTTGAGAGCAACCCATCCTCCGAGGACTTTGAGAGAAAATCATCAGTGAGGAAAAACCCACAACCAAACCACAAAACCCAAAGTGATTGAGCATCACTGAAGAAATTCCTGTGTGGAACCGACGCTTGTTACCTTTGAGGACCGTGCATCCTCCAGACGGTTAGGCGTCATGGTCTAGTGCTCCTGCAGTCAATTGGGGACCACGAAGTGACCTTGGTCTAGAGCATCCAGCAGTAAATTGTGGATCGCCGGGTGACCAGTTTGTGAGGGTTTTGGAAGTCTACCCTGAAGACTTACCATGAGTGTTGGGCAAGGACTGTGTGACCTTAGCTCAAGGAGAATATGGTAAGGACTGTGTGTCCTGGGACTGTGTGTCCTCTGGTTTAAATACCAGGCCGCTCCAAACCAGACATACGACTGTCACAACAGTTGGAACTGGGTCATCAAACCATTGTCTTCATCGAGCTATCTGGTTCTATTTCCTCAACCCCTCTATTCCTCATATACCTGTTGATGAAATTGGTTGTTACCGTTTGAAGAATTTGAGTGAAGACTTTCACAAATTCCTCACCTCAAATTCTTCAAGTTACCTTGTTCATCACTGCTTATCCTGTATCACGCTACTCTCTATTTGTGCATGTTTCATTTCATCATGAAGACTATGTTGTCAGTATGTTCCTCATGCACTTGAGTACTTATTCCACTCCTAGTTATTCATCACATTTCAAATTCCTCAAAGTTGAAATTCCTCAGGTGATGAATTTGTAAAAATAGCCTATTCACCCCCCCTCTAGTCGATATAACGCACTTCCAATTGGTATCAGAGCTGGTACTCCCTTGCTCTGTGTGATTTTGGTTTAACCACCTAGAGTCTAGTTATGTCGACTGCAGGTATGATCAAGGTTTCCGTGGGGTGTCTTACCTTCGATGGGACAGAGTACCCCTACTGGAAGAACAAGATGCGTATGCAGCTTGAAGCTATTGACAACGATCTCTGGTATGTTGTGGAAAATGGTGTGCCCTCTGTCACTCCCACTGTTACTACTGCTGATGTGAAGAGATTCAAGCAACTTGATTCTCAAGCAAAGAATATCATCTGTGGCCATCTAAGCAAAGGTCAGTATGGCAGAGTGAGTGCTTTGGAGTCTGCTAAGCTTATCTGGGATAGGATGTCCATAGTCAACGAAGGTGTTTCCACTCAACGTGACTCTCGTGTTGATGTTCTTCGCAATCTCTTCAACCGCTTTAAGAGACTTGACAATGAATTTTTTTTGCAAACATTTGATCGCCTCACTGATATATCCAATGAACTTCAAGCACTGGGTGCCACTGATATCACTGACCATGAAGTGGTGAAGAAACTGCTACAATCTCTCGATTCCTCATTTGATACTCTGGCTTTGATGATCCAAGAACATGGAGATTATAAAGCTCTTGATCCTGCTGATATTCTTGACAGACTCAATACTCATGAATTCCAACAAGCTTAAAAGAGAGACCTCTACGGGCCAAGCTATGGAAGATCTCGTGCTCTAAAGGCAAAAGTAATTTCCTCATCTAAAGACGAAGATTCTGACAGCAGCCTTGGTGATCCTGAAGAACTAAGTCGGGAACTAGCAATGCTTGTGAGGAAATTCCAGAAGTTCTCAAGAAGAGGTGGATTTGGAAAGTTATCAAAAAGTGGCTTGAGGAAATCAGATTCCTCAGAAGATTACAAGAAAAGAACCTGTCATCGTTGCAAGAAGCCTGGTCACTTTATCTCTGACTGTCCTCTCTGGGAAAAAGACTCAAAGAAGAAGAAGAAATACAAGGGTGATAGTTCTGATGACTCGAAGAAAAAGAAGAATTCTTCAAAGTCCTCATCTGCAAAGTCCTCATCTTCAAAGTCCTCAAAGCACAAGAAGAATGGTTCCAGAAAGGCTCGAGCATTCATCGGCAAGGAAATGGATTCGGAGGAAGAATCTGAAGAATATGAAGAAGAGGATGAATCTGAGGAGGAATCAGAATCTAGTGTCGCTAGAATTGCTCTCGCTACTGCTTTCGTGAGCAAGTCCATCTTCAATGATGAAGAATATGACTACTCCAACGACTCTGACGTCAGCAATGATGATTATGGTCCCACTTATTGCCTCATGGCAAAAGGCTCAAAGGTACACAAACATCATTCCTCATCTGAATCAAGTGAAGGTGAATCTAATGAATATGTGAAACCTAGCTATGCTAAACTCGTTAAAATTGCCACTCAGCAACAAAGTGCACTTGAAAAGCTTCAGAAAATGCTAGACAAAAGCGACGATCTGTTGAACCATGAAGTGGATCGGACTCAAACTCTCTCTGTCAATCTCAAAAGTCTTCAGACGAAGTATGATAACCTACAGAGTCATCATAACGTCCTCTTAGCTGATCATGAGAAGCTTTCTTATGAATTTCTTCAAGGAAAGCAAGATCTTGAGAAACTAAGGGTCTCACATGTGGATCTCCAAAGGGAAAATGATTCCTTACTGGCTCAACAGATCAGTACCGCTCAGGGAGATTTCATTCCACCTTGTTTGAAATGCATCGAACATGAAACTGCTAATTCTTCACCTGAATGTTCAAATGCTTCTATTGCTGCAATTTCTTCAACTATTCCCGTGGTCTTAAATTCCTCATCTGAGGATACCACTGGTATCACTGATGAAAATGCAGGGTTGAAGGAATTGTATGTGACAGGCATGTACAAAAGTCTCAAAGGGCATCAAACCCTTTGCGATGTCCTCAAAAAGAAGATATTGAACAAGAACCCTAGGAAAGAGGGTATTGCCTTTGTGAGGAAACTCAATGTTGATGGATCCTACTTGACACCTGAGCAGTACCCCAAAACCTCATGGGTTGCTGCAAAAGGATCTACTGTAGATCCATCCACTTTATATAGCTTTACTTGTGAAACTTCATATTCCTCTGATGAGTCACTTGACTCCAATTACAGATTCTTCAAAAATCAGAAAAGTGAAGTATTTGCTAGATATGTTGGAACTAACTGCAGGAACGGTTCTCCTATGAAGAAAATCTGGGTTCCCAAGAGCTAGCTACAAAATCTTCAAGTGAATGTCCTCACGACACCACTCATGAAGAATAGGAACCCCAGATCAAATTCCTCATATGGACCAAATTCCTCACTTGGACCAAATTCCTCAAATGATCAAAATCATCATTCTCGTGCTAATGCCTCTGTTTTGCAGGGAAAACCTAAGAGTTATGAATATGTGCATTATTCTTCAAACCATTATGTTCATAAGTCCTCGAAGAATTTCTCTGCTTATTCATTTGAATACTCTAACCATCGCCCTATGAAACGAAACGCACTTGCTTATATGCCTCCCTTCTCATATGGTACTCGCAGAATGATCAATTCTTTGACACCCCTCCAGATCTGGGTGGTGAAGAAATCAAACTGACATCTTATGCAGGGTCAGGTCTCCAGATGAATTTGAACATCTGATGAATTTGCTGGAGACCTGAGGAAATGCTTGAAAGGACGCAAGCTAACCATGATGAAATGAATTCTTCATTTCTCACGTCCTCACTCTACTTGCTTACTATCTTATGTGATGAAATTATGTCTGATGAAATTGATGTCATATTCTTCACTCTGAAGCATATGAGTTCATAAGTTGTACTAATTCATCTACAGGATGATACTCTAAAAGCTACTGAGTGGGTTCTCGATAGTGGATGCACAAACCACATGACGAGTGACAAGAATCTACTGATGAATTTGCCACTCACTCCATCTCCTCTGAAGCATATCACCTACGCAAACAAAGGAAAAAGCAAGGTATTGGGACTTGGTAAGGTTGCTATCTCAAAGGACCGAACCAGTGATAAAGTGATGCTTGTTGAATCTCTCGGGTTCAACCTTATGTCTGTATCAATGCTTTGCGATCTTGATATGGTTGTCGTATTTGGAAAATATCGTTGTGTTGTCATCATGGAATCTGACAATTCCAAAGTCTTCGAAGGCTTTAGGAGAGGAGACTTGTATATTGTTGATTTCTCTACAGGTCCTCAGCTTACTTACTAAGTCCTCAGAAGGCTGGTTGTGGCATCAATGACTTGGACATGCGGGCATGAGGAACTTGCACACACTCGTGAAGAAAAAGCACGTCATTGGCATCGAGGGTGTCAAATTCCTTAAGGACCACCTCTGCGGTGCATGTGAATTTGGGAAGATGACCAGATCCAAGCATCCCTCGAAGACAATCATGACCACGACTCGACCCTTTGAATTGCTTCACATGGATCTATTTGGCCCCACTCATTACTCCGTACTAACAAATGCATCAAGTTTGTATGGCTTTGTCATTGTTGATGATTACTCTCGTTACACATGGGTGCATATTATTCTGTACAAAAATGAAGTGCAGGACGTCTTCAGACTATTTGCTTCAAGGGCCTCCACCAACTTCAGCGTCAAGATCAAGCATATCAGGAGTGATAATGGGACTGAGTTCAAGAACACTAATCTTGATGAATATCTTGATGAACTTGGTATTACTCATGAGTTATCTGCCCCTTATACTCCTCAGCAGAATGGCATCATGGAGTGCAAAAACAGGACACTTTTTGAGATGGCTCACACCATGCTTGACGAATACAAAACCCATCATCGCTTGTGGCCTGAAGCAATTGATACCGCATGCCACATCATCAACAGGGTATATCTTCACAAATTCTTCAAGAAGACTTCATATGAGCTCATGACAGGCAAGAAACCCAATGTAAGTTATCTCAAAGTCTTCGGTGCAAAATGCTGGATCAGAGATCCTCACCATAGTTCTAAGTTTGCACCAAAAGCATATGAAGGTTTTATGCTTGGTTATGGAAAGGACTCACACACCTACAAAGTCTTCAACACCTAATATCACAAGGTGGTTGAAACTGTAGATGTGCGGTTCGGTGAAACTAATGGCTCGCAAAGAGAGCACCTGCCTTCTATGTTAGATGAACAGTCTCCTGAAGAATCCATCAAGATGAAGGCAACTGAAGATGCTATACCCACTGAGGAAATCATTCCAACAAATGAAGAATCTCATGCTGATATACCTGAAGAAAATGGTGCTGATGAAAATCCTCAGCCTCGTCAACCTGCTCATCCAAGAGTAGCAAATGAAGTGCAAATTGACAAAATCATCGATGACATCAACGCACCAGGTCCTCTCACACGCTCAAAAGATTCACATCTAACTAACTTTTGTGGGCACTTTGCCTTTGTCTCTATCATAGAGCCCACTAAAGCTGATGAAGCATTCAAGGAGCCCGAGTGGACTCAAGCTATGCAAGAGGAATTGCATCAGTTCAAGATCAACAACATGTGGGAACTTGTCAAGCGACCAGATCCTCGCAAACATAACATGATAGGTACCAAGTGGATATATCGCAACAAGCAAGACGAAAATGGCCTCGTGGTAAGGAATAAGGCTCGTCTTGTAGCCCAAGGCTACACACAGGTTGAAGGAATTGACTTTGATGAAACGTTTGCACCTGTTGCTAGACTTGAGGCTATTCGCATATTACTTGCTTACGCTAACCATCATAATATCATCTTATATCAAATGGATGTGAATAGTGCATTCCTCAATGGTAAGCTTGAGGAAGAAGTATATGTTGCTCAACCCCCAGGTTTTGAAGACCCTAAGCATCCCGACAAAGTCTTCAGACTAAACAAGGCCCTCTATGGCCTCAAGCAGGCCCCTCGGGCATGGTACGACACTCTGAAGGAATTCCTCATGAAGAAAGGCTTCAAACCCGGTTCACTCAACCCAACCCTTTTCACAAAATCTTATGACAATGAACTGTTCATATGCCAGATATATGTAGACGATATTATCTTTGGATGCACTGACAAACGTTACAGTGATGAATTTGCCTATATGATGAGTGGAGAATATCAAATGTCTATGATGGGAGAGTTGAAATTCTTCCTAGGTCCTCAAATTTGTCAGCAAGACAATGGCATCTTCATCTCACAAGAGAAATACCTCAAAGATGTTTTGAGGAAATTCGACATGCAAGATTGCAAAGGCGTCAAAACTCCAATGCCTTCAAAAGGACACCTCTGCACTGATGGAAATGGCAAAGATTTCGATCAGAAGGTATACCGCTCCATGATTGGCTCCTTATTGTACCTACATGCATCTAGGCCTGATATAATGCTAAGTGTTTGCATGTGTGCTCGCTTCCAAGCAACACCGAAGGAATCACACCATAGGGCTGTGAAACATATTCTTCGATACTTAGCTCACACATCAACACTTGGATTGTGGTATCCAAAGGGCTCAAATCTTCACCTTGTCGGATACTCTGATGCTGACTATGCTGGAGATCGTGTGGATCGCAAGTTAACCTCAGACACATGTCATTTCCTCGGACGATCCTTAGTCTGTTGGTCCTCGAAGAAGCAGTACTGCGTTTCACTCTCTACTGCACAAGCTGAGTACATTGCTACTGGCTCGTGTTGTGCTCAGTTACTATGGATGAAGCAAACCCTCAAGGACTACGACATCAAGTTGAAGAATGTGCCTCTCTACTATGACAATGAGAGTGCCATCAAGATTGCGTACAACCCAGTTCAGCACTCCAAGACCAAGAACATCTAGATTCGTCATCACTTTCTTCGAGATCATGTACTCAAGGGCGACATCTCCATCAACCACATTCCCACTGAAGAACAACTGGCCAATATCTTCACAAAGCCCTTGGATGAAAAGAGATTTTGCAAGTTGCGGTGTGAGCTAAATATCTTAGAATCTTCGAATGTTCTTTGATGAAGAACACACAACCTAACACTTATGCAAAATTGATGACTTAGATGTGCAACACACGAAGTAACGTTTTTCTTCAATCAATGAAGAATAACTCTCTAAGTGTGAAGAAATTAACTAAGAATTTGATTCTCAGAACCCTACAACAATTGCATGCGGTGTCTGAAATCATCATTCTTATATGGTGGGCTACGCCACCAACCAAAAGTTGAAATTCTTCAAAATTGAGCATTTCATTATTTGCAAATTCCTCAAGTTTTTTAATTTCCGCAACTTTTCAAATTCTTCAAACTTTGAAACTCATGTTCTTCATTGACTATACATATACATTTATATTTGAGTTTTCAATGTCCTCAACAGCATTCACTTATTGCTAATTCTTCAAGTTGATTTTCATCTAAGTGAATGTGATCGGACCCCTTTTCCCCTCTATATACTATACACAACCATGTTTGTTCACAAATTCTTCATATGCGTTCTACTTTGAAACTCGTTCAAAGTCTTCACTGTGTCCTTGACAGCTGAAGAATTTGCAAACGAAAACTTTGAAATCTTCACTACCAAGATTTTCGGCGGTTCCCGCTCAAACTGTTCCATATTCCCGCGCCTGGATAACCCACGACCCCCACTATCGCCACCGCTGAGTTCGTGGGTGACACCCGTCGCGTGGAGAGGAAGGGTGAGGGGCAATCCTGTCCAAAATCTTCGGGAGGATCGGTTTTCACTTCCTCTATAAATACCCCCTTCCCATCAACTGTGCTCGGTTACTCCGCATCTCATCCCTCTCCCGAGCTCCAACCTAGCGCCGCCGCTAAAGTCATCATCGCCGGTGAGGAAGAGCTTCACTGCCTCAACCTCGTTGTCGCGTACTCGCACCGGCCACGTTAATCCTCACCCCGCCGCCGCTGTAGCTGTCTCCCTCTGCCAAGCTAGGGCGTGGGAGATCTGAACGCACGAACTTCCCAATCTCATCTCTGAGTTCGTCGTGTTCTTCACCAGGGTAAATAAAATTTACTTTTACTGCCCTTGTTTGATCCTCAAATGCTCTTCATATTCCTCAAAAGGTGTTTGTTCTTCATGAACCTTATTATAAAAGCACCTTATATCTCCTCATACTTGATGATTTTCTCCAAGTAATGATTTTCTGCAAGATTCCTCAATTGTGCAAATCCTCAAAATTTGTACAACTCAGGAACCTGAGACAAAGAACACTTAGTAAATTCCTCAAGACATCCATCGTCAAATTCCTCACACCTAATTTTTCTTCAAAATTTCTGAGAACGCATATGACCTCTTCAAATTCCTCGCACCTATACTCTGTTCACAGGTACAACATGTCCGCTGATGAATCACTAGGTTCTCATCAACTTAACTCATTTGCAGCGCTTCTTGAAGAAAAATTGTGTACCTCTTCAGAATCTTCAAGAGTTCATATTCCTCAAGTGAAGAAAATGACTAACGGAAAGAAACCGCAGAAAGGTGGAAAGAAACCAGATGTGCACACTACCTTTGAGATTCCAGATGATGTGTATGATGAACATTGCACACTAGATGAAGAAACACATGGAAAAGAGACGACCAAGCAGAGAAAGATCGATCTGCAAAAGATTGAGAGGAGATGGGAAAGAGAATGGAAAGAATATCGTTATGTAACCCCAAAGTACATGATGGATTTTGCAGTGAAACCACCTTGCAGCAGGCCTCCTCTAGCTCAGAACCAAATCGCTGATCCCACAAGCCTAAAGACTAGTGAGGACTTTCCTCATCTATGGGAGAAGCAGCAAACCAAGCTGGCTAGGAAAGCCAAAGAAGCAGTGAAGAAATTCAATGATGATTCTGCTGCTGCTGCCTCTGCCGGAGCTTCTGCAAGTGCTCCGAAGAAAATCATGAAGAAATCTACCTTGAAAATAGGTTCTTCAACATCAAGACCTTCATAGCAGATTCCTCAAGGCCAAAGGCCTCTGCCTTCAAAGTCCTCAGCACCTGGAACTATCGCTGCTCAGTATTCTGCAGCAGTTACAAAATCCTCAACACCAGTGCATCTGGCTACATGCAAGAGGACTGAGGGTTTCACCACAATTCCAAAGATCACTGCAAGCTCCTCCAACACAGCAAAGTCTTCAACCAGACCCTCTGCGCTGAAGCTGAAGAAAACTGCTAGACGAGGTCAAAGACCAAGTCCTCACACAAATAAGGCTGTGATGACCATACCCTCACGTTCTGAGGATGATGATAGTGATGATGATGAAGCTGATGATGAGGAATTGGTAGAAATCATCAGACAAAGTCAGCACAGGGCTGCTAGAGCAAAGGGCAGCTCTGTTCCTCTCATGCTGGATCCCAAGATGATCCTCAACTTCATCGATATATGGCATGAAGACCCAAGCACCCCACTTTCTTCACTAAACCTGCCTCCTGAAGTGGATCATGTCCTCACCCACTTCATCTCTCAAGAACAATGGAAGAGAGAGCAAGCTCTAAGAGCTAAGAGGATCAGGACTCGCAAAGAAAAGTTTCTGCGCGAAAATGTGATGAATTTGACCCCAAATCAACTCGTCACAGTTCAGCCCGAAATTTGCAATCTCTATTTGGATCAACAAAATTATGATGCTGAATGGAAGGGCACCAAGGTCAGACTCGTCAGGACTGCTCAAGCAGCTGTAAAGGATCACAACACCAGGGTTGCAGCTCGATCGCAACCACAAAAGCCTCAGTCTGAAGAAATTGCTCAGACTGCAGATAAAACTCCTCAGGCAGCTGATGAACATTCTCAGCCTGATGAAACTGCTGTAGGAAATGCTTCTACACTAGAGGCAACTGCCAGTGCTGCTGAGGAAACTCAGACCACTGATGAACATGCCAGGGCAACCTCCAATGTTGTGTCTGAAGAAACTACTATGCCAACAGGTACTTCTGTTGTACCTGAAGAATCTGATAGGCCAGCTGAAGAGTCTGCTCTGCCTGAAGAAACTGAATCTCCCAGGGCGGCTGCATTAGTCGTTCCTGAAGAAACCGCTACTGTTGAGGAAAATTCACTGAAGAGAAAAGCGTCAACTTCTGATGCCCCTGTGTTGAAGAAGTTGAAACCTTCATCAAGTTCCTCAGCAACTCCAATTAATGCAACTCCAATTTCCTCAGCACCAACCTATGCTATTGTGCCATTCGGGAAGGAGTATGTCATCCCTAAAGAAAAAGAAAATCATTCGGCTGCTTCCTCATAGCCTCTTGATGAGAAAATTGTCATCGATGACACTGCATCAACCCCAAAGGTATCATCGCTCTAGCTTCTCGTAACTGCTAAGGAAGCTGGCGTAGAAGACTTTGATGAAGATGTTGACATTGGTGACACCACTCCAGTCGTCAATGATGAATATTGGGAATCTACACATCCCAATTCACCAATGGCAACTCCTCTGATGTTGATTCCTCAGTCACCTGCATAGACTGAAGAAATCCCAGAAGACTCTGAACATTTGTACCTTCCCGTGATGTCCCAAGTGATGTCCCTACCTTATTTTGGCATGTAACCCCATGTATGAACCTTGTGTCATGAGCTTATGAGATGTATTGCACCTTGTTATTCATGTGTGGTTGCATTCATGCATCATTTCATCATGCATCATTCTCATTTCATTTTCTTGCCATGTTGGTTTCTTGTCACTTGCTATGATGTGATGGTGGTGAGTGTGTTGTTATGTGATGTGTGAGGTGTTGTGTGGTTGGACCCATGTGTGCAACCTCTTATTTTCCCCTCCCTTTTTCTTTGCAACATCCCCTCCCAAAAACACCTTTCTTCCTATTATTATTATCATCAGAATTTAGTTGTTTTTTAAATTTGTTTAATAATGTTTAAGAGGTAGCCCTGGTCATGTTATTTTAGAGTGATGCTCTTTTATTATTTGGGGGTATTTGTATTTGTGATTTAAATAAAGACAGGAGCTGCCATTTTATAATATTAAAAAAATTACTTGCTCTTTAACTCAACTTAATATTTTTATTAAATAGAGCCTTTTATACAAACATATTTTTACTTTTCTCTAAAACCCTTTTCTTTTCTTAGGGGATTTAACTAGGTGTGGCTGTGGTCTTTATTTAGAAAACCCTTCCTGTTTTAAATTAGAGAGAGAGAGGATAGTGGGATCGCGGCCCAGCCCAGGCGAACAGGACGTCTACCTGCTCCCGTTTTCCCCCTCCGTCAGTTCAGTGAGAGAGACAGAGCTCCGCCGTCGCCTTTTCCGTTGACCGTCGCCATCAGCCTGAGGCTATAAAGCCCCCCTCGGCGTGCGTGCCCTCCTCGCCTAGGGTTCCTCTTCCTCCAGCCGCTGCCGCAGCCCCCTTCTTCCTCGCATCTGCTCTCCCTCCTCTCTTCTTTCCCCCTGCCAGCTAAGGGTTCAGAGAGTTCAGAGAGGTGCAGAGCTGTCGCCGGCGACCAGCTCGTCGTCTTCGGCGAGCCCAACGTCGATCATGGCGTCCAGGGACTCGGGGGTGAACCCCGCGGTCCATCCCCGCTGCTAGGGGGCCCGTAGAAGCTCTGCAGCGATGACCTCGTCGTCGCCGGAAGCCCTACGCCACTGTCTTCTTCCCCTGCTTCTTCTCCGGCCATCTCCTTCCCCTTTGTCGACTCCATCGTGATCGGCTCGTCGTCGTCTTCCCCCAAGGTGAGCTGCCGGTCCCCGCATGCCTTCTCTTCCACGCGTAGCTCATAATTCCTCGCCGCCGTTGTCTGTCGCTGCCGAGAGGTCAGGGGTAGCGACTGTGTAGTGTGACTAGGAGGTCAGGGGTTCGACCCCCGAACCCTCCTCTTTCTTTTTTTGTGCGTTTTCTTTTTCTTTCTTTTGTTTTTCTTTCTCTCTTGCTTATTTGTATGTGTGTGCACATGTATAAGTGTGTGTGTGGTATATCTTTTATTCTCTATTGTGTGTGTAGGGGGTGTAGTGCATATGTGTGTATGCACATATGCATGTGTTGGCATTTGTATATGTGTGTGCATTTCCGACATGTGTGTGTGTTGTTTTCTTGTCATGTGAGTGAGTGCATATGCATATGTGTATGGTGGTGTGTGTATGTACCAAATGGTACATATACACATGTATGCATATATGTGTGTGAGTGTGTGTGTGTGGTTTTGCCATGTGAGTGTATGTGTGTGCATGTAGGTGTGTGGTGCACCATGCATGGCACATGTGTGTGTGTGTGCTCCTTGCACACCCATACATGTGTGTTCTTTTGGGTGTATGTGTAGTGTAGGTTATGTGTGTGCTTCTTGCATACACACATATATGTGTGTGAGTGAGTGTAGTGTGTAGGTGTGTATATGTGTATGTGGGCATACATGTATGAAAGTGCATATGTGCCTATATACACACATGCTTGAGTGTGGTGTGCTTGTGTGTGTAGGTGTAGTGAGAGGTGTGTGTATGTTATACATACACACACACATGTGCTTGTGAGTAGATGGCCATGTGTAGTTATGCATGTATAGGTGTGTGGGGTTCTTCTTCTTGCATGTTGCTGCCATGTTTAGTGTAGATGAGTAAGGAGTGGATGCTAGCCCTTGTGCATGTGTAGATCTATGTGTATGTGAGAGCTCTCATGTGTATATGTGCATGTATATCTCTCCTAGCTTGTTTTATTTTCTTTTTCTTGATGCTATGCTATGCCTAAGTACCTTATTCATGCCTATTTACCTTTTCCATCAAGTGTCCAATAGATTGCATGCCATTTTTGGCCTCTTACCTAAGTGTGGGCAAGTGACATAAGTCATGCATGCCATTGTGGTGATTATTTCGACCCCCCTTTTTCTCCCTCTTGCTCCAAGCAAGTATAGGGGTATGAGTAATGCATTTGGGGTAGAATCAACCCAGGAATGCATCTGTGAAGTCAGATTTGACTTTGGGGCAACTTCACAAAACTGCATTTTTATGATGTGATGCCCTTTTGTCCATTTTATTTGATTTAATCTAGACATGATTCTAAGTTCTTGCCAACATGAGGTTGTTAGTTAAAATTGTTGGGATTGTCCCAATATTTTTTTATTGGTGCTAAGTCACCAGATAAGTGGGAACCAGGCTGTTTAGAGAGAAACTTTATGTTTCTGTCCAGCTTCTTAAAAATGACCAAGTCTGGGAGAACTGCTGTTATTGTTTTGCCATGTAGAGTTGGTTGTAGCTAGTGATGTGTTTGGAATATGGGCATGCTTAGTGCTAGTTATTTGTAGTAGATATTGTCTTATACCATACTGCTAATTTTCATGTCAATAGGATCTTTCTAGCATTTGTAGCTACTGCTGTCAACTTGCTACTTTATAATCTCAGATTCCAGAAAACTGTAATTTTCACTAAGTCCCAGAAAACTGATTCATCATGCCAACTTGTTTGCTTCTTGCTTATTGATGTGTGGCTCCTTTGCCGGTGATGTAATTTGGTGAGTTGATGTGTGTGTTGAGTAGATTCTGTCAACATCTTGTTTGTGGCTGTAGGCTTCCTGTAGCTCCAGATGTGAGCTGTAGAAGTTGCTATGTTGCTGTTTAGTGGCAGATTTAGTATATTATTGTTTTGTGGATTCTGGGAGCTATACTCCATGGAATTCATTGATTCTTGAGTCTATTGTGATTGATTTTTCATCACCTGTCCAGTGGATGCCTTGGAATTCCAAGAATAAGCCCATGGCTTGGTGATCTTGTGATATTGCCTCCGTACCTTGTCGTGAGCGTATCGTGAGAACCGTAACTCCGTTTCTTGCGATCTTTATATGCATTTCTTTCTATTTTGCATGATGCATCCATATTTGCCATGTTCATGCATGTATAAATGGCTTAACATGAGGTTCTGTCCAGGTTCATTAATAAACAAATTTGCACGTGAAACATGACTAGTTTTGGATTGTGATGTTAGAATTCTTCATAAATGAATAATGCATCATTTTGATTGTGCATTGCACCTTGGTTGGATGTTTATTGTTGCTGTTTCTCTTGGGTAGACGTGAGTGTTGGTACTGAGTACGAGGACCCAGGAGAGTACCACTACGAGGATCCCGCTACTTGTTTCATTGAAGAACCAATAGGCAAGATGATCGTACCCGGATCCCGATACTATTTTTGCTTGATAGTTTCCTGCTATTATCGTTACAATTGCGCTACCTACCACTTGATATCAGCCCCCATGTTGCCATGACAGCCTCTAACCTCCACATCCTAGCAAACCTTTGATTGGCTAAGTTACCGCTGCTCAGCCCCTCTTATAGCGTTCTTAGTTGCAGGTGCAGGTTGTTCCATGTGATAACATGGATTTGGATATCACAATACTATGTTATTTCATTTAATGCACATATATATCTTGGTATTGGTGGAAGGCTCGGCCTTTTCCTAAGTGATTTGTTCCTCTATTATAGCCATTAGCTCCTTGTTACCGGTGTTATGTTTTCCATACTTTGCGCTCCTAACATGCTCGGGGTTGTTATGTCGACCCCCTTGTTTATTCGGTTGAGATTAAAACTTGTCCGGCAAGACCCAACATTGGTACTACATTTCCTAATAACTTAATAAACTTACATAGGGCTTTGCAACCCTGTGGATAATTTAATCAACCCCCGGGCCAGTGCTCCTCATGTGTGTTGGTCCAAACTAGAGCATTGTGAGGGGCCAACCCAGGGCAACTTGGGAGATTTCTATCAGGCCTCCGTACGCGTAGTTTATCCGTCGTGTCCTTAGACTGAGATACGCGGCTCTTATCGGGTTCGTCGACACGTCGAGTGGTCTTGCTGGATTTGTTTTACCTTTATCGAGTGTCTTGCGTGTGGAGTCTAACTTTCTTCGGGTTTACTGGAGGTGTTGGAATTCCTTTGGAATTACCTATGAAGACCACGAGATCCGTGGTCAAGGCATTCCTATAGAGTGTGGTTAATCTTGTAATGGATTAGTTGGAGCACCCCTACAGGGTTAAATCTTTCGGAAAGCCGCGCCCATGGTTATGTGGCAACTTGGATTTTTGTTTAACACCCGGTTATAGCAAACTTGAAGTAAACTCCGATTAAAATACACCAATTGTGTGAGTAACCGTGATCGTCTCTGCTTGTGAACATGATCCGAGAGAGAACACGGTGGGGTTATGATTGATGTAAGTAAGTGTTCAGGATCTCATAGAGATTAACTAGATTCGATCGTTCTTCGTAGGCCACTCATATTATTCATGTTGTGTAAGCTAGCCACCATATATGCTTAATGCTGCTGTAGACTAAACACTACCCTTCCAAACCTTTACGCTTGAATAGTCTCGGTACCCGGGCACATGATAGTTGAGTCCTCTGTGGCTCACAGTTTACTACAACAATCCAGGCACAGGTTCAGATGAGTTCATGCAGCATGATCTTACCCAGCTCCAGTGGGAGTATGACGAGGAAAGAGGCAGGATGTATGTGACATATCCGGATGAGTAGAGGACCTGGTCATGATCTTTGGGATAGCTAGATAGTATCAT
The DNA here is from genome assembly GCA_022496015.1 of Hordeum marinum. Taxonomy (NCBI): domain Eukaryota; kingdom Viridiplantae; phylum Streptophyta; class Magnoliopsida; order Poales; family Poaceae; genus Hordeum; species Hordeum marinum. The sequence goes on along the minus strand of CM039672.1, from coordinate 300,251,222 downwards.
TTGCAACTTCTTTTATCGTTTGATTTCGTCCGTAGTTGGACCCTGTGTTCAACTTGATGTTATAAATTGAGTGACTTTGTAAGTTAGCATGTGGCGAGTGTAAGCCAACTTGTATACTCTTCTCATTCAGTATTGTATGTTGTGATGAAACTATTCTTGCTAATGCCAAGATGCGCATTTATCCCTTGCGAGGCCCTCGTGCCTTAAATGGATAGGCGCGGATCTTGGGCATGACACTTCCAGACACTAAAGAAATTCCAGCTACAACAGCTGAGGAAAATGATGCTCATGCCACTGCCGAGGAACCAGTACTTCAAATCACTCAGTCTGCTGTTCCTCCAATACCAACGGAGATCAAGGGGCACACACGAACAAATCTTCAACCCAAGCCAGGACTGCCCTTCAAAGGCACTGTTCGTCCCAAATTCCTCAAGAGTAATTTCTTCAATGAACACTCATTCTTCTCTGGACCAAACCCCTATGACTCTGCAAGGGCTGGTCGCAACAGATTCTGGACTGCCTCTCAACTCAACTACTATGCGTCAGTCCTATATGAGAAGAAGAAAGTCTTCGAGCACCATCAGATTCCTCATTTTGATATGGAAAGTCTTCCATCATTCACTCCAGTGCTCCAAGTTCTTTATGAAGCAGGCCTTCTTCCATTTTGTGTTGACATCTGCGACTGGAATGAAGAAATCATCATTCAGTTCTATGCCATGCTGCATATTAGCGGCAATTCCTCACATATCAACTCATGGATATTGGACTGGATGACTGGCATGACCCACGTCACTTCTCAAGCCTCTAAACTGCTTCGGTGTGTCCCTGTTCCAATTCCCTTAGATGAAGCCCGCAAACTGTTTAATGAGCCTGCACTTCCAAATTAGCTGATGCAAGTGTCGATGAAGCCTTTGCCTCCTGGAACGCCTCAACCAAACACCTTTCTTGTGAAGAATCTGCTATATGTGCCCAGGACTGTTTAACGTATCCTCACAAACACACTATGTCCTTAGAAAGGCCATGATTCTGAAGAAGAAGAAGTGGAAGGAATCATGAAGAATATGCTCTTCAACATCATTCATGGGATTCCCATCGACTTGCATGATTTCTTCATGAGGACATTGGCCAGTGCCGCCTTAGCTCCATTTGAACAAAAGCCCTATGCACCATGGATCATGAAATTCATCAGGGCAAAGTCCTTTGTTCCCTTCAAGGCTGATTTTCAGAATCACTTTAGCTTTCTGCCTCCAATAGAAGTCATCAAGAGCTCAATTGCCTTAGCTGAAGGAAAAGGCAAATCTGTCATTGATGAAGGCACTCGTCCTTTGGATGGACAGTTCCGCAAAGCCACTTCCTTCTCCACCAATGATGACACAGCCACTCAAGACTCCGGTGCAACAGCCTCAACTCAAAAGCCTCAAGAGTCTGCCCCTCATGTGATGACTGATCGCGAGCTTCTAATAAGTCTTTATCAGAAGTTCGATCGCAAGCACAAGTGGGTGAAGCGTCAACTCGGATACATTGTGCAGAATATGACTGTGACCCAAAACACGGTCAAGAGGAACCACTATTATGCACATGAAAACCTCAGACGCTCTTGGGTTGTACTGTCTCACATCATGCCTTCTGAAGAACTGCATGAGCTGGATATTGAGGAACATCCCGACTGGGCTCGGCGACCTCAAAATAAATTCAAGAAAGTTCAAGTTCCTCTCATGGTAGCGAGTTCATATTCTTCATCTCGCGAGCGTGATGATGATGAAGATATTGATGACACTGCTACAGGCCCTGCATCGACAAATGACCCCGACAACGCTGGCGCTCCTTCCTCACCAACACGATGAAATTCTTCAAAGGGGCATTAGTCATCACTTTTTCTTCCCTTTTTGTCTTCGATGACAAAGGGGGAGAAATTTCGAGTTAGATTTCAAGTGGGTCTCTATAAATGGGATAATTTTTGTTTAAGTTACAACTCTCGCTCTTCCGAAGCTTTTGTTGATTGAGTTGTAAACTTAAGTCCGATGGTGGTCTAACACTTTTGAACTATTTCCTCGCATGTTTATTTCCTCAAATACCTTAATGCATGCATGCTGAATTTCGTCAGACACCATTTTCCTCACGCATTTCAAATTCTTCATATCATATATTCAAATGTGTGTATGAATTACAAGATATAGGGGGAGTTCTCCATGTTTGAACCTGCCATGTGCATTTGTAGTCCAAAGCAAATTCCTCAAATATGCACATCTTCAGGGGGAGTTCTTCTATATCTTGCAATCAAATTCCTCAAAATCTGTACTGTCACTTCATATGTTTATCCCCGTTGAAAACTTAACCTATTTGTCATCAATCACCAAAAAGAGGGAGATTGTTAGTGCATCTAGTGCCCCTTAGTGATTTTGGTGTATTGAAGACTTATAGGCTAAGGCACTAATTCGTTTGTGAGTGTACATAGGCTCTATAAGTTGATGAGGAGTTTGATATATTCGGAGATTATCGACCCCTAAAAATGTATGTCTTCAAGTGAAGACTTTGCTGAAGACTTTCTGAAGACTTTGGTGAAGACTTTGTGAAGACTTTGAAAATGAAGAAGTTGGTGTGACCTTGAAGATATGAATGAGGAATATGAAGAGTGAAGACTTTTGTTTTCGTACTTTCATTTCCTTTATTTGTGTCATAGGAAACACCGTACTTTTAAAGGTGGCCGAGGTAATACTAAGGAAAATTTCCAACTGATGCTCAACTCCAAAATCCTCAACCTATACAATCCTTCGAGTGAAGCCTTTGGAAATCTCTTACGGTTCAGACAAGTTCTTCAGTGAGAGAGACGAAGTTCTTCTGGTCTCTGAGGAAACTGATCTGACTGAGGAGTTAGGATTTCGCCAGTGTGAATTGCCTACAGGTGAGGAACATGATAAGCTGAGGACTTTCATAGTTCAAAATTCTGACCATTGCTGTGCTTGGCGCCAGCTGTCCCCAATCATTCTTATCCACATAACGGTCATATCATTGGGGGCATTTATGTCTTATCATGTCAGGTTGCATCCTGGCTATAAATAGCCACCCCCACAACCACTACTTGGTTGGCTGCTCTGAGAGAGAACTGGCACTTGTCATTTTAGAGCAACCCATCCTCCGAGGACTTTGAGAGAAAATCATCAGTGAGGAAAAACCCACAACCAAACCATAAAACCCAAAGTGATTGAGCATCACTGAAGAAATTCCTGTGTGGAACCGACGCTTGTTACCTTTGAGGACTATGCATCCTCCAGACGGTTAGGCGTCATGGTCTAGTGCTCCTGCAGTCAATTGGGGACCATGAAGTGACCTTGGTCTAGAGCATCCAGCAGTAAATTGTGGATTGCCGGGTAACCAGTTTGTGAGGGTTTTGGAAGTCTACCTTGAAGACTTAACATGAGTGTTGGGCGAGGACTGTGTGACCTTAGCTAAAGGAGAATACGGTAAGGACTGTGTGTCCTGGGACTGTGTGTCCTCTGGTTTAAATACCAGGCCACTCCAAACCAGACGTACGACTGTCACAGCAGTTGGAACTGGGTCATCAAACCATTGTCTTCATCGAGCTATCTGGTTCTATTTCCTCAACCCCTCTATTCCTCATATACCTGTTGATGAAATTGATTGTTAACGTTTGAAGAATTTGAGTGAAGACTTTCACAAATTCCTCACCTCAAATTCTTCAAGTTTCCTTGTTCATCACTGCTTATCCTGTATCATGCTACTCTCTATTTGTGCATGTTTCATTTCGTCATGAAGACTATGATGTCACTATGTTCCTCATGCACTTGAGTACTTATTCCGCTGCTAGTTATTCATCACATTTCAAATTCCTCAAAGTTGAAATTCCTCAAGTGATGGATTTGTAAAAATCGCCTATTCACAACCCCTCTAGTCGATATAACGCACTTTCACCCTCCAGCAGTGTCAACCGAGCCCTGGTTCAGCAGCCCCATGGCGGACGAGATCCCCGACGCCGGTAGGCCCTTGGTGCGCAGGGCCGGCCCCGTGGTTGTGTGCATCGTCGGCGGATCATAGTCGCCCTCCTTCAGCCGCCATATCAAGAAGTTCCTCCGCTGCGTAGGAGAGATTCGGCCGTGGCCCGAGCCCACGCCGCCTCGGATGTTGCCGGAGACCGACATCACCTTCAACACCGATGACCACCCCAAGACAACTAAGGCTGCCGAAGCGCTCCCCATGTTGTGCACGCCGACCATAAAGGGTGTGGCCGTCTCTAGGACCCTCATAGATGCGGCGCTAGCCTCAACGTCATCTCAGTGGAGGCCTTCGACGCGCTACAGTTGCCCTGTGACCAGCTCGCGCCTTCAAGGCCATTCTCTGGGGTGGTCGGGGGCTCCGTTGTCCCCCTAGGATGGGTGCGCCTCCCTGTCACCTTCGGCACCCGCTCCAACTTTTGTACCTAGAAGATCGACTTCGACGTCGCCCACATCCACCTCTCGTACAACGCAATACTTGGCTACCCCACCCTTGCCCAGTTCATGGCGGCAATGCACCCGGGCTACAACGTCATCAAGATGTCTGGGAGCGGCGACATCCTCACCGTTGTGGGGAATACCAAGGATGCATCCGACATGCTCAATCTCACCTACAAAGCGGTGGCCGTGACGCGCCCCAGCGCTAGGGATGCCGCACATGGCATATAGGACTCTGGGGGCATCCTCGACGTCGCGCCGGTCAAGAAGAGGCAGCCGTTCTCTCAGAGCCGAGCGGAGAAGAAGCAGGTGCCTGTGGACAAAGGAGACCTAGGCCCTACCATCTTCATGGGAGCCAAGTTGCCTCAGGACCAGGAGGAGGAGCTGGTGGCCTTCCTCTACGCAAACAAGGACACGTTCGCATGGAGCGCCTCTGACCTGGTGGGGGTCCCGAGGGAGGTGATCGAGCACCACCTCATGGTGTATCCGAATGCATGCCCAGTGAAGCAAAAGGCAAGGAGGCAATCTCAGGAGAAACAGGCGTTCATCGCCTAGGAGGCCGGCAAGCTAAAGGAGGCCAGGGTCATCCGGGAGGTGCACTACCTGGAGTGGGTCGCCAACCCGATGGGCGTCCTGAAGAAGTGCGGAAAGGAGCGCATGTGCGTAGACTTCACAAGCCTCAACAAAGCCTATCCCAAGACCCATTCCCGCTGCCGAACATCGACCAGATTGTGGACTCCACCACCGAGTGTGACCTCCTGAGCTTCCTGGACGCTTTCTCAGGCTACCGTCAGATCAAAATGGCGGTGGAGGACGTCGAGAAGATGGCCTTCCTCACTTCATGCGGTGTGTTCTGCTACACCTGCATGCCCTTCGGACTACGAAACGCTGGGGCAACCTTCTAGCGGCTGATGCACATCACCCTGGGGCCGCAGCTCGGGAGGAACGTGGAAGCCTACGTCGATGACATCATGGTCAATTCACAAAAAGCCAAGACCCTGGTCGAGGACCTGGAGGAGATCGCAAGCCCGAGGGATGTGAACCTGAAGCTCAACCCGAGAAGTGCGTCTTCGGGGTCCTGTCGGGCAATTTTCTCGGTTTCCTGGTGTTGCACCGAGGAATCGGGGCCAACCCGAAGAAGATCAAGGCAATAAAGAAGATGAGTGCGCCCAATACCCTCAAGGAAATGCATAAGCTGACAGGTTGTGTGACCGCGCTGGGGCGATTCATCTCAAAGCTCGATGAGCGGGCCATGCCTTTCTTCAAGATCATGGAAAGGAAGGGGCCCTTTGAATGGACTCCAGAGGCGGACACGGAATTCGAGGAACTCAAGCGGTACCTCACGATCCCACTGGTAATGGTGGCGCCTTGTCCTAGGGATCCCTTGCTGTTGTACATGGCTGCCACCCCCACTCTGCCAGTGCCGCATTGGTAGCAGTCAGGGAGGAGAGAATCGACATGCGCCCCACATCCATGTGTGCAAGCGGGCCTGTTGGCATGGAGCAAGGGGGCTCACAGGATGCCAAAGATCCCGCTCCTCCACAAGACAGTCCTCATGAGGCCTCGACCGTTCAGACAGCCCCGAGGTGTTCAATCCTCATGAGGCCCCAGCCACTCAGACGGCCCCTGAGGCACTCGATCCCCATGAGCCTGCGGCCGTCCCGGCGGCCTCCGGGGCGCTTGAACCTCACGGGCCCGCAGCCGAGCAAGGCACCACATGGGGCTTCACCCTCGTTAAACACCTAGTGTACTACGTCAGTACGGTGCTGCGGGACGCACGTTCACGCTACCCCATGCAACAAAGGCTCCTACTAGCACTCCTCGTTGCTTCGAGGAAGCTGCGCCACTATTTCTAGGAGCACCCCATCAAGGTCGTCTCCGCATACCCCTTGGAGAAGGTGTTGTGTAACCCCAATGTGGCGGGGAGGGTCGCTGAATGGAACATCGAGGTACATGCCTTCAACATAGAATTCAGCATGACTAGGGTCATCAAGGGGCAGCCCTAGTAGACTTCATGGCGGAATGGACAGACGCTCCCGACCAAGGGCTAGACGAGAGCCAGTCTCTCACCTATGGCGACGAGGCACCTATGGGCTGGACCATGCATTTCGAGGAGGCCTTCGCATGCATGGGAGCAGGGGCTAGAATCGTGCTCATCTCCCCGACGGGAGACAAGCTTCGCTATGCCACATAGCTCTGTTTCCAGCATGGTGAAAAGGTCTCCAACAACATCGCGGAGTACGAGGGCCTCATCGTCGGCCTTGGGGATTCCACGACTCACCATCAAGGGCGACTCCCAGCTCCTCGTCACTTCTCCAACAAGGAGTATACACTGAAGGACAAGCACATGGAGGCGTATTTGGAAGAGGTACGTAGGATGCAAAAACGTTTTCAGGGCCTGGAATTGCAGCACATCCCGCGCAACGCGAATAAGGAGGCCGACGACATCGCCAAGAGATTGTCGCGCCGCGAGCCTCAAGAGTCGGGCGTCTTCGAGGAGCGGCTCTTCAAGCCCTCCGCAGCACCATCGATCGAGGACCAGGTGCCACAGAGTGAGGAGCTCCCCCTGGCGCCGCCCTTGGAGGCTCCGGACTGTGGCCAGGCCTCAGGAGCCCAACTGCTCTTGGCATTGGAGCCCCAGGCCAACGACTAGACGTAGGATTTCAGGGCGTACCTACTTTATGGTACGCTTCCGGAAAAGGAGGAGGACACATAGCATGTGGCGCGGCAAGCTAAGGCTTACTGGCTACAAGATGGCGACCTGTACCGCAGGCACCTGAATGACGTCACACTGCGATGTATCTCCAGGGAGCAGGGGTGCGAGCTGCTGGCCAACATCCACGGAGGAGACTACGGGCACCAATCTTTGTCACGCACCCTTGCAAGAAAGGCTTTCCATTCTGGCTTTTACTAGCCCAGGGCACTCAACGACGCCATCGATCTGGTTCGGTCTTGTGAGGCCTGCTAGTTTCACTCCAAGCAGATTCACCAGCCCGCGCAGGGCCTACAAACCATCACGCTCTCCTGGCCCTTTGCAGCCTAGGGACTGGACATACTAGGGCCATTCCCGCGGGTGGCAGGCAGGTACCGCTACCTATATATCGCCAAGTTTACCAAGTGGGCGAAGGTGGGGCATGTCTGCACCATCCCATCCGGATCATCCATCAAGTTTATCAAGGGCCTCATGAGCTTCTTCGGCATCCCCAACCGCATCATCACCGAAAACGGTTCGCAGTTCTGAAAGCACAACATGCTCCCTTGGTGGTTTTGATAATTCATGACAACATACATTGTCTCTTGGACTAATACATTTATCTAGTATGTTTCAGATAATAGTCCAGTTGGTATCATGTCAGATGGGTATACCTATTGTTCTTCCTTGCATGACTAACCCTTGTAGGTAACAAGTGTAGTATAAAGAGAAGGATTACTCCCAACTCTAGATGTTCTTCATCAACCTCAAGCATCCTCAACAAGTTCACCTACGAGCAACGTCATAAACATCACTCAAAGGTATGCTCTCATATCCTTGAAAAGGCTTTACTCCAAGTCATGAGCTAAAGCAACTCAAGTGATATGAAGACATTAAAATGCTAAATTGAGAAGTGGTAACCCCATTTTGAGCTTAACGTAGAGTATGACTTATGATCAAGTATTATTGCTTGGCTCCTAAGTAAATATACTCTAATATAGGTGACCCAGTCACCGCCCATCGCTGGTTAAAAGTCTCATGTGGTTTGTTCTTAATTTTCATGATCTCTTGTAACCACTCAGATCTTCTCTAGATGATGTCCTTCTCATTCCCTTTGAAGATATTTTCTTTTGACTCCTTGAAAACGGAAACTTGGTCCCTTATTCCTCTCCTTCTGTTTTAGCCTCGGGGCCTCCGACTTAGATATCTCGATTCTACCGAAATTGCAGACAAGTTACACTACAAAATCTTGGTACCACCGATCTATCTGTCTCGGAGTCACTGATTTGTTTTTCTCTTATCTGTTCTTCTTATATTACTTTTGATTAGTAGAATACTCTTGTGTTTCCTAACATTGTTTTCTCAAGTGTATTTGTATTGCTAAATCGCTCAAGAACTCAAGGTAAGTATATGCATCATATACTTGATCAAGATGATCTCTTGCTTCTTTCACATATTGTTTGCAAGAGTGAAGTCTTGAATGAGGATACGCCTCATTCATATACATTTGATGCATATAGCAAATATACACATGACTTCTTATATCCCTTTATCCTCATGTGTGTCCATGCATTCCAAAGCAACTATCCTTTAAAGGGATTGTACACATTTAGGGGGAGCAAATCTAAGTCATGTGTCTCTCAAATTCTTCATTATATTCACGCATATCTTTATTTGAAGCTTTGGTTGTATGTTGTCATCAATTACCAAAAAGGGGGAGATTGGAAGCACAACATGCTCCCTTGGTGGTTTTGATAATTCATGACAACATACATTGTCTCTTGGACTAATACTTTTATCTAGTGTGTTTTAGATAATAGTCCATGGAGAGTTGGGTTGGCAAAGAGATTGTGGAATACCCCAAGATGCAAGGAAATGGATTGGCTAAGATTCAAGCAAGAGGGTCTAGATTTTATATTTGTGAGAAATCACTTTGAGTCCATAGGAAAGGCAATACTATTAAAAGGGGGGTAAGGTTTTGTTGGTGAACAAAATGCTCATACGTGCACAAGTGATAGTCACCAAAGACACCCACAAACTATCCCACCAAAGTCTGTCCAAAGCCAGACACTCAAAATCAGTGCAACCAACATTCTACATTCGGTGCCACCTATCCCAAACCCTAGACAGACTCAGCCAAACCCTAGCCACTTCGGTGCAACCGATTCCATACCGGTGCCACCGAGTTCAGGCTGCCAACTTTCTATTAAGCAAGTTCACAATTTTGGTCCCTCCGAGATTGTTGAATCAGCATCACTGAGATTGACCATTCGGACTGTTGGTTACCTTATCGCTGCAACCGAGATTCAAAAGTTGCCACCTTTTGGTCACTTCGTTACCACCGAGATTAACACATCGGTGCCACCGAGTCTGAATTATTGTGTGCATCGGTTGGATTTTTGGGTATGCGTATGTATACCCCTCCACCACCAGCTACTCGAAAGAGAAGCACTCAGAACCATTCCGTACCTATCCTATCAGTTTTCTGAGAGAGAACCACCTACCCTTGTGTTGAGGTCAAGATCTTCCACTCCAACCATATGGATCTTGATTTCTAGCCTCCCCAAGTTGCTTTCCACCAATGCCATCTCTTCTACCAAGCCATATCTATGTGAGAGAGATTGTGTGTTGAGGAGTCTATCATCTTGAAGTACAAGAGCATGGAGTTCATCGACATTATCGAGCCTATTACCTTTTTGAGGGTGGTGCCTCCTAGATTGGGTAGGTGTTGCTTGGGAGCCTCCTATTTCGTGTTGTGGAGTGAACCAAGAAGTTTGTAAGGGCAAGGAGATCACCTACTTCATGAAGATCTACCTCGAGTAAGGCTAGTCCTTCATAGACGTAGGCCGTCATGGTATAGTCAAGGTTGCTTCTTCGTGGAACCCTCCGTGGGTAGAGCCCTTCATGGACTCTCGTGACCGTTACCCTCCATGGGTTGAAGGCTTCATGAACGTGGATGTACGATAGCTACACCTATCAGAACCATGGGAAAAATCCTTACGTCTCCAATTGCGTTAGATCTCCATATCTCAACTCTTTACTTCATGTGCAATGTATTTACTTTCCGATGCTATATTTGTTGACATGCATGTGTTGGGTATATAGACTTGCTAGCCTTGCTAAAACTGTTAAAATTTTTGATGCTATATTTGTTGACATGCATTTGTTGACATGCATGTGTTGGGTATATAGACTTACTAGCCTTACTTTCCGATGCTATATTTGTTGACATGCATTTGTTGACATGCATGTGTTGGGTATAATTTTTTGCCAGTAGTCTATTCACCCCCTCTAGACACTCTTATAGTGATCCCTCAAGGAAGATGGATGTGTCTAGTGTAGAGAGTTTTTATTGTAGAGTGCCCATTCTTGATGGAGAGTACTAACGAATGCCATGATTGATCTATTTGATAAATTCCATTTGAGAAAATATATTGAAATCCCCTATGTGCTCCCTATTGATGAATTGCATCCCACACAGGAAGAGGAAATTAACATGCTTGGTAACCTAAGAACTGTCAATCTTATCGTTAGAGGTCTACCAAGATTCGTGCTTTCTCAATTGAAGAACTTTGCATGTGCCTATACCTTGTGGACTGATTTGGAGAAACGATATCCAAATATCTCATTAGGAAATCCTGATGAAATTCTTCATGAAACTATTGATTTTCACAAAATGAAGCCTAGTGATCCAAACTTTGATAAATGCCTATTTGAGCTTTGTGAACTTTTGCGTGCTAAAGGAGATGTCACCACTATAAACAACATTATCTTTGAAGCTATTCACATTCATAAACTTGAACATTGTCATGATCACAATTCTAACGAATCTATTGTTCTTTATGACGAGGATTTCCCTCTTGATGATGACAATGTGGAACATGACTACCTTGGAGAAGATGAGTTTTTCGACATCAAGCATGAAAAGATCATGAAGAATCTAAGTCTAATGGCAAACTTCAAGGATTATATGTTTGGAGGAAAAGAGTGGATTCTCGATAGTGGATGTATGGATCACATGACTGGTGATAAAGACATGTTCCAAGAGATTACGCCTAATCAAGATCCTTGAAGGTACATGACCTTTGGAGACAGCTCTAAGGGTAAGGTACTTGGCCTTGGTAAGGTGGCCATATCTCATGATAGCTCAATTAAAAATGTGATGCTTGTTGAATCCCTTGGCTACAATCTCCTTTCCGTATCTAGACTAGTAGACTTTGGTTTCAATGTACTATTTACTAAAGTAGATTGCCAAGTGTTTTGATTTGATAATCATAAAATTGTCTTCACCGGTATTCGTAGAGGTGATCTACACGTTGTTGATTTCACAAAAAAGGCCCAACCTCGTACTTGTTTGATTGCAAAATCTTCTAAAGGTTGGCTATGGCATAGAAGGCTTGGACATGTAGTCATGCGCAATCTAGATAAGCTAATCAAGGACGATTACATTCTTGGTGTTAGAGATGTTATCTTTGACAAAAATAGACTTTGTAGTCCTTGTCAAGCTGCAAAGCAAGTAGGCGGAAGTCATCCCGTTAAGAATATCATGACTACTAGGAGACAACTCGAGTTACTTCACATGGATTTTTTCGGTCCCAATGCTTACAAGAGTCTCGGTGGAAATTCCTATGGTCTAGTTATAGTTGATGATTTTGCCAGATTTATGTGGGTATTCTTTCTTGATGATAAGTCGCAGGTTCAAAAGATCTTCAAGAACTTCATTCGCAAAGCGCAAAATCAGTTTGAAGTGAAGATCCAAAAGGTTTGAAGCGATAACGGATTGGAGTTCAAGAACACCCATGTGGATACCTTTCTTGACGAAGAAGGTGTCTGACATGAGTTCTCGGCTACGTACACGCCACACCAAAATGGAGTTGTTTAGAGAAAGAACCGAATGCTTATTGAGATGGCTACAACGATGCTTGACGAATACAAGACGTGAAGACACTTTTGGGCAGAAGCCGTGGAAACAGCATGTCATGCCACAAACCGACTTTACTTGCACAAGCTTCTCGGTAAAACGACATACGAGCTCCTCACCAGTAACAAACCCCAAGTTGGATACTTTCGGGTATTCGGCTCCAAGTGCTACATTCTTGACAAGCATTGGCATACTAAATTTGCTCCTAAATCTCATGAAGGATTCCTACTTGGTTATGGATCGAACTCTCACACTTACCGTGTCTACAACAACTTCACTCGAAAAGTTGAAGAGACGGTAGATGTGAAGTTGGATGAATCTAATGGTTCGCAAGTCTAACAATTGCCAAATGATGTAGGTGATTAGGACCCTTCAGAAGCTATCCTAGATTTACCTATCGGAAAGATTCATCCCATGGAGGTGAAGGAAAGTACTTCATCAATTCAAGTGGAAGCCCCTACTTCACGACAAGGTGAACCACAACATGACATGGAGGCATCCACAAGCGGTACATGGTAAGACTGGGAGAATATCCACCACAACCTCCTTCAACACCACCTCAAGGGAACGACACCGTCAATAACAACAACAAAGACGAAGGAAATGATGATGAAGAAGAAGCTCCACCATCCAACAATCGGAAGCTGGCCCGAGTTTGAGCTCAAGTGACCTGGAACCATCCCCTAAACCAAATCTTTGGTAACATCCAAACTGGGAGAATCACTCGCTCTAAAACTCGTCTGGCTAACTTTTGTGAGCATTATTCTTTCATATCCAGCATTGAGACTTTGAACATACAACAAGATCTTGAAGACGCGGATTGGGTGAACGCTATGCATGAAGAACTTCACAACTTCGACAGGAACGAAGTGTGGACACTCATGGAGAAGCCCGAGGATGAGAAAAACATCATCAGAACCAAATGGTTGTTTCGGAACAAGCAAGACGAAGACGGTCAAGTGATACGCAACAAGGCACGTCTCGTGGCCCAAGGATATACTCAAGTCAAAGGTATGGACTACGGTGATACTTATGCCTCTGTTGCTAGACTAGAAGCTATTCAAATTCTTCTTGCCTATGCTAATCACCATGATATCACACTTTATCAAATGGACATTAAAAGTGCCTTTTTAAGTAGTGAAATTGAAGAAGAGGTTTATGTCAAGCAACCACCTGGTTTTGTGAATCCTAAGAAACCTAATCATGTTTACAAGCTTCATAAAGCCCTTTATGGTCTTAAGCAAGCCCCTCGTGCTTGGTACAAATGCTTAACGAAGTTTCTCATTGAAAAGGGTTTTGAAATTGGTAAAATTGATGCAACCTTGTTCACTAAGAGAGTTAATGGAGAATTTGTGTGCCAAATCTATGTGGATGATATTATCTTTGGTTCCACTAACCCTCAATTTAGTGAAAGATTTGGAAGGTTGATGTCCGAGAAGTATGAGATGTCCATGATGTGGGAGCTAAAATTCTTTCTTGGATTGCAAATCTAGCAATCAAGAGACGGAACTATCATCTCTCAAACATGATCAAGAAGTTCGACATGCAAGAGTGCAAAGGTATGAAAAATCACATGCCAACTAGTGGACGTGTTGATCTTACCAAGGAAGATGAACTGGTAGATCAAAAAGTTTATCGATCTACGATTGGTTCATTGCTATATCTATGTGCATCTCGTCCCGATATTATGCTTAGTGTTTGCATGTATGCTAGATATCAAGCTGCACCTAAGGAGTGTCATCTTTTGGCTGTGAAACGTATTGTGAGATACTTGATACAAACACCAAACTTTGACATTTGGTATCCCAAGGGATCTTCTTTTAACCTGGTTGGCTATTCCGATCCGGAGTATGCTGGTGACAAGGTTGATAGAAAATCCACCTCGGGTACTTGTCAATTTTTAGGTAGATCTCTTGTGTCTTGGTACTCCAAGAAACAAAACTCGGTATCTGTATCTACTGCCGCAGCTGAGTATATTGCTGCTGGATCTTGTTGTGCATAGTTACTATGGATGACACAAACACTTAAGGATTATGGAATCCATGTTAAAAATGTTCCATTACTTTGTGACAATGAAAGCGCTATTAAGATTGGTCATAATACTATGCAACATTCTCAAACTAAGCATATTCAAGTTCGACATCATTTCATTTGTGATCATCTTGCCAAAGGAGATATTAATCTTAAACATGTTCGCACTAACAAGCAATTGGGTGATATCTTTACTAAGCCACTTGATGATAAAACTTTTTGTCACTTGAGGAGTGAGTTGAACATCATTGATGCTTCACACTTGAGCTAGACTCACTCGGATGCTTGCAAGCGCATGAGCCTCCTTGATACTTCCATGATATTGCTAACATGTTATCTTATACCATGGAATTCTATGCTCCCTTGTATTGCATCTAACCATTTGTAGGTACTTGGAAGAACTTCATTCCACGAGATTGCAAGCAACTCCAATTATAAGCAATCTTGTCTTGACCAAGTATCCACAACCCCTCTTGATGATGGAAAGAACAAGATGAAAAAAACATATCCTTGACATATATCCCTTTATAGCAAAATCTCAGTTGGTATCATGTCAGATGGATATACCTATTGTTCTTCCTTGCATGACTAACCCTTGTAGGTAACAAGTGTACTAGAACGAGAAGGATTGCTCCCAACTCTAGATGTTCTTCATCAACCTCGAGCATCCTCAACAAGTTCACCTACGAACAACGTCATAAACATCACTCAAAGGTATGCTCTCATATCCTTGAAAAGGATGTGCTCCAAGTCAGGAGCTAAAGCAACTCAAGTGATATGAAGACATCAAAATGCTAAATCGAAAAGTGGTAACCCCATTTTGAGCTTAACGTAGAGTATGACCTATGATCAAGTATTCTTGCTTGGCTCCTAAGTCAATATACTCTAATATAGTTGACCCAGTCACCGCCCATCACTGGTTAAAAGTCTCATGTGGTTTGTTCTCAATTAGCATGATCTCCCGTAACCACTCAATTCTTCTCTAGATGACGTCCTTCTCTTTCCCTTTAAAAGTATTTTCTTTTCACTCCTTGAAAACAGAAACTTGGTCCCTTATTCCTTTCCTTCTGTTTTAGCCTCGGAGCCTCCGATTTAGATATCTCGGTTCTACCGAAATTGCAGACAAGCTGCACTACAAAATCTCAGTACCACCGATCTATGTGTCTCGGAGTCACTGATTTGTTTTTCTCTTATCTGTTCTTCTTCTGTTACTTCGATTATCCCTTCTAAAAAACCCTTAGGGGGATAATAACAATCAAAACTTAGGGGGAGAAATTCTTTATTCAAGGATCCCTAGCTCAAAGGAGGAGAAGATTTAACAAGAAGTTACCTTCAATGATTCCCTGAGTTATTTTCTATGAACCCTACTTTCAATGACCCTTGTTCTCGAGGATCCCTTCGTTGTTAATGATCCCTGTACCTCCTCCGAAATTTGACCATTTTGGAAATTAATGCCAAAGGGGGAGAATACCAAAGCTTCATGCTAAAGGGAGAGATACATGCTTATGCAAAGGGGGAGATGTGATTTAGGGGGAGAGAAGAATATCAAAGTTCACACTTATATAAACAAGGGGAGAATACCAAAGTAAGGGGGAGAAAATTCTAAGCTCAATAATATTCTTGCTTATTTTATTTGCCTGTTCACTTTAGACTTTTCTCACCCTATCCAATCCCAATATCTACATGCTGAGATTCAGGGGGAGAGGATGAACTACTACTTTCATATCCAAGGGGAGAAAGCTCTAAAGGATTAATGCCAAAGGGGGAGACATATCAATTCTTGAGGAATACTATCTTATATATGTTCTCCATATCTTGGTATCTTTGAATTCTATTGATTTTGATTAGTAGAATACTCTTGTGTTTCCTAACATTGTTTTCTCAAGTGTATTTCTATTGCTAAATCGCTCAAGAACTCAAGGTAAGTATATGCATCATATCCTTGATCAAGATGATCTCTTGCCTCTTTCACATATTGTTTGCAAGACTGAAGTCTTGAATAAGGATACGCCTCATTCATATACATTTGATGCATATAGACAAGATACACATGACTTCTTATATCCCTTCATGCACATGTGTGTCCGTGCATTCCAAAGCAACTATCCTTTAAAGGGATTGTTCACATTTAGGGGGAGCAAACCTAAGTCATGTGTCTCTCAAAGTCTTCATTATATTCATGCATATATTTATTTGAAACTTTGATTGTATGTTGTCATCAATTACCAAAAAGGGGGAGATTGAAAGCACAACATGCTCCCTTGGTGATTTTGATAATTCATGATAACATACATTGTCTCTTGGACTAATACTTTTATCTAGTGTGTTTCAGATAATAGTCCATGGAGAGTTGGGTTGGCAAAGAGATTGTGCACTACCCCAAGATGTAAGGAAATGGATTGGCTAAGCTTCAAGGAAGAGGAATCTACATTTTATATTTGTGAGAAATCACTTTGAGTCCATAGGAAAGGCAATACTATTAAAAGGGGGTAAGGTTTTGTTGGTGAACAAAATGCCCATACGTGCACAAGTGATTGTCACCAAAGACACCCATAAACTCTCCCACAAAAGTCTATCCAAAGCCAAACACTCAAAATAGGTGCAAGCAACATTCTACATTTGGTGCCACCGATTCCAAACCCTAGATAGACTCAGCCAAACCCTAGCCACTTTGGTGCAACCGATTCCATACCGGTGCCACCGAGTTCAGGCTGCCAACTTTCCGTTATGAAAGTTCACAATTTTGGTCCCTCCAAGATTGTTGAATCAGCAACATCGAGATTGAGCATTCTGACTGTTGGTCACCTTATCGGTGCAACCGAGATTCATATATCAGTCTCACCGAGATTCAAAAGTTACCACCTTTTGATCACTTCGGTACCATAGAGATTAACACATCGGTGTCACCGAGTCTGAATTATTGTGTGTAACGGTTGGATTTTTGGGGATGCGTATATATACCCCTCCACCACCACCTACTCGAAAGAGGAGCACTCATAACCATTCCATACCTATCCTATCAGTTTTCTGAGAGAGAACCAACTACCCTTGTGTTGAGGTCAAGATCTTCCACTCCAACCATATGATCTTGATTTCTAGCCTCCCCAAGTTGCTTTCCACCAATCACATCTCTTCTACCTAGCCATATTTGTGTGAGAGAGATTGTGTGTTGAGGAGTCTATCATCTTGAAGCACAAGACCAAGGAGTTCATCGACATTATCGAGCCTATTACCTTTTGGAGGGTGGTGCCTCCTGGATTGGTTAGGTGTCTCTTGGGAGCCTCCTACTTCGTGTTGTGGAGTGAACCAAGAAGTTTGTAAGGGCAAGGAGATCACCTACTTCGTGAAGATCTACCTCGAGTAAGGATAGTCCTTCATGAACGTAGGCCGTCATGGTATATTCAAGGTTGCTTCTTCGTGGAACCCTCATGAGTAGAGCCCTCCATGGACTCTCGCGATCGTTACCCTTCGTGGGTTCAAGACTCCATGAACGTGGATGTACGATAGCTCCACCTATCGGAACCACGAGAAAAATCCTTGCGTCTCCAATTGCGTATGATCTCCATATCTCAACTCTTTACTTCATGTGCAATGTCTTTACTTTCCGCTGATATATTTGTTAACATGTATGTGTAGGGTATATAGACTTGCTAGCCTTGCTAAAACTATTAAAATCTACCAAGCAATTAACTTGGGAGAAGGTTAGGTTTTAATTTTCTGCTAGTAGTCTATTCACCCCCCTCTATACACTCTTCTAGTGATCTCTCAAGTTCACGAGTAACCTTTTCATGACCTATTGCGCTAACCTTCGAACGCAGATATGCTACGCCTCGATGGACCATCCACGGAGCAATGAACAGGCGAAGCTTGCCAACACTAAGGTCTTGTGGGGCCTCAAGGCTAGAAGCTTCAAGAACAAGCTCGAAGCTTGTGGCAGGGGTTGGGTCGATGAGCTTCAGTATGTGTTGCAGTCCATTCGTGCCACTACGACTAAGCTCACCGGCGAAACCCTGTTTTCCTCATCTACGGAGTCAAAGCCGTCCTCCCACACGTGGTCAAGCACCTATCCCCGCGGGTCTTGGCATTTTATGAGGAGTGCCAGGAGGCCACACGGGGAACAAACCTCGTGCTCGGGGAGGAAGGCCATCGCCCGGGCCTTGCTCCGAGCTGCGAGGTACCAGCAGGTGCTGCGACATTACCACTGCTGCAACATATGCCCCAGGACCCTCGAAGTAGGATACCTCGTCCTTATGCGGGTCCTCTCCAGGGAAGGTTTGCACAAGCTCTCGCCCACGTGGGAGGGCCCGTTCATGGTCACTCAAGTCTCTAGGCCTGGCATCGTGCACCTGGAGACTCATGACGGGGTCCCCATCCAGAATTCCTGGAACATCCAGCACCTCCGGAAGTTCTACCCATGACACTCTCATGTAATAATGAGTGGGTTGTATACGCCCGGAGCCCCTCAAGGACGCAGAGGGGTTCCCACCCACAGCCAAGTGGAAGCCCCATGCTCCACGCCGGCGGACAACACTGCCCCCAAATGGCTATGCCCACGCAACGTGGATGCCCTACGCTCCACGCTGGGGGAAGACGAAGATGAAGACTAGCCTAGGCACCAGAAGCGGATTTTATTTTCTTTTCTCGTGTTTGCATTTTCCAACTTTTCTGGAAAAAAACCCGGGGTTTTCCCCAACCATGTTTTAAAGAAAAGGCTCCAGGGATTTTTTTCATTGCCATTTCTTATCTTGAGTTCTCTCTTTCTTCGAGACGAGAACTCACCCGCTTCCCTCCCCCTTGCACCCCATGAGTGGGGGCTGGGGGACACGGTTCTCACACCTCACCAAGGCCTTGGCGCCCGAATGCTCGCGTGGCGCTCCCGGGTGAGTCAACAGGCGCTTGTCACTTCATACTCGCTCGGGGGCTCCACCCATGGCCGACGCACCATCTCGGAGCCTCTTGGGGCAGAAAACAAATTTTTTTGGGGAACCACTTGAGTGTCAAGGGGGGATCCTGAGCAACGCGCCTCGGGAGCCTTACCGGTCGTATAGCCACTCGCCCCTTGATGTCGTCCTTGGAGATCTGGCCGGCATCAAGGGTGTAGAGGTCTCACCCCATAGTTGCGTCCTGGTGATTCGTTCGCACACTACGATGGTTGAGGACTGTGCGGGACTGGGACCCGCCGACGTAGATCTACTTGATTGTCAAAGGGGGCTCCTGAGCAGCGCGCCTCAGGAGCCTTACCAGTTATATAGACACTCATCCCTTGATGTCGTCCTTGGCGGTCCGGTCGATATCAAGGGTGTCGAGGTCTCACCCCGTAGTTGCGCCCTGGTGATCCGGTGGCATCCTACGGTGGTCGAGGAATATGCAAGACTGGGGCCTGCAGACACAGAGTGCCGAAAGGGCTAACAACCTGCCTCACTCGTAAGAAGATGAGGTCTCTAGGACGTACGGACTCCCCAAGTGCAGTGGCCAAACCTTCTCGATGAAAATATCACCGTGAGCATGACAAGCTAAGTACTCAAAACGACGACCAGTAGGAAGTTTCAATTAACGATGACATTAGCGCCAGAACACATAATGATGGTACTAACAAGGGCGCAAGTGCCAAAATCCATTACATGCCCATAGGGCACCCCTTGGTTTTTTAGATTACATGAAAGGAAGAAGAGGAGGAGAAGAAAGTGAGGAATCCACCTTGGGGGCTGCCACTTCGGTAGACCTGGCGTCGGCACACCAGCATTCAGTCGGAGTCCACCTGTGGAGGCGCGTTGGCGAGGCTACTCCTGGAGCAGAGGAGCGGCACTGCGGCGGCTGGCACGCCATAGCTGGTGTCGCTCAGGATCTCCTCGGAGGGGGTATCGCTGCTGCTGGAGACGCGATGCATGTTGTGAAGAGCAAGCTCATCTCCAAGATCGTCGCGGCTGGCGTCTTCTGGGCTATACCCCAGGTGCTCGCCCTCTCCTTCGAAGATCTTGACAAAGAGCGTCGCTGCCCCATCATACTTGAAGTAACGGATACACCTTCCCTCCAAGCCGCGGGCATAGGCAAACATCTGCCACCCGCGGTTCAGGCACACATAACCCCTATGGGAGACCTCAACCTCCACCCAAGAGGCTGCGCTGCAGCAGCCGTCGGCCTGTAGCCATAGGCCAGCAGCCCCCCCAACCGACAACACCTCCACGAAGGAGTCTAAGAGTTGAAATCAAGCGTTCGCCGGCCTCTTCACCCACACGAAAAACTCCCGGGCTGTGTCAGATGAATGGAGCCGCGGGCGCGGCGGCCGAGTGGCCATCGCCAGCTTCTCACCGTGGGCGCCGCCATCAAGGCTACAGCAGCCGCCCGCGCTGGATGGAGACCTGTCGCGGTTGCCGATGGTGACCCTAGGCCACATTGGATCACGCCCACGCCCATGGGGAACCACCGCCGATGTCGTGGTGTACTTCCGAGGACGAGGCAGGGCTCTCCTCGCAAGCCTTCCCTTTCTTGGCAACGGAGAACTTCCTCACTGGCACCATGATTGGGAGAGCGGCGGCTTGGAGATTGGGGGGTGAAGGAGATGATGATGAGCCGAGGGTTTCCTCGCCCTCGCCTACTTATATATGACTAAGGGCCAACCGATGCCCCCTCACATCCCGAGCAATAATGATGCCGCTGTGCGTCCCGACCCATGTCAGCCGGAGCGTCCAATTCTATTCCTTTCCTTCTTCTTCTTGGAAATTCTCCTCACAATCCTTATCCAATCCTCTCTATGGACTTCATCTACAATAATCTAGGAAAAACTATTAGTCCAAGAGACAATCTATGTTGTCATGAATTATCAAAACCACCAAGGGAGCATATGTGTTTTCACTAGTGTGGAGTCTTATGATATTAGTCCTGCCTTTCTAAATCTTGTTATGAAAGAATAATTTGCTGGAAGTCCTAATGAGGATCCTGCTTCACATCTTAATACCTTCGTTGAATTGTGTGATATGCATAATAAAATGGATGTGGGTAATGATGTTGTTAAATTAAAATTATTCCCTTTCTCACTAAGAGATAAAGCTAAAACTTTGTTTCCATCCTTGCCTCGTAATAGTATTGGAACATGGGATAGGTGTAAGTATGCTTTTATTGCCAAGTATTTTCCTCTTTATAAGATTATTTCTCTTAGAAATCAAATTACCAATTTTAAGCAACATGAGCAAGAACATGTTGCACAAGTTTTGGAGAGAATGTAATTAACTATTTGGAATTGTCCCACTCATGGCTTAAGTTTATGGATGATAATACAAAATTTCTATGTGGGGCTAAACTTTGTGTCGAGTAATCTTTAGATTATGCTCCAAGTGGTACATTCATGGAAATTACATGAGGAGAATCTACAAAACTTCTAGATAATATCATGACAAATTAGTCTCAATGGCATACCGAGTGAGCTCCAACTGGTAAGAAGGTAAACTTGGTCGGAAAAAATTGCTACGTTGAGTGATAAAATTGATGCTCTTATGAATATGTTTGACAATAAGAATGCTCATGTTGATCCCAATGATGTGACACTATCTACTTTTCTTGAGCAAAATAATGATGCTATCGATGTGAACTTTGTCTCTAGAAATAATTTCAACACAATGCTTATAGTGGGAATTTCAATCCTAGACCATACCCAGGTAATTCCTCTTATAGTTATGGTAATTCCTATGGTAACTCATCTAATAATAACAATAATAGGATACCCTCTAATCTTTAGAACACCATTAAAGAATTTATTAGTTCTCAAAATATTTTTAATACCATGGTAGAAGAAAAACTACATAAAGTAGATGATATGGCGAGAAACATGGGTATGATTGCTCATGATGTGGATACTCTTAAAAGGTAAATTTTTGAAACCTAAGCATGATATTAATGATTCTATTAAATATATTCAAGTCTCTATTATTGAAAGTAATTAGAGGATCATTAGATTGAGATCGAAGCAGGAATTCCTAGAAAAGGCTCTTCCACCCGATTTTTATCGTAATCATGATGAAGATATTAAAATGATTGGTGTTTATAATATTGAAACTTTGTTTAGTAATATAAAACCTGGTGAAAAAGGGACTGTGGAAGACTCAACTTTAGTTAGAAGGAGTCCCTATTGTTCGGAGGGTGATGATCTGAATGATAAAAATGAAAAAGTGGGTTTGGAGAGGTCAAAACTTTACATAGTGATGCACCCACTACTTTGGATTAAAAGTAATTTAATTATGGAAGTTGTTCTTTGGGTGAATGTATTTCCTTATTGCAATCCATGAATATCTCACCTAATACTTATGAACAAAATGAAGCTTTTACTGAACATAATGTAAAAGCTATGTGAAAGCTAATGAGGAGAAACTTGAATTAGATGTTTCGATACATAGAAAATTGCATGGTGAGTGGGAACTTGCTATTAAAACTAAGCTTAAATATTATGAACTTAATGCTTTGTGTGATCTTGGTGCTAGCGTTTCTACTATACCCAAATCTCTGTGTGATGTGCTAGGTCTCACAAATATAAATGAATGTTCCCTTAACTTGCATCTTGCAGATTCCACTATTAAGAAACCATTGGGCAGAATAAATGATTTTCTTATAATTGCTAATAGAAATTATGTGCCAGTGGATTTCATTGTGCTTGATATCGAGTACAATCTGTTTGTCCTACAATACGTGGTAGGCCTTTCCTATGAATTATTGGTCCTATTATTTACATGAAGGATGAAACCGTAAGATTCCAATTCCAATTAAAGAAAGGGATGGAACGCTTCCCTAGAAATAGAATTATACCACCTTATTAATCTATCATGAGGGCCACTTATGGACTAAACATGAAGGATGACAACACTTGATACTATGCATTATGCCTAGCCAGGGGCATAAAATAATAACGCTTGTTGGAGGCAACCTAATAGTTATCTTATTTTTTTGCTTTTACTTTATTTTTTAGGGGATGAAATAATTATTGCTACTTTAATGATTGTGTTTTTATGTTCAATTAGTGTTTGTCCCAAGTAAATCCTTTGGGATGATTTGTATGATAGTAAAACTGATTCTATGCAAAAACAGAAACTTTTGCGTCCTGTATAGAATTTCTCTGATTTTATGGAAAGTCTTTTTGATCTATTTTTGACACAATATTCATATACAAATTTTCTAGGATGACCTAATATTTCAAAGTATTTAGAGTTACATAAGTATTGTTTTGGTTCTGATCATTGCAGATGGTTCTATTTTAGGAAAATTCTGTTTTTGCTTCCATAATTTGCTTGTTTTAATGATGCCATGAATTATATCGGGGGGGGGTATAAGTCATGGAAAATTTAGAATATAGTACCTTATACAATAGTAAAATATTAATCAGTTACAATATCTAAAGTTTATGATTTACCTATTATACTAACGAAGAGTTTTGTGTGCTGAAGTTTTCAAGTTTTGGATGAGACAACAATGGATGAAGGAATAAGGAGCGGCAAGATTCAAGGAAGACCCAAGCTTCTAAGATTGCGGATGTCCTGGATGGGATCCCCTCTTTCGTCTCCATTCTATCAGTATGTTACTTGGAGATATATTTTTATTCATCACATGATATGAGTTTTGCTTGAAGTGTCATGTATTATAGTTTGCTTTTCTTTTAGTTTGCCACGATCATTGTTTTATGGACACACACACACCTATCGAGAGTGACACATGTTCACATAATTTGTTAGAATACTCTATGTGCTTCACTTATATATTCTGAGCTAGGCAGTTGCTCTAATGCTTCACTTATATATTTTTAGAGCACGACACTGGACATATTTTACATAAATAGTTGCACTCTCATGATTCACTTAAATATTTTTAAGAGTCTAAGAAATAGGAATGGTATTTTGCACGTGTTATAAGACTAGTACAAAAAGTACAGGTATTCAAGGATGATATAATAAAAACATTCATGTAGCTCGCCAAATAAGCGACTTATGGTGTGATTATATTGATGTGGTAATATGAAAGGATATAGGTTCATAATCATTGCTTAGTATAAATATCAGTATTAAAGCTTGTTATTTACTTCTCATCTGAATATTTTTCATGGAATGGTGATGAGGTGTGAGCATTTTTATGTCTGAAACGAAGTCCTATTGTGTTGTTTGAACTGGGGTCATGAGATGGTTAAGTCCTACCAACCTCCTCTCTAGGGGCATGTGGTAGTACTTTGGTTCAAGAGAGATAATAAGGCTCTACAATAAGTATACGAGTTCTTTATGACTAAAGTGAATCCATGGATTACACACTCTCTCCTTTCCGCAATTTGCTAGCCTGTTCGACATCGTGCATCTCCCTTTCTCACCTCAAGAGTCGGTGCAAACTTCATCGGTGCATACAAACCCCGTGATATGATATGCTCTATCACACATAAGCATCCTTTTATATTCCTCAAAACAGCCACCATACATACCTATCATGGCATTTCCATAGCCATTACGAGGTATATAGCCATGCAACTTCTACCGTTTCATCACATGACTTGTGTGCTCATCATCATATGGCTTTGCATAACCATATATATCTGACATGGTATTTGTGGAAAAGCCAGCGTTCATCATGGTTTACATGTTATGTTGGATCACTGCACATCCTGGTACACTGCCAGAGGCATTCATATCGAGTCATTTATAGAGTTGTAAAATTCTAATATCGAGTTGTAAGTAAATAAAAGGGTGATGATCATCATTTTTAGAGCATTGTCCCAGTGAGGAAAGGATGATGGTGACTATGATTGCCAGACAAATCGGGATGAGTCTTCTAATGAAAAAAGAGGGAAAATTGGGGAGGCGAAAAAGAGTCCACCATTGGAAAAAAATGAAAAGAAAATGAGAGACAAATAGAGAAGGGGCTATGTTACTATATTTTTACCACACTTGTGCTTCAAATTAGCACCATGTTCTTCATATAGAGAGACTCACAGGTTTTCATTTTCATATACTAGTGGGAATTTTTCATTATTGAACTTGGTTTGTATTTTCCAATAACACGCTTCCTCAAATGCCCGAGGTTTTCATGAGCAAGCAAGTTGGATACACACCCACTTAGTTTCATTTGAGATTTCATACACTTATAGCTCTGGTGCATCCATTGCATGTCAATCCCTACTCCTTGCATTGATATCGATTGATGGGCATATCCATAACATGTTTGTCCGCCTAGTTGATGCGAGATTTTCTTCCCTTTTGACTCCTTTGATCCTTATTACCACCATACTCTATTCCACCTATATGCTATATCCATGGTTCACGCTCATGTATTTCGTGAAGTTGAAAATGTTGAAGCGCGTTAGAAGTACGATCTAATTGCCTGGTTTGACACTCGAGTGCTCATGATTTATACTTATGTGGTGAAGACGGATTCATGCCATGCTAATATGATAAAATGAGTAGAGATAACATTCTTTAAGGATCGTATATTTTGAAAAAGCAATGATTATGCTTCTTATGTTCATGCATATTATTATGTTGATATCAATTACTTCATCGTTTATCAATAATCATACCTGAAAGAGATTACATGCTGGGTAGCATGCCACATGATTGTTTTTTTGTTTTTATCATTTACCTACTCGAGGACGAGCATGAATTAAGCTTGGGGATGCTGATATGTCTCAAACTTATCTATAGTTGTGGATTATTTCATTCTATTATATTATCAATCTTGGATACTTTATATGCAATTATATGCTACTCCCTCTATCCCAAAATTCTTGTCTTAAGTTTTTCAAGATACGAATGCATATAGATACTAAAACATGACTAGATACATCCATATCTAGACAAATCTAAGACAAAATTTTGGGACGGAGGGAGTATTTTATATCATTTTTTTGGGACTAACCTATTAACCAAGTGCCTAGTGTCAATTCCTATTTTTTGCGTGTTTTTGACTTATTAAGAAAACCAATAGCAAACGGAGTCCAAAGATGATGAAAGTTTTTTGTGATTTTTTCTCTACCAAAAGAGACCCTGGAAGCTTCGGGAGGAGGCCGAAAGACACACGAGGGAGCCATTAGCCCGGAGGGCGCGTCCTAGGGGTAGGGCACCCCCTGATATCTTGGGCCCCTTGGAGGCCCCCGTGACCTAATTCCACTTCTACTAATCCAAAAATACCCCGAAACCAACGGAGGGCCACCAGAAATAATTTTTCCTCCACTACAACTCTCTGTTCTACCACGATCCCACATGGAGACCTTTCCGCTACCCTGCCTGAGGGCGAATCAACCGTGGAGGCCATCTACATAAACCTTGTTACATCCATGTTGATGTGGGAGTAGTCCACTATATACCTACAGGTCCATAAGTAAAATAATTGTCGCTATTACATTGCTTCACCCATCCAATTCGGGGGAAAACCCAAGGCAACTCACAAGTAGCGGCAAACAAGGGCGTAAAACTCGATTACGCCTCCCCAAATGGATAGGCTAAGCATGCAAATGAATAAATACAAATTGGCATAAAGCCATGATTAGTTCGATCCTAAACGAATGTCGACACCCATTGGGTGGAGGAGCTTGAATCCATACTATGGGGCTTGCGCACCACACCTAATTAATTGATCCACATGCTATACACTTTTTATGGTCTACGGAGTAGAAGCAGTCCTCTCGTGCCTCCTCATTCATGATGCACCTCGAGTGCGCATGTATGCCAAAAGAGAGGATGCGTTTGACAAGTAGGATGACTTAGATTCTCTAGGGAGGAGCGCGATGTAGTCGAGCCCAATCCATGTTTTACCAGTAACGGTCTAGGCGTTATCAAAGCAGAGATGTTCGAGCCAAGGCGCACAATGTTGGGGACCTAGTTCTCCAAAATCATCCCGAAAAGCAAAAGCATAAGCTTTCACCTAAATGGAATGATCTGTTTATAATCGACCAAGTACTTACAGGAGGGGTTTATCGCCTCCAGGATCCAAAAGACAACAGACTGGAGCCACATCAGTGGAATGCCACGCGGCTTCAGCACTTATATGGTTAGACGTCACCACTCTCCCCATTTCATTCCATTTTTCATCAATAATTATCCTTGACCAGCACATTAAGCCCTTTCGGCTATAATATGTTTGCTCACGTTGTCATAACCATGCCTCTATAGTGTTCGGTACAACCGAGGTACGTCAGGTACTTCAGAGGCATCTTTAAAATGTAAACTTGTACTGCCCTAGGGGCTCTTGTCCAGTAAAACACCTTCCCGTTTATTTTTGCACACTCATGTTTCATGTATATATTCCACCTTCCCTTCGCAATCATTTCATGCCAACATATTCATTGATTGGCCTTAATATTTTGCCAAGATGGGTTGCCTCGCTCAGGTGTTTACCTCCTATGTTCCCCATTGTTCAGCTAGGGGGTAAAGGGAGCACCTCTATTATTGTTACTTCTTGTTCGGCCGGTCAAGTGCTTTAGGTGGGTGAAGTGAAAAGCTGGAGTTCTTAAGAGTACAACTGGTCGGCTACGATGGAAGCAAATGAATTGGTGAATCATTTGGTTGATACCTAGGGGCTTCAACCCTAATTTGGTATTTCCCCCTGAATAAATTGGATGGTAGAAAACCTGGTCAAGGTTAGCATGACTGACCTGAGGAAAGGATATTTTAGAAGGACTGTTTGCCTCACAAGATGTTTCTTACGTTAAATAGTAATATAACATAAGCTCTATATGGCACTTTATTTTCTACACCACATAGTCGAGTTGCCTTGTTATCTGAATTACATGACCCGACTCCTCAGACCAGAAGTAGGTAACACTCCTTGGCCAATAGCCAAGGAGGCATAAGCGGACGGATGGTTAATAAAGTTGGCATTAGAGATCCGAGCACAATGGTGTAAAGTACACAGTTACATAGAACCATCAATATAGTGCATTATAGCTTGTCCAAATTGTCTATTATGGTGTCAAGGGTGCAATCGTGTTGCGAGAACCAATCTACGGGCATGACTCTGTCATACACTAGGTGCATAGGAATCTCCTGTCCATTTGGACCCGTCGGGCCAACTCGGGCAAGGTGTTCAGTATCCTCTCTAGTGAACCGAGTCTTGATCATCGCCTAGGCTTTCCAGAATCCTTCTCGCAGAGCAGATATCTTGCATATTTGAAGATGACGGCATGCACTCTTCAGATGATAAGTGGGCTCGGGGATTCCCTTGGGGATTGGCATGCCAGGCCATAATTCCTTGAACACGGTCATTAATGAGAGACACAAATTTTCTAAAAGCTCTCTCAAATGTGACACATGATCAACAGCCGACACGTTTTTAGCCTTTTCTAGCTGGCCAGTCAATAGAACTGCAAAACAAAGCAAATGCTAAATATGTGGTTTCGAGACTAAGTATGATTCTTCATGACATACACAACACTCATACTCACCATTGATGGTGTTGTCGGCCTCCGTATCTTCTCCTCGGCCACGGCAAGTTGAGACTTGAAGCTCTCAATGTGCCATGAACGTTCTTCATTTTTGCTTTAAAGCATGGTTCTCATCTATAGTATGCTTATGCATGCGATGGCTTACCTTCTCGTGTGATTCATCATATCGCTTATCTTCATTGGCCTGCTCCAGATCAGTCTCTAGCTGACCAGTGGTTTCGGCTACTACAGAGTGAATGGATTAGGGGTGTACCTACTATTTTGGCAAGATGAGATATTCTTAAAACATACATACCATGAGCTTCTCGGGTGAACATATTAACGTTCTTTAGCTCGGACTTGGCAGATGCTAACTGCATTTTTGTTAGTTTTAACTCCTCGGAGAGTTCTTCATTCTTCTCCCGAGCATCCTGCGTCATGCATAACATAAACTTAAATCATTCATAATTGCCAAAATTGAGACTCGGGGGCTACACGGATGTCATGAGCTATTTCTCAACGATGTTCAGGCTCAAGTGTGTACATGCTTGTGGGTCTTTGGGGCCGACAAGAGTGTTAGGGGCTACAGGCTAATAAGATTGGCTGTATTTCATCATTAATGGATCACCCACTCCAAAAGTAATATTTACCTATAAGCCGAAAGATATGATGCATGCTGCGTCTTCAAGAATGGTCTGAGCCGCTCCAAGGTAGGTATCAATTACATTAAGAGCATTGGACTCTTGGTATGAAAAGATAGGAATTCTCGGAGATGTTTTCCTTTTTCGGTGTCGCATACAAATGCTTTCTGCCTCGGAGTATGTGGCATAGAGAACCCTGGAGTTCTCGAGCTGAAGGTTCTAGGCAAGGTCTTCAGACGACAGAACCTCAGAGTGGGAGCGGAAGTGATTATCCCCAAGTGCAAGGAATCATCATAGCACTTTCCAAAGGTGGAAGTGATAAGTATGAAGTGTCGAACCCACAAGGAGCTAAAGGTAAGGTAAATATTCTCTCAAGTCCTATCTGCCACTAATACGAGTTTACATATACCGAGTGTCTGCTTTTATCTAGAAATGAGAAATAAAACTACATTGTGGGTACAAAGAGGATATATTTGCATGATATTGGAGAACTAAAACATAAAAATAAGGGATGCCTAAATAAAGTTAGAATATATTATAATATATCACAAATAGCGAGCATGGAATAATGATGGCAATGGTGTGCGGAATTGTCCTAGGCAATTAATAACAAGATCGACAATCATTATTGCAGTTTTATATGATGGGGAGGAATGAGCTAACATACTTTCCATACATTAATCGTATGAACTTATGATTGGACCTGTAGGAAGCATCCACAACTACTAGAAATCATTAAGACTACCCACAATGGAAAGTAACAAATAGTAGTAACATGCATATGTTACTAGACTATGTTACTGCCTTCAGAGTGGATAGTAACATAAGGGTAGTAACATTGAGTCTTTCATTTATTAGCTTATAGACTCATCTTGTCTTGGTATGTGTTATGTTACTCATAGGATGAGTAACTAGTTGTGTTACTCAATTTCTCTCTCTTTTCATTAATAGCTGCCACATCATATTTTTTGCTTAGGTGGCATCTATGTTACCTATGTTACTCCCACTATGGGTAGTCTAAGGTAAATCCAACCATAGCATTAAGTATACAACCCTCTTTACTCCCATATGCAATAACTCCCTTACTCGGGTGTAAGTTACTGTCACTCTAGCCACCCACTATAAGCGAATCGTGAATGTATTGCAAAACCCTATAGCGGGAATCCCTCACATGTGCGCAACACGAAAGGCACCATAGGACAACACCAAAATAAAACATACAAATTAAACCAATCAAGATCATCAATCAACTCAAAGGACAAAACAAATCTACTCAAACATCATATAGGATGGCAACATAACATTGGATAATAATATGTGGCATAAAGCACCATGTTCAAGTAGAGGATTACATTGGGGTGCGAGAGAGTGGACCGCTGAAAAGAGATGAGGGAGCTGATGAAGACAGTGATGTCAATGAAGACAATTTCCTTAGTGATGGTTCCTCTGGCGGGCACTCCAGCGCCACTAAGAGAGGGGGAGAGAGTCTCTCCCTTAGGATTCCTCCTCCATGGACTTACCCTAGACGGGGAGAGGTTCTCCCCTCTAGTCCTTGGCCTCATGGAGCCTAGAGGGGTGAGAGCTCGTCCGATATTGGATCTCTCTCTATTTTCCTCTTTGGCTCACAGTATGTTTTCTGGCCTTTCACTGTTTCTTATATTCTCGAAGATTCCTAGCTTCGATCGGGCTGAAATTTTGAGGGTTTTTTTCCGGGAAATTATCTTTCTTGGACAAAAGAAGGGCTCCAACTGCCTTCCTAGGTGCCCACAAGGCAACCCATCGCCCAGGGGGTGGGCGCGTTCTGTTTCCTTATGGGGCCCTCAATCACCGCCTTGCGTTGATTCTTCTTCCTAAAAATCACATATATTCCAAAATAATTATCCATTAAATTTTATCGCGTTTGGACTTTGTTTGGTATGGTTTTTATATGAAAAAAACATGCAGAAAACAGGAACTACCACTGGACACTAGATTAATAAGTTAGTCCATGAAAATCATATAAAACCGTAGGCAAATCATAGGGGAGACAAAGTGGGGTTGGGGAAGGAGGAGATACTGCTCGTGAAGCATGCCAGAAAATTTCCCCCTGGGGTAACCAAAGGCAAATAACTTCCTAAAGGCGAGTGATCTCCAAAAAATCCATAGTTAGCAGAATAAGGGTTGTGTACATGTAACTTCGGCATCCCTCCCTAATTCAGCTGCACATCAAGAAGAAAATCCAGTCAACAGAATGTTCAGAACTATGACATCATTTTCAGCCTAGAACTAAAAAGCAGCCAAATTTCATCGCTGATATCAGCAGTAGTAGTGGCAAAGTTATGCAACTCTATCTACTAATGTAAAAATGAGCACAACATAAGAAACTTTAGGTGTTCCTTTTTTATTCCTGCTTATTTACCCCTTATATATGTGAGTTAAAACAATTATACAACAAGCTAGTTCTCCAGGTTTTGGATAGCATCGACTAATGTTTGCATAGAGAATACTTTAAATCGTCTAATCCTGCCATGTAGAGACCGAATTTGATGAACACATATGAAAAAATAAACTAAGACTACAAAATGGACTATATACAGAAGGGGGTATAAAATCAATCATCAGCCTACCAAGGTTAAGATAATGACACAAAATCGATTCTCGTGCCCCAAAGAAAAGAGAAATAATAAGAGCTATAAACGGAATTAGCAAGTTTGAGATCGATAGGTGCAGAAACTAACCAGAGAATCAACTAATGATGATATAGCTAAAGTGAATCCATAATGTTAGGTGGTGTTAGTATCCATTTGGAAGACCAAACATTAACCTAGGTACTGATGCTTTAGTATAGAGTTGAGTCACTTATTTTGGTACGGAGGGAGTACACATGAGTAACAGAAAATAATGATTGTTATCATGAGATGGAGGATGGGTGACCCGGCACGCGCACACAGGGGGGGCGACGACGAGCTCGACGGTTGCGACAAGGGCTGATCCCACTCACCGGGGCAGCAGGTTCTTGACGCTTGCCGGATCGGACGATGACTTGGACGTCGAGGAGGACCACATCGATGGCGCGGGGCAGGGGAATACTCTCTGATGCACTCGGACTACGAATGCAAATCCTTACGGGTTGGATACTCGAAGGAACAGATCACGGACTGCATCAATGGAGTGCTTCCTACTACTGACAATGCGTGGGAAGGGCTCGGCGATGGCGACAAAGTTGAGGTGTTTCGGCGCGTAGTTCACCAGCGAATGGCGCCTTCTGCGATAAGGCAATGGAAGGCACCTTTGCCCAAGGTACGTCTTTAGACACTAACTCTCGCGGACTTCATCGGGAATGGAAGAAGCTACCATTTCACTAGAGGAAAGGATGGACGGTGGCGGAGAAGCCACCGCCGATGCCAGCAGCGATCGATCCGGATCTTGTGACCATGGAGAAATGTTTGAATTTTCCACTGGGCCAGGAAGGGCTGGAATCTAACCACCATGGGCCGATGGAAGCTGGGTATACGGCCCAGCTGGCCACTTCAGTCAGGCCTTTGGAGGTGAACGAGAGGTCCCGATCGACGACTGTGACGTGCGATTGGCTGATCTCTTTTATGAACGAACATAGGGAGACGACTAGGGTTATGAGGAGACCGACGTCGGGCTTCCCTACTCATCACGAACACTCACCCCATATCCCACCGGCACTTGCCAGCGGCGGGAACAGAGCAAATCCAGCGCCCCTTCTCTCGATGGTTGGTCGAGGCGATGGGAACCGGCAACTTCCTCCCACAACGGCTCGCACTAACGGTGACGCGCGGGGGGTGGCTGATCAGCCAGCGGACGGCCACGGCGCTCTCCTAGGCCACGGCGGACGCTGCGACCAAGTGGCAACCCGACGTACAGGTCCAGGAGCTAGCCGAGCGGATGGTGGTTGTGTCGGCTTCGGGCCGGGCCGCGGTGACGGACAAAACCAAGATCGTGGTAGTTTCAGGAACGGCCACGGCGGGGTGATGGCGGGTTCAGACGAAAGCTCCCCAACTGGTGTCAATGGGGCAATGACAGAGCAGGTGCTACATGTGGTCAAAGGTATGGAGGACAGGGCCGTGGGTACGACACGTACTAGTGGCACCGCACCTTTCATCCGCCAACTAGCGACTTTGTGGATGGTGATACATCTCAAACGTTCTACTTTGTCAAACAATTTTGCTCTGGTTTTGACCTCTAATTTGCATGATTTGAATAGAACTAACCCGGACAGACGTTGTTTTCAGCAGAATTGCCTTGGTGTTATTTTTGTGCAGAAATAAAAGTTCTTAAAATCGGAGGAAACTTTTTGTGAAATTTTCCTAGAAATTATAATGAATTATGGAGCGAAGACTTGCCTGAGAGGGGGTGCCAGGGGGCCACAAGCCATCTAGCCACGCCCCCTAGGGCGCGGCCAAATAGCTTGTGGGGCCCCTGTGGCTCCTCCAACCCTATCTCAGTCCTATAAATTCATATCCGATGAGAAAAAAGAGGAGAGAATATTTCATCGCGTTTCACGAGACGGAGGCACCACCACCTCCTGTTCTTCCTTCGGATGGCTGATTCGGAGTCCTTTTGGGCTCTGGGAGGGGGGTTCGTCACCATCCTCATCACCAACCCTTCTCCATCAACACCACCATGATGCTCACCATCAAGAGTGAGTAATTTATCTGTAGGCCTTCTGGACAGTGGTGGGATTAGATGAGATTGATCATGTAATTGAGTTAACTTTGATACGGCTTGATCCCTAGTGTCCACTATTTTCTAAGATTGATGTTGTTGTGACTTTTCTATGCCTAATACTTATCACTAGGGCCCGAGTGCCATGATTTCAGATCTAAACATATTATATTTCACGAATATAAGATTGATTTGGATCCTATCTTGCAAGTTGTATGCACCTATTATGTGTCTTGATCCGCATACCCCAAGGTGACAATAATTGGGATTCTTTCCGGTGATTGCCGTAGTTTTGAGGAGTTCATGTATTCACCATGTGTTAATGCTTTGTTCCGGTTCTATAATAAAAGGAGGCCTTAATATCCCTTAGTTTCCAATAGAACCCCGCTGTCGTGGGAGGGTATCCCCTACACTTGTGGATTATCAAGACCTTTTTCTGACGCCGTTGCCAGGGAGCATAACAATATTTATTGTGTTAAATTGACGATATCTAATTGCCACTATGAAGAATCTGAAAGATACTCGAACTAAGATCGTCCCCTCTCGCACGAGAGGATGTAAGAAACTGCCATCTAGCCCTGCTTTTGATTCACCTACTATTTTGAATCAGCTTGTTACACCACCACCTATTGATCGTCCTGATATGTCACATGAACTTGATGATGCTACCTTTGAAATTAATGATGCTACTACTGCTACATTTGATGAAACTGAAACTGTGCCACCGAATTAATTACTTGATTCCCATATTGTTAAAGCTAGAGAACTTGAAAGTGTTGAAACCGATGAAGATTTTGAATCACCTACTACACCTAGATCTCCTATTAATGATGAATTGCCATATGTACCTGAAGGTTATGTTGTGGGTGAGGAAATATCTAGGGACCAACTTGCTTGTGAGAATAGAGATGACTTGAGGAAACTAGTGTCCAAATTGAAAGAAAAATCTATGACGGAGAAAATAAAACGAGATACTAAATTTGCTACTTCTCCTATAATTGTTACTGATAAGGATTATGAATTCTCTGTAGATCCTGAGTTAATCCCTGTAGTTGAATCTGATCCTTTCCATGGTTATGAAAATGAAACTGTTATTGGACACCTCACCAAATTGAATGATATTGTTGCTTTGTTTACTCATGAGGAAAAGATACGCTACTACTATATCCTTAAACTTTTTCCTTTCTCACTAAAAGGCGAGGCTAAAGAATGGTTCCTTTCTCTTGCTCCTGGTTGTGTGCGTAGCCCCCAGGATATGCTTTATTACATTTTTGAAAAATATTTTCCTGCTCATAAAAACAAGCTGCTTTATAGGAAATATTTAACTTTGTGCAAACTAAAGAAGAGAATCTCCTCAAGCTTGGGGAGGCTTCTCGAGTTACTTAGAGCTTTGCTTGATCATCATCTTAAGAAAAATGAAATACTTGATATCTTTTATAATAGACTAACCAATGCTTCTAGGGATTACCTAGATATTTGTGCTGGTTGTGTTTTTAGGGTAAGAACTGTTGGGCAAGATGAAGAGTTACTGGATAACATATTGCAAAAGCTGATAATTGGACACTCCTGAACCACCACTGGTACCTATTCCAAAGAAGAGAGGTATTCTATTTCTCAGCCCTGAAGATATGCAAGAAGTTAAGAAATACATGAAGGAGAAAGGTATTAAAACTAAAGAAGTCAAGAAATTACCCTTTATTGAAGAAATACATGGACTTGACACCCCGACATAGGTAGTAAAGTTAAACTCTCTCCGTTCCTTTAATAAAAGTGATATACCCTATACTAAGACTCCTAGTCAATGCATGAATGAATTTGATAATTATGTTGTTAAGCAAGAGCATTTCAATAATTATGTCAAAGGTCATTTAAGACGTAATGCTATGATGATAGATCGCTTGAGTGACTTGATGTTTAGAATTGCTAATGATGTTAAAGGTCTAGGTAAAAATGCCTCTATGGTTCACACACAACTAAACCAGGTTGCTAAGTCACAAAATGATTTGCTTGCTAAGATAAATAATAATATGAATGATCATGTTGTTAGAGTAATGACTAGAGGAGGTAGAATGACTTACGAACCTCTCTTTCCTGAGGGACATCCAAAGAGAATTGAACAAGATTCTCAAAGAATTAATAATGATGCACCTAGTACCTCTAGTAATAAAAAGAAGAAGAAAGAGGACAGATGTTTGCATGCTTCTAATGAACCTGTTATAGAAAAATCTGCTAAAAAACAAAATGATGTTTCTATTTCTAACGCTGAGACACACTTTGACAGTGATCATGAACCTAGTGATAATGAAAATGATGATACTAATAAGGATGACACTCATGTAGATGCTCAACCAGACAATAAAGAGCAAGATAATGATGTGGAAATAGAACCTACTGAAGATCTTGATAACCCACATACCAAAAATAAGCGTTATGAAAAGAAAGACTTTGTTGCTAGGAAACATGGTAAAGAAAGAGAACCATGGGTTCAAAAACCCATGACATTCCCTCGCAAGCCTTCCGAGAGTAGGGACAATGAGGGTTTTGAGCACTTTGCTGAATGATTAGGCATGTTACTTTGCACACTCGCTTGATTGATATTTTGAAAATTCCTTAGTATGCTAAGTATATGAAGTATATTATTACCAACAAAAGAAAAATACCTGAAATTGAAATTGCTACTATGCTTGCTAATTATTGTTTTGATGGAGGAGTGCCTAAGAAGTTGGGAGATCCCGGTATACCCACAATACCTTGCTCCATTAAACAAAATTATGTTAAAATTGCTTTATGTGATTTAGGAGCTGGTGTTAGTGTTATGCCTTTTTCTTTATGTAAAAGACTTGAATTGAATAAGCTTACACCTACTGAGATTTCCTTGCAAATGGGTGATAAATCCACTGCTTTACCTATTGGAATTTGTGAGGACGTTCCCGTTGTGGTCGCGAATGTTACTATCTTAACAGACTTTGTTATTCTTGATATGCCCGAGGATGACAATATGTCAATTATCCTCAGGAGACCCTTTCTAAATACTACAGGGGTTGTTATTGATTGCAACAAAAGCAAGGTCACATTTCATGTCAATGGCAAACAACATACCGTGCATTTCCCGAAGAATAAAATTTTGGTTAATAATGTTAATGTCATTGAACCTAGTGCCATGGTTATCATAGGAAGCTTTGCATTACCTCTTCCTGTTGTCAAGAAAAAGTATTATTATCTTATTGTTGGGGAGATGCAAATCCCCATTGAGGTAACCTAGTGTGTTACGGAAATTCTTTGTTTTCATGCCAATTAGAGATGGTTTGTAATAAGACTTGATCAACGTTATTAATGAATCATTTTTGAAAGACATGAAATTGATGAATTTAGTGAGCATGATTCTCTGTACCAATAGTGAATTCTCTGTTGTTCTTAGTAGAAAAAAATAAATGCCATGATTGTCCTGTTTTTCTGATTTTACCGTGCAATAGGAAATAGCCCAAAAATAAAAAGTCTCAGAATGTCACAAAACTTTAACATAATTTTTTCTGGAATATCTAAGAATTTTGGGAATAAAAATTACAGCAGGGCGTGCGCTAGTGGGCCAGCACACATCTGGCGCCCCCCTAGGGTGCAGCCAGATGGCTTATGGGGCCCATAGGGATCCCCTGCCTTATCTCTTAAGCCCATATCGTCTCTTACCTCCAGAAAAAATTTCGTAGCTCTCTCTCTCTCCTGTGTTCTTCCTATAGAAACTGAAATTTTCGATCTCTTTGCTCGGAACCCCATTTCCGAAACAGTTTTGAGAAATTGTTCCTTGGTATGTAACTCGTTTACTCCTCCAATTAGTTTTGGTTTTAGTGGTTTATACTTTGCATAATGTGCTGCACTTGATGCTATAGAAAATAAGCTTGTATGTTGAATTCTTTGAGTTCTTAGTAGTATGA
This sequence comes from Hordeum marinum, assembly GCA_022496015.1. Classification (NCBI taxonomy): domain Eukaryota; kingdom Viridiplantae; phylum Streptophyta; class Magnoliopsida; order Poales; family Poaceae; genus Hordeum; species Hordeum marinum. The sequence continues at coordinate 300,213,509 of CM039672.1, read as the reverse complement.
ATGCTTGATATGGACTCTAGGCTTTCCTAAGACTAGTTGCTATCATTCGTACAAAGTTTTATTGACATAAATTTGTGGCCCAATTTTTTTTAGAAATTTGAGTTTGGGAAGATGAGCTTCTTTAGGAAGAGTCTTCCAAAGAAGCATACTTTGGGAGAATCATCAAGCGGGAGTTTGGTTCGACAACCTTATATAGAGCCCAAAGCTAATAAAATAGTCATGGGCGATGTACAACCTTGTAGGTGGCCAAGTGATGAGTTTATGATAGGTGCGGGTATCAAAGAGGAATTCAATCATTTCACTGAGAATACCGGCCTCACCGACTTCCTTGTAGATAAGTGTGTCCAACATTATAATCTTACCCGTACATTCATGAATGCATTTCGCTTTTAAACGGATAATTCTAAAGTTCTATTTAAGCTATATGATAAATCTTTCAATATGACTCTAGAAGAGTTTGTAGTTGCTTCCAAGCTTCCACCTTGGGGTACACTCGAGAAACCATCGACGACTGATTATAGTTTGTTTCTTGAGAGCCTCTGCGTAGGACAAGATCGGGGCGTAAGCCAGGCTAGAATTAAAAGTATACAATTTCCCTCCATCCGTTACTTTGCATTGTGTAATGGGAAATGTGTGGTAGGAAAACAAGAGTGCAGTGCATTATGTTCCACTGACCTAAGTCTTATACATACTGTTGTGACGGGTGAACAACATTTTAACCTTGGTGCATTTGTTGCTCGAAGGTTGCATTCCAACGCTAGTAATGGAGAATTATATGGAGGCATTTATGCATCCCGCGTGTCTGCACACTTAAGAGTGTCACCTCAACCTAATGACCCGATTATACCTGATAGATATTTAAATTATGAAGCAATGGACTATCATGAATTTCTTGGGTTCCATCCTAGAGGCTACGAGTACAACATAATATTTAGAAAACACATGCCTATGCATGTTATTTTGCCTACACCTGCCCTGTTTGACTTTCAGGCTCGACAAAGATATTATGTTCTTGAGGAAGAGGTACACGAGTACGAAGCTGTGGTGGAGGCTGCCCATTTGGCAAAGGAGGTTGCCACGAGTACTCCCACGAGATGTCATTCCAGTCATTACCTAGATCAGCAGTGGTGATTACCAAGCTAGGCAAAATCCTAAGCTTGGGGGAGTACGTATTTCTCACCGACATTATATTCATGTTCCCGCTCTTCTTATAAATTGTCGGTGTTCATCTTCTTTCATTGTATATCCATGCTAGTTCTATTCCCCCCTTTTTTTCCTGCGTGTTTGGAAATACTTTGAAAAATCCAAAAATATTTCATTTTTTTCGGTTTTTCCCCGTTTGATTAATTGTAGCGTTAATAGAAAACCCAAAAAGATTTCCTTTGCATGTTGGGAGCTTTTCCATGTAAATAGTTTTTCTCGTTTTTGATTTTCTTTTGTTTATTTGTTTCCTTCAAGAAAAATCAAAAACTCCAAAAATGTTTTGGTATGTTTCTCTGAATTTCTTTTCTTTTCTTTGAGTCATTAATAGAAAAAGACCACAATGAAAATGTTGAGTGGCTCTCCTAGGCATAAATGTTAATCTAACAAAAGGAGCTACCATTACCTTGTCTTCTACTTTGTTTAAAATGCCTTGCAGATTCCAGCTTAGTCCACGACATTCTTGCACTATTATTATTATCATATCATTCTATCATGCAAGTGAAAGGAAATGATGACGATATTTGATGAAGTGATTGTGGCAAAGGAAGCTGGTATGAACACTTATTGTTTTTTCGTTTTTGTAAATATGTTTAGCCAGTTTGATCCTGATTCAGTATATCATGAGTAAACATGTTTGTGATGACAATTAGACATCATAGATTCTCATGCCATGCCTAATTAGCTAGGAGCTAATAATGATTTATCTTGAGTGTCAACAAATATCAAAATGGTTATGATGTGGTATGGTAGTAGGGTATTTTCCTCTAAGTAACTCAAGCAGTTTGACTTGGCCCATGTGCAAACATGTACTTGAATTAATATCAATGCAACCTTCATGATGTTTAAATTCAGAATGTTTATATCCTACTCATGCTACACCCAATGTTAATTATTCAAAATGCATGTTTATGATGGTGTTGCTCTCTAGCTGGTCGCCTCTCAATCTATTTCTAGCCTTGACCCGTACTAAGCAGGAATGCTGCTTATGCATCCAAAATCCTTAAACTAAGTTATTCCACATGAGTCCACCATACCTACCTATATGCGGTATTACCCTGCCGTTCCAAGTAAATTTGTATGTGTTGCCTCTAAATATCCAAATAAAACTTCCGTTTTGTGTACTCTTCCTGATTTGTTTTTCAAAAGTACTACCTATTTTGTACCAAATTCGAAAAGCATATGTTGAAATTGAAAAAAAATCAAAAATAGTACCCCGTCGGCCTCTGGTGGGACGAAGAGGGGTGCGTCGGCCGGTGGGAGGCCGAAGGGGGACCGATCGGCTTGCAGGTGGCCGAAGAGGGACCGTCGGCCCACTGGTGGCCGAAGAGCCTGCTGTCGGCTTGTGGGCGGCCGAAGAGGGACCGTTGGCCTCTAGGAGGCCGAAGAGCCCCTGGATAAGGCTCGACCGACCGGGACCTTCTTCCTCCTCTCGCTCGCTCATCCTCTCTCTCTCTCTCTCATTTTCTTCTCCGATTTTGCCCCCCCCTCCGATCTCCTCCATCCTCCACCCATTTTCCTATTCAATCCGCTGAAACAATAGATCATACCCATCTCCAACGGCCTACAGTCTCATTTTGTGCCATGGGGTAGTTTTTTGTTCGTTTGGAGGAGCCATGGTGGGGTGGTGGAGGTGTGGATGGTGAGGAGGTGGTGTGGTGGAGAGGAAGAAGAAGGTGGAGAGGAAGAAGAAGGGGACACACGCGTCAAAGGTATACCGATTTTTTTTAGTTTAGGTTAGTTTTTTATTGGATGTAAAATTAGTTTATGTAGTGTAGTCATTTTAGTGTACGTGTTGGTAGTGTAAGTTTATTTAGTGTAGTCATTTTTAGTGTACGTTTATTTAGTGTACGTAGGTTTACTTTAGTGTGGGTTTATTTAGTGTAGGTTCATTTTAGTGTATGTTCATTTTAGTGTAGGTTTATTTAGTGTACGTAGGTTTATTTTAGTGTAAATTTGTTCATTGCGAATAGTGAGAAGCTAGCAATGTCTGACAGGTGAAAATGTCTGAATTCGTAAATTTGACTATTTATTATGGCCCTGGTAATGTTCGATATAATGAGTTGGGGGTTGATCTTAGCGAGTTTAAAAAAGGCATCATGACACTTTCAGACCCCGACAGACTGGACATTAGGCAGTTGAAGCACTGGTTGACTACTAGTTTTGGGCTGGATCCTGAAGTCTGTTCCTTCAGTATTCATGCATTGTGGACCAAATCCTGTAAAAATGTCAAGTGGGAGTTGATGCCGATAGATAGGAGCCAGCATTGGTTGTCCCTGTTAAGTCGTTCCAGAGACCGAAGAATCCACCCATATGCCCTAGTGCAACCAGTGGCGAAGGAGGAGAATATAGTACAACTCAACATGGGGTATGAACCAGGCCAGGGTAGTCAAGTGGCTAACGAGATTTACGTATCCGGGTCACAGCCACAGGATGTGGATGCTAGCCAAGCCGAGGAAGAGTCAGATTATGTGCCACACAATGTTAGTGGTCATGATACTGGGCAGAGTATTCAGTCGATAGTATTAGCTGTCTCTGGTGTTGCTGATGGGGATGAGGAAGGCGATGAAATGCAGAGGGTGATGGAGGAAGAGGACGACGATGTGTTTGCGGAGGATCTGGATTCTGAAAATTCCGAGGATGAAGTGGAGGTACCGATTCCTTCTGCATGGGATCAGGACATATCCGCCAGCATTACTGTCAATGTCGTCGTTTTCTTACGACAGATGCCATGGGGTGGCTTATCGTAGGTGATTGGGGCTGAAGGACGCCGATGGGCTCTAGGTGCGAGATTGGGCACAAGAGGTGATGGCACACGATGTACCTAGGTTTAGGGCCCTTCGAGGGAGGTAATACCCCTAGTCCTGCTTGGTTTAGTTGGATGGTTGGGTATGAGTACAATGTTGCTCCTGGAGCTGTGTCTAGAGGAGGAAGAAAGAGCAGCCGACTCGTCTTCCTCCGCTGCTAGAAGGGGTTTAGTGTGGGTGTGTGACGGTGATCGTCCGTCCCCGTTGCATGTCGGGCTCGGTTTTTTTATAGGGCAACCCCCCGGCTCTTATAATATCTTCTATGTACAGGGGCGGGGGGACCCGGCTGGCAGTCTCTTTGGCTAGCTAGGGGGTCCCACCATTCGTGCCGTCTTGTCATCGGTGGGGTCCGCCGTCTGAGTGGTCCCATCTCCCGTTGGGGCCTGCTAGCCGACTCTGCGATTGGCCCTTGCCTACCTTCTACGGCACGGGTTGCCCGAGGGGGCGTCGTCTAGCGCGAGCCGACCGAAGTCTTCGGTACGGCTGGCCACGTTGTAGCCACGCCGAGGCAGGTCATCGAGTGGGTGCGGGCGTGCCGGCACTGTTCCTTCGCTCGATTGCACTCGCCGAGGTCAGTAGCTAGGACGGTTAGACTGTAGCCATGCGCTGCAGTGCGTCAACGGTCACTATAGCCACAGGGCCGCCCATCGTGCCGATCACGTCGTGTCATCGTACCCGCGCGCAGAGGGATAGGACGTCGCATGTCCGTCTCGGGGTCAACGGAAGTGGCGGCCCGGAGGCAGCCGGCCGAGGGCCGAGCCGGCTCCTTGACCAACCGTTCGGGGCGCCGTCCAGCACTAGCTGGTGCCGGACGTCCTCGAGCCGGCCACGACCAGCCGGCCGCGTAGTTATTCTCAGAAGCAAAAGGGAGGAGACCCCGTTGCTTTGGCCTACCCAGGGGTAATAACCTCATCAGTTGTCTCCAAAGCTGGCGGGGGCCCGCGTCCGGTAGACGGAGGGGAGCCGGCGGCTTCTACCTAGCTACACCCGCCTCCGGCTTCGAGCCGAAAGGGCACCTGGGTTGGCCGTTGGACCCGACGCCTCGGGTACCGGCGCACTGCCCCGGGACCCGCACCGGCACGCGGCGCACCATGCGGTGAGTGATGATGCCGCGGGCCCTGCGCACGCGGGGAGACGGGACGTCACCTAGGCCTAGCCCGCTAGGCCCTAGGCATAGCCCAGTAGGACTCGGGGCGCAGGTTGGGATCTTCTGTGTCCCGAGGCGGCCGTTACGGTCCGCGGCCTCCCACACGCGTGTGGGGTTTCTGGGGGGAGTGGGCGCAGTTAATCCCACTACCCCCGGTCGTGGCCTCTCCTATAAAAGGAGAGGAAGGGCAGGGGCGGAGGTACCCGCGCCTCATTCGCCCCCTTGCTGTCCGTCTTCTTGCTTTCTTGCCCTCCTCGCGTAATGTTACGCCCGAAATCGCAATCGCGCCCGCAAGTCGCACTCCCACCATGATGGCCGATGGCCGCGGCGGGAGCTTTGCGGGCTCCATCATGGTCGAAGTAGACGCCTGCGGGGGAGCGAGTGGTCACACGCGCGCCGGGCGATGACGTGGCGCCAGCGCCATAGCCGGGGGAACACATCGTGTTCCTCTGCCACTTTTTCTGTGGCTTCGGTGAGTCATTTCTTCCGCCACTTCCTTGATACTTTCGATCTTCAACCACATAACCTTGGCCCCAACTCGATTCTCTATCTTTCTGACTTTGCGATGCTGTGCGAGGGGTACCTTGGCGTCCTCCATTTCGTTGATTTTTCAATACTCTTTATTATCTCAAGCCTCTAAAAAGCGACGCCTGCGGGGGTACGGTGGTGTGTTGCCATGGCGTTGCTCGCTTTCCTCCTCTCTCCCTTATTGACTACGTCAAGGGGTGGCACCAGACATTCTTCTACGTGAAGAACGCCGACCCGAAGACGGATTATATCCGGTTACCACTGTTCGATGACAGGCAGTCCACCCAGCTCAATTGGCTAGCGTCCGCCCCGCGCGGCGTGGCCCTGGAGGAGCTCAGCCCGCTTGCACAACTGAAGAGCTCCGAAGGACTGGTCGCCACCGACCTGGTGTTGGCCTTCATCTCGTGTGGGGTATTGCCCCTCTAGCTGAGGCCGCATCGGATTTGCGACATGTTCGGCCGGCGCGACCCCTGCTAGCTGTCCACCATCGAGTTGATGTCGGCTCAGGTGGCGCAGCAGGTGAACGCTCTTACGACATTCAAGCTGACGCCCAAGTCGTGGTCATTCGTCATGGAGTCGTACGACCGCATTAACCGGCTTCCCCTGGTAAGTTTTTCGGCGGTTTCTTTTCATTTCATATTCCCCAGCCGGCAGTCAGCTGGAGAACTTACTTTGACATGTTGACCGCAACTACTGGTGCGATAGAACACGCCGGACGGCCCGCACCCTCAGATCTTCGAGGCCGAGCGTGAGAGCTCCGACTCCGAAGAATACGAGATGGGAGGCCCCCCGGAGGAGGGGGTGGACTCCTTGGGAGAAGCCGATGAGTCGGCCGACCCGTGAGCCGGCGTTCCTAGTGGAGCCAGGGGGTCCGACGCGACCGGGGAGCCCAGCGGAGCGGGTGAGTTCCCTCTTGCCCCCTCGATCAAGGATTGGACGGACGACGATGAGGATGGCGACGAATTAATGATTCTGAATGAGCCTCCTCCCTCAGCGGGCTAGGCGCGGAGGAGCAAGGACCGGCCGGCTCAAGCCCCGGCGCCCGGAGCAGCCGGGCGGGGCCGGCTCAAGGGGGGCAGCCCCGCCACCAGGACCGAAGTGGGTGAAGGTCGCCGCACGGAAGCCGCCGCCACGCGCCAAGCAGTCCCTGCCCCTCCTCATCGGGTGAGTCTTTATCTTACGAGGGTTTTTCTTCCGCCTCGGGAGCCGGTTGTTGACTAGCCCTTGGGTGCTGCAGTGACCCCATCGAGCTCCACGATGAGGAGCTGACGGGGGATCCGACGGACGCCGCCAGCCGGCTGGCCCGCGAGCACACGGCCAGTCAGCAGGAGGAGAAGAGAAGGCTCACGAAGCTGCGAGTCTCCAAATCCGGGACGCAAGGAGGGGCCTCGCAGTCCGGGACCTCGAGAAGCCGGAGGCGGAGGAGGTCCGCGGATCCCCCGCGGGTATCGGACTCGGCGGCGGAGTCAACCCGCATGTCGAGGCCTCCGTCGAACGAGCCATAAGGGGCGGTTATGGACCCGCCAGCGCCTTCGTTCGCACAGGAGGCAGCCCCAGCGAGGGCGACGGCGGCGGAGCCGGTTCCCGAGGCGGCCCGTCCCGAGGTGCCGAAGGTGCCCCCACCTATGGCCGAGTCGGCCCAGGTTGAGGTGCTGGAGGCCCCGGTGGCTCTAGAGGCGATGCTAGAGACGGCGGCCATGGAGGTGGAGGTGTCGTCCGCTACGATTGATGCGCCAGAGCAGCAGGAAGCGGAGGCGGCGACGATGACGGGCGGGAGGCCAGCGGGAGGCGACTCCTGGCCCCTTGCCGTTGTCAACCCACCCCCGGCGGCTAGTGCCATGGTGAGCCCGGGCGGCAGCGGTGGCCGGGCCAGGAGGCCCCAACAATTGATGCAGGAGGTGCTCCGAGACTAGGAAGCGCTGGCAAGCGCGCCGGCCCTGCCGCCCCCTAGGTAGGTGGCCCGGTCCCCTCCTTTACGGACTTGGGGAGTGTTCTAGACCGGTGCCGGCAGGAGCTGGCCCGGTTCGCGGAGGCGGTAGACGCCGCCCTACAGCGTGCGGAGGTATGCCAGCTGCTTTGACTTAGAATTTTCAGTGGGGGCGCGCGAGCGCAGCCACTGGATGTAGCCCCCGAGATCTAGGTTGGCTGACCGGTTGACGGGCAGCCGGGCCGGATCTTTTTTGAGCGTGTCTTGACCTTTGCCTTTTTGTCGCAGGAGGGAACCTCCCTGCGGCAGAAGCTATTCGCGGAGGCGCTCGCCATCCACGACCATGGCAAATATGGCTTCTATAGCCTAGATGAGGAGTTGGCTTGCATGCAAGGTCAGTTGCACTTCGTAGGAGGGGCACATAGCCCCCGGGTGTTGGCTGACCTTGTCGTGTCTTGCGGGTGACCTGGCCGCGCTTTAGAGGGAGAAGACCGGGCTTGTCTCCGAGCGGGACCAACTGGCGCGAGACGTCCAGGTGTCCACGCAGGAGACGGACCGGCTGGCCGCACTGTTGGTAGATGGGGAGGCGGTCCGGGACCGGCTCAAGGCCTAGGCGGCGAAGGAGGTGGCGGCCCGGGAGGCGGCCGTCAAGGAGGCGGATGACGCTGCCCTGAGGACCGCCGCCCTTCAAGGCGAGGTGACCCGCCTCGAGAGGACGCTTGAGGAGGTCAAGGGTTCCCTCGCCACCTCAGAGGTGGCCCTGGCGTCGGAGCGCAAGGTAGCGCTCAACTTCGCCCTTGGGGTGGACGATGCGATCGAAGGTAGGTGCTGGTTTTTCTCTTCTTCAGCCTGTTCCTCCTTTCTTTATTGTTTCTTGTGTTTTCACCTTGCCTTTCTTTTCTTCCCTTCTTCCTTCTTCTAGGGCGTTTCCCGGAAACTAAGCGCCGCGCTACGTGCGTCGTTGAGGAGCACAAGGAATACCTTTGGGAGTGCAGTCGGACCATCGAAGAGGAGGCCACGTGGGATGTGGACGAGATCGGGCTCGCCATCCAGATGCGGATGACCCATCTTGACCGGAGCGTGGAGCAGCTCAACACCTCTGGCAAAGAGGTCATCGCCGCGCTGTTGTCGGGCTGCGGGGGAGCTTTGACGCACCGCGTAGCTCAATGGCTGGAGCACACCGTCCCCTGCCTCGAAGCCTGGAAGGCATCGGCTGCCCGAGCCGGGGCGCAGATGGCGCTCCGGTTCGTCACGTCGTGGCACCGCGACGTGGATCTGGGCCGGCTAGCGACCATGCGGGACGTCCCGGCCACAGAGCGGGAGGCCTTTGAGCCGGCCCTTGTCCACGGGGATAACGAGCTCGTGTCGTATGTTGACGCGGACGGGTTCCTGTCGGCCCTTGGCGAGGATGGCGAGCCGCTGCCCGAGGACTCCTTCGGCATACCCAAGGCCCGGCGGATGATGAAGTTGTCGACGAGAGCACCGACTCGAGCGGCAAGAGAGCCAAGACCGAGGAGCCCACCTCGAATGCCAAGGAGGCCGACCTGAAGGCCGTGACCACCTCCGAGGCGAGAGCCGAGCCACCCAGCGACGCACCGGCTGGGGGCATGCCGGCTGGCGACGCGCCGGTGGCCTGAGCCCCTGGCATTTTTTATCGTTCTCTTTTTTCTCCCTGTATGTTAAGCTTGAATCCACCCACTGGGGGTGCTTATGTAATGAACTAATGCCGGGTGTGGGCCGCTTTTGTCTTAACATCTATGCTGTGAACATTTGGCGCGTTTGCCTTGTTATTCATGCCACCTCGTCCTTATGCTTTTTTTGCCCGCTTGAGTCTTTTCGGTTCTTCTCCTTTTCCCCTTTGGTTTCGGCCCTGCCAGCCCGACAGCCGGGAACCAGTCTATAGCTAGGTCGGGGCGTCTGCCTCAAGGGAGCCAGTTTAAAACTTAGGAATCGTGAGGATTTTTCGGGATAAGTAGAGTGGTAGAGACGCAGCGACGGTCCGGTTGGGCCTAGCCAGGCCCTCCCTCTGTTTTGACCTTTGGTGTGAGCCAAAATTGGCCGCCCGGAGGCCCTGTCAGCCCGACAGCCGGGAGCCAGTTCTGTGGCTGGTAGGGGTGGGGAGGTTTGGCCGGCTCACATTACGTAGCCAATTTCTGGGAGAGGCGCTCTAGGTCTAGCCGGCTAGCCCCCGGGCCCGGGAGCCGGGTCGGGGAGCCGCTGAGTGAGGAACACTTTTGAGGGAAATAAAACGGGGCACGCCCCAAGAGCTAGCTTGGGGCGCCCATTGCATTCATAAGCCCAAAAGTATGAGGGTACAAACATACACTGGTTTCTTCAGCAGTAAAACGAGCGTAGGACGGCCGTGTTCCATGGGTGCTCTGTCTCTTCACCAGAGGCATCTCTTTTGCGCTTCTGCGGCTTCTGGGCATCTATTAGGTAGTACACGTTGTTATGCAGTGCCTTGCTGATGATGAATGGGCCCTCCCTTGGGGAGGACAGCTTGTGTTGTCCGACCATCCGGTGGATCCGCCTGAGGACCAGGTCCCTCTCGCGAAATGAGAGTGGCCGGATCCTCTTGTTGTGGTAGTGCCGGAGCTTCTGCTGGTAGATTGCCGTCCGGCTCGAGGCTAGTTCATGAGCTTCCTCGAGTAGGTCGACGCCATCTTCTCTTGCTTCTTTTGCGTCCTTCTTCCTGTATAGGGCGACCCGAGGCGAATGGAACTCGATGTCGGTGGGGATGATCGCCTTGGACCCGTACACAAGGAAGAAAGATGTGTAGCCGGTTGAACGGTTTGGGGTGGTCCGGAGACTCCAAAGGACGGCCGGTAGCTCGTCGATCCAGCAGCCGGCCGACCTTACCAGCGGTGTTACGAGCCGAGGCTTGATGCCGGACAAGATAAGGCCATTTGCCCTTTCGACCTGTCCATCTGATTGTGGATGAGCGACGGAGGCTAGATCGAGCTGGATCCCTTGCTTGGAGCAGAAGCGCGCGAGTGCACCCTTGGCGAAGTTCATGCTGTTGTCGGTGATGATGTTGTTGACGAGCTCTTTGTTATGATGTTGTAGGACGTGTCCCGGCGCTGGATTTTCCTTGCCAAAGCCTCGTCCGGAGGCAGCTCGCCTCGTAGAAGAAACTCTAGGATGGGTTGGGCCCATGAGGGGGCCGAGACGGGGGCCAGCTCGGGAGCCCCCGGGACTGGTTGATCAACCCCAAGGACCAGCTCGCCCGCCCCCGGTACCGGCTCGGGAGCCCCTGAGACTGGTTGGTCAGCCCCTGGGTCCAGCTCGCCAACCCCCAGGGCCGACTGGTCGATGATCATCATGACGGCAACGTCGCCGGGGCCGGAAGGCTCGGGCGCAGCCGGCTCGATCGGCGCCGTCAGGGCGGCTGGTGGTGCAGGAGCCGGTGGCGAAGCCACCAGAGGGGCTGTTGGGGCCGTCGATGGGCCGGCCACGCCCGCCGGTACGAAGATTGACTCCAACTCCGAGGAAGGCTTGATCGATGGCTTGACCAGCCGCTCGAGGGAGACGCCGGCTGGGATGGCCTGCCGGGTGGAGCTGATCTTTGCCAACGCGTCAGTTGCCTTGTTGTCCGCTCGTGGGATGTGATGAAACTCACATCCCTCGAAGGAGCCGGTGAGCTGTTGTACGAGGAAGCGGTAGATGGCCATGTTGGCGTCCCTGGCGTCCCATTCACCAAAGACTTGCTGCACCACGAGATCGGAGTCCCCGAAGCACAAGATGCGCCTGATGCTGATCTCCTTGGCAAGCCGGAGGCCGTGGACGATGGCCTTATACTTGGCCACGTTGTTGGAGGCGGCGAAGTGGATCTGGAGAGCGTACTTGAGCTGATCACCCTTGGGGGAGGAGTGGACTATGCTGGCACCCAGGCCGGTCCTCATTTTCGAAACCGTCGAAATGCATGCGCCAATGCATGGAGTCCGGGGGAGGCGGCATGAACTCCGTCTCCGCCTAGTTGACGAGGAAGTCAGCCAATGCTTGTGACTTGATGGCGGTTATTGGCTCGTATCGGATCTCATGATCGGCGAGGGCGATGACCCATTTAGCGATCCAGCCGGCGGAGTCCCGGCCGCTCATGATCTCGCCGAGCGGGGCCGTGCTCACCACGGTAATGGTATGCTCCTGGAAGTATTGCTTGACCTTCTTGGCGGCGAAGTATATGCCATAGCACATCTTCTGGTAGTGGGGATAGTTCTGCTTGGACGCGAAGAGGACCTCGCTGGGATAGTAGACTGGTCGCTGGACCGGTAGGGACTTGCCCTCCTCCGACCGCTCGACCACCAGGACGACGCTGATGACGCATGTTGTCCCTACGATGTAGGCGAGCATGGTCTCCTTCTCAGCCGGCGCGGCTAGGATGGGCGCGTGGGTGAGAGCCTTCTTGAGGCCGCTGACGGCCTCGTCCACCTCGTCAGGCCAGTCAAAGACGCCCGGCCTTTTGGTTTGACCCGGCTCAATTAGAGTCACCTTGCGAAGGAGCCTGTAGAGGGGCAATGCCTTCTCTCCTAGCCGATTGATGAACCGGCTGAGCATGGCAAGGCAACCGGTGAACTTCTGGACATAGCGGAGCCGGGTCGGCTTGGGCATGCACTCGATCGTGCTAATCTTCTCCGGGTTAGCTTCGATATCGCTAGCGGACACGAAGAAACCCAAGAGTTGACCGGCCGAGACGCCGAAGACACACTTCTCTGGGTTGAGCTTGATCTTGTACTCATGCAAGTTCGCAAAGGTCTCCCGAAGGTCATCAAGGAGGCTAAAAGGCTTCTTGGTTTTGACGACGATGTTGTCGACATAGACGTGGACATTCCTGCCTATCTGAGGCAGGAGGCATTTCTGCATGCACCATTGGAAGGTGGCGCCTCCGTTCTTTAGGCCGAAGGACATGGTGATGTAGCAGCAGGTCCCAAAGGGCATGATGAAAGAGGCCTTGAGCCGGTCTTCCGGGTCCAGTTTGATCTGGTGGTAGCCAGAGTAGGCGTCTAGGAAGGACAGCAAGTCACAGCCGGCCGTGGAGTCGATGACTTGATCGATCCGCAGCAGAGCGAACAGGTCCTTGGGACATGCCTTGTTCATGCTAGTGTAGTCAATGCACATGCGCCATGTCTTTTTCTTCTTCAGCACCAGGACTGGGTTGGCCAGCTAGTCTGAGTGGAAAACTTCCATGATGAACCCAGCTGCGAGCAGCCAGGTGATCTCTTCGCCTATAGTACGCCACTTCTCCTCAGAGAAATGGTGCAGGGGTTGCTTGACCGGCTTGACGTCCGGCTAGATGTGGAGTTTGTGCTCGGCAAACTTCCTCGAAACACCCAGCATGTCCTTGGGGGACCATGCAAAGATGTCCCGATTCTCACAGAGGAAGTCGACGACCTCGCCTTCTTATTTTGTGTTGAGGTGGGAGCCGATGGTGACGCACTGACCCGGGTTGGCCGGGTCAAGCAGGATTTGCTTGGTATCTTTGGACGGCTGGAAGGAGGCCTCGCCGACAGATTGTGAGAGAGGAGCCGGCACGGCCAGCTGGGTGGCAGCAAGGGCCACAACCCGGTCGAGCTGTCGTTTCTCCTCGGCGATCACCAGGGCCTTGGCCAGCCGGCTGCCGTCTCGAGCGCACTCGAGCGACATCTTGTAGTCGCCCTTGATGGTGATGATTTCCTTGCGGCCTGACATATTGAGCTTGAGGTAGGCATAATGGGGGACCGCCATGAAGCTGACAAGAGCCGGTCGGCCCAACAGCGTGTGCTAAGGGCTCGCGAGGTCCACGACCTCGAACAGCACCGACTTGCGGCGGAAGTGGCCGGGTTCGCCGAAGAGGACGTCGAGTGTGATCTTGCCGACAGGGGAGCAGGACTTTCTAGGCACGATGCCATGGAAAATCGTCCGGGTCGCCTGCAGGTCTTCTATTGTCAACCCAAGCTTATGCATAGTGTCGAGGTAGAGGATGTTGATGCTGCTGCCACCATCTATCAGCACCCGCGAGAAGCGTCTAGTTTGCTCCTTGGTGGCGATGGTGGGGTCAAGGACCAAGGCGTAGCTGCCGGGATTAGGCATCACAGCAGGGTGATCGGCCTGGCTCCAAGTGATCGGCTTCTTCAACCAGTGCATGAACTAGGGAGTTGCCGGCATGGTGGCGTTGACCTCACGTCGGAGCTGGCGTTGGGCATGTTTGCCCATCTCTTCACTGGTGAAGACACCGTAATAGCTGTCTTGGTTGGAGAACTGGTCGATCAAACGACCGTCGTTCTGGGACGGTGCTATAGCCAGCGTCGAGGCGGCAGCTTGGGCCAGGGTCGGCGCACGAGCTAGCGGCGCGAGAGGAGTCGGAAGGCCGTCCCCCGGGCCAATCGCTTTGAGAAGCTGCACTGCCGGAGCGTGTGTGTAGAGGGTTTGGCCCCTGAGTGGTTCTTGCAGGGGAGGTTGAGCAGTTGCTCAAAGATGAGCTTCGGCTGCCAGGCAGCCTTGCCAATGCGCTTGCGCTGGCTGGAAGGCTGGGCAATCGGCTCCTGCTCCTCGATGGTGTTGACCTGCTGGCTCCCATAGCGGGGATCCGGCTGGTCGTTCTTGCGCTTGTTGTTTTGCGGCTACCGGTTGTCGGTAGCCGGCCGGGCCGCGGCCGGTGACGTCGTCGTCTTGGTAGGCGGGGTCGTCTTGACCCGGATGGCCGAGTCGACCGTGGCATACTTGTCTGCCTTGGTCATGAGCTTGGCAAGCGTGGCTAGCTCGGAGCATAGATGCTAGTGCTTGAGGGGGGTGCCATCTCGATAGCCTTCAATGAAGTACTGCACGGCTTGTACCCCATGCACCCCTTCGCAGAAATTGCGAAGCTCGGTCCACCGAGTGAGGTAGTCATGGAGGGATTCGTCTGGCCCCTGGACGCACATAGTGAGTTCACGGGGACGGCCGGGCCGCTTGTAGGTACCGGTCAAGTTGTGGACAAAGGCCTCCTCAAATTCCGTCCAAGTGTTGATGTTGCTGGTCGCCAGGCTGTTGAGCCAGGTGCGGGCCGAGCCGATCAACATGAGGGGGACGTAGCAAACGGCTACGCACTTGTTCCCCCTAGCAATGCCAACCGCGATGGTATAGTCGATCAACCAGTCTTCGGGCTTGGCTACCCCGTTATATTTCGGGGTGTCCTGAGGGAGTGTGAAGCCGGTTGGAAAAGGCTTGGTGCGGATCCGGGGGCCGAAGCAAGCCGGACCAATCGAGCCCTCCTCCTCAATGAGGGCGAATTGCGTGATTTTGTCGATGTGGTTGCTGGCGTCGTTCTCGCTGCGGGGGACGCGCGGTCCAAGCCGAGTTGAGAGCTCAAGACAGACGGTAGGTGGAACCAATTGTCCTGACTCGCGCCACGAGGGCGGTGTGTGCCCGTGGCTATGCCGACTACCGGATGCCGGTGCCTCATGGTGGCGGACGCTTCGAGGCGGGTTGTTGGTGCGCCGGCTGTTAACAGCCGGCTACTTGCTCCCTGGTGGCTGAGAGGGCCGGGGGTAGATCATCTCGTCCCAGTGGCCGAAGACGCGAGGGGAGCAGGAGTACTGGGCCGCCTGGCGGCCGGTAGTTCCCGTGCCCTCGCGCTCGGGCCGAGGGCCCTCGGTGGCAGCACCGCCAATTGCGAGCAGGTGCTGCAGTGCATCGGCGGCATCGATGAGCTCCTTGATGTGGTGCTCGTGGGCGGTACGCTCTTCACCCTCCAAGGTGGCCAATTCCTCATAGGCCACCTTGAGAGCGTGTAGGTTGGCTGCGGGGGTGTCGTAGATGGGCATCTTGCCGCCGAGGATTTCGGTGACCATGCGACCGCGGTCGTGCACAGCTCCACGCTGGCTGGGCTCAGTGCCAGCCAGGGTGAGTCCATAGGCAGAAGCATACTCACACTGCGCCGCATCCATGCGGTGCCGCGTGGCCGCGAGGGCGGTGGCATCCTTGAACAGGACGCGACAAGCCGCCTCAAGATCGGCCGCGACGGTGTCAGGGTTCGCCGTCGGGGCGATCGGAGTGCTCAAGACCCGGAGGGCCACGCTGAGCGGGTCGGACGTGTCGACGCGGGCAGCGGCACCATTAGTCGCGACCCGCGCTCGTCCGGAAGCAATGGAGGAAGTGATGGACACTACTCCCACGCTACCTTGAGAGCCGCTGGACTGAGTCACAGCGAGTGTGCCCACGGCCGTGGGCGGACCAGCACAGACGAGCACCTGCGCGGGGTACTCGTTAGTGGCCAGAGCCTCGGCGAGGCTGAGCCTACCGAAGCGCTCGGTGAGCGCGTCGATGTCGGCAGTGAGGCCGACGGAATTGCCCCTATGACGTGCTGGAGCAATCCCCACGAGCCCGCAATTTTGCCTGGGCGTGCGGCGACGGTGGGAAATGGAGAGAGGTCTCGCCCGGAGCATGAATCCGACCGGCGCCGCATATGGCCCCACGGTGGGTGCCAACCGTCGTTGTTTTCTTACGACAGATGCCATGGGGTGGGTTATCATAGGTGGTTGGGGCCGAAGGACGCCGATGGGCTCCGGGTGCGAGATTGGGCAGAAGCGGTGATGGCACACGATGTACCTAGGTTTAGGGCCCTCCGAGGGAGGTATTACCCCTAGTCCTGCTTGGTTTAGTTGGATGGATGGGTATGAGTACAATGGTGCTCCTGGAGCTGTGTCTAGATGAGCAGCCAACTCGTCTTCCTCCGTTGCTGGAAGAGGTTTGGTGTGTGTGTTTGTGTGCTGACGATCGTCCGTCCCCATTGCATGGGGGGCTCGGGGGATTTTATAGGCCAACCCCCCGGCTCTTATAATATGTTCTAAGTATAGGGGCGGGGGGACCCGGCTGGCAGTCTCTCTGGCTGGCCAAGGGTCCCACCATTCGTGCCGTCTTGCCGTCGGTGGGGTTCGCCGGCTGAGGAGTCCCATCTCCCATTGGGGCCCACTAGCAGCTCTGCATTTGGCCCTCGCCCACCTGCCGCGTCACGGGTTGCCTGAGGGGGCGTCGTCTAGCGCCAGCCGGCCGAAGTCTCCGGTACGGCTGGCCGCGCTGTAGCCACGCCGGGGCAGGTCATCGAGTGGGCGCGGGCGTGTCGGCACTGCTCCTTCGCTCGGTCGCACTCGCCAAGGTCAGCGACCGGGACGGTTAGACTGTAGCCACACGCTGCAGTGCGTTAGCGGCCACTGTAGCCACAGGGCCGCCCATCCTGCCGGTCGCATTGTGTCGCCATACCCGCGTGCAAAGGGACGGGATGTCACATGTCCATCCTGGGGTTAACGGAAGAGGCGGCCCGTAGGCAGCCGGCCGTGTCCAACCGACCGAGGGCCGAGCCGGCTCCTTGACCAACCGTCCAGGGCGCCGTCCGGCACCAGCTGGTGCCGGACGTCCTCCAGTCGGCCACGACCAGCCGACCGCATAGTTATTCTCAGAAGCGAAAGGAAGGAGACCCCGTTGCTTTGGCCTACCCAAGGGTAATAACCCCGTCAGTCAACGATGAACATGAGACTCCATGGCAATATATTCTGAACCAAGTCCAGATTGGGTGTGTTTTTGGCACAAAGAAAAAATTTAAGTATGGGGTGATAAAGTGGGCTATGTCTACGCAGAGGGTTTTTCGGACACATATATCGAGTCCAACAAAATATACCGTGAAGTGTTTTGAAAGGTTATCCTGCGAAGGTGCACAGCCACATGCCGAAGTATAACATCCACTGGGTTGTCACCAATGTGGTCCCGCATAATTGTGTGAGGAAAAACCTGTTGGTTTGTCATCCAAACCTGACTTCAACTCTCATTGCACAACTCATGTAAACTGAGATAGTTGAGAAGAAATATATGGAAGCAAAACATATCCAAAAAGCAGTGATGGTTAGATGGAATTTTGACATTCCATATGGGAAGGCTTGGAGGGCTAAGCAGAAGGCTATGGAGGAAAGGTTTGGGATGTTCTTCAACTCATATGATAATGTTATCCATCTCCTTGACATACTGAAGAAGAGGAATCCTGACACTTATGTTAACAGACAACACACGAGGTTGGAGATTATACCATATTACAAGGTGTTGAAACGAGTATTCTTCTCTTTCGGTTTGTGCATCGAAGCTTTCTGGCATTGTCCTCCTCTGATGTTTGTGGATGGTCATTCCTGACTGGTCAGTACAAAGGGCAAATCCAGACTGCTATTGGTGTGGACGAGAACAACCAAATCATCCCGCTAGCCATGGCATCTGTGGAGGGTGAGAACTTTCCAAGTTGGGTATGGTTCTTCCGTTAAGTTAAAATTGCGATCGTGAAGGACCAACCAAACGTGTGTGTCATTCATGACAGACATCCTGGTATATTGAAGGTCGTGAAGACACTAAGTAATCCAACAGCTGACGAGCCAACACCTTGGAGGACTTGCAAAGCCGGTGGTGCATGCGCCATCTGGGTTCAAATTTTTCTCACAGTTCAAGAACAAACGGTTGATGAACTTGTTCAAACAGTTATGCAAGCAGAACCAGCAGCATGAATGGGAATTTATTTGGTCAAAACTAGATGAGTTTACTAAGACGTAGGTCCTTGCTAGGAAGAAAATGGAAAAAGACCAGGTTAAATTAATAGCACTCATCGTGGAGCTAGAGGAGCCAGTAGGTCTTTGTGACCTGCCAGTAATTGACCCTCCTAATACGAAGAGAAAGAAGGGCAGGGCAATAAAGAATTTTTCTGAGTGGATAGAGAAAGATCCTCTAGTGAATTGGTATTTATTGCATGACACCCATGGAGCTCGGTATGGACACATGACAACCAATCTTGCAGAGGTGTATAACTTTGTACTCAGAGGGAATAGAGCATTGCCATTGACAGCTATTGTGGAGGGTGTATTCCATGGTACTTGGAGATATTTCAGAGAAAAACATGAGTTAGCAAAGAAGCATATTGCAGGTAATCAGAACACACCTTATTGTAGCCGTGTCATGGAGTACATGGCTCAGAAGATAAAGAAAGCAAAAAAAGCACACTGTCACACTCATAGGTAATCATGAAAGGAGGTATGAAGTTCAGCTTCCTACTAATGGTTTTGGTTCTGCAAATGAGGTGAAGACCTATGAGGTTAAAATTGGAATGGAATTTTATCCAACTTGTGAGTGTACATGCAACAAACCGAAGTTGTTGCAGCTGCCTTGCTCACATGTGTTGGCTGCCTGTGGCCAGATTGAGTTGGGTGCTATCTCCTTCGTGTCTTCTTACTATTCAAAAGAGGCAGTACTCAATGTCTGGACAGGTGAGATGACAGGGTTTAGAGTCGTCGACAATTTCAACAAGGTAAACGATGGTGAGAGAGTTGCAGCTTTGGTCATATGAGAGATTCCCTATTGGTCGACCCTATTTGAGCGTTGCAAAACCTTTTGGTTACGAGGGCATGGCTGGGATTTACGTGCCTTCTATTGGCGACTTGCCTACTATGGGATCTGTTTGGGCACGGAGAGAGGTATTTTCATAATTAGTAACAATATGAATTACTAATGTTTATTTCTTGCTATTCAATATTATTTACTAAAGTTTTTTGTCATGCACAGAGACAGATTGTGCACAACCATGTGAGGGGCTGCTACCCCTCCTTCACGTCACAGTTTGATAGTTTGCACGAGGATCAAGTTATATGGGATCCATACTCCGATCATGCTATTTCAGAAAGGTGTCCAGTTGGGATTTCTGGATTGTACACTAGAGATCGGTATTATTGGATGACTAAGGCCAAGTTGGTGTTCGACGTGACGGTTGAGGAGATGGCTCTTCATAGGGTGATGAGACAGTTCGGTCTATGCCAAGAGCCTGACATTCCTGTTATCCACACTTACCAGATCACATGCACAAGTAAGTAATACTACTTTAGTTCTCATGTCTGCATTCGGCATATAACTAATCATGTAACGTGAATTTCAATCTCAGGTACAATCGTGTAGGAGGAAACAAGTCCCGGGCTTCATGGCTTCGCAACATTAGCCCTTACGTCGACGAATGGACTACTGCGCCGACAAATATCTGGGATTAAGTTTGGCCCTTTGACTAGGACAAGTTCGGGTTCTATCTACAGTGTTACTGGCATAGCACGAGGATCTACTTGGTTCCATCATCAGCTCCTGATCATATCGAAGCCCCTCACACCAATGATCTGTTCCCAACTGCCTCAGTTGTGGAAACCAGACACCATGCGGTATGTGCTATTGTTCTCACATGTTAAGTTTTCCCTTAACCTGAACATATACAATTGGTTAACTTTCTGTGTACAAGGCGAATTGACATCTGAGGCGCTAGAGGAGATTACCGCTTTAGTGCAACGCTTTGAGAGAGGAGAAAATATCCCACCGTAGTAGCAAGTCACATGGTTGAAGGGTCTTCAAGGGAAGCTACACGGGATTTACGCAGCTGTTACATGTAGATGATCTTCAGATGTTGCTAACCCTCATGCAGCACATCGTACGCGATGCCCCTCTCTACAGCTTTCAGAACCTCGAACGTCTGTGTAGCGTTTGGAATCTCGACCTTCACAACCAGGGATCTCATCCTGGCAGCAGGCACCTCCTTCACAAGCAGGGATCTCTTCCTGGTAGCAGGCACCTCCTTCGCAACCAGGGATCTCTTCCTGGCAGAAAACACCTCCATCACAACCAGGGAGCTCCTCCTGGCAGCAGGCACCTCCTTCACAACCAGGGAGCTATTTCTACCAGCAGCCACCTCGTTCACAACCCGGGGGCTCTTCTTGGCTTCATCAGATGGACCTAGGTAACACTACTTTGTACATTCTTTTAAAAATTGTAGGATGTAAATCAATTTTACATGTTTTACTTTAGCGCAGTCGGCAGCCAGTCGCAACCGTTCATGACTACTGTTTAGTCACCTGTGTGTACTGGGCCTGGTTCATACTTACCCGGCGACGGCGATGATGATGACCAAGGAGCAAACACCTATGATTTCTCGGAGATAGTTCTTGTCCCTCCACCACCACCATCAACGCAAGAGACACAGACACTGACGGACGAGGTGGTCTATGGGCGTGCTCATCGTGACACTCGTCCAGCGCCTCAGCGCTTATCACCTTCCGGTCCTCGTCCGAGGAAACCTAAGATTCGTCACCGTCACCAGCAGTGATATAGTTATCTATGTATGAGACATGACTATCTAATATGTATGAGACATATGTATATTTTATGTATGGGACATATTCATGTATGCGACATATTCATGTATGGGACATATTCATGTATGTGACATATTCATGTTCTATTTCAATGGTCAATTGGTTTAGAGGGATAACACTAGTACTGCAAACTAAATGCATCCAACCGAATTAAACAATACAACTGAATTAAACATTACAACTTAATTAAACAGTACAAATCAATTAAACGTTACAACTTAATTAAACATTACAACTAAAATTAAACAGTACTACATGAATGCATCCTCCTCCTCCTTCGTCGATGCAGATCTCTTGCCCTTTGTCGATGCAGAACTCTTGCCCTTCGACGATGCGGTAGTCTTGACCTTGGCGCTCGGCATGAAGAGGTTGTCTTCGTCCTCCGTCGATGCAGATTTCTTGCCCTTCGTCGATGTAGAACTCTTGCCCTTCGTTGATGTAGAACTCTTGCCCTTCAACGATGCGGTAGTATTGACCTTGGTACTCGGCATGAAGAGGTCATCTTCGTCCTCACTATCTGCTGACCATAAATCTCAATTATTCACAACAATCCTGAGGTAAGCTTCACCCTTATGCAGTTGCTTTTGCCATCTGCCATGCAACCTAAGAAGTTCTTTCCGTATCTCCTCAAAAGTTCTAGGACGCCACCCACTCCCAGCTAATGAGTGAGCCAACTCATTCATTATGGTGTCACTACTAATGAGTTCCTCCCATGGAACTACTCTATCATCCATCTTGAAATTGCCGGCTAGACAGAGAAGACAATCGGACATACCAGAGTGAAAACTATGATCAAAAGGATAATGAGGATGAGACATCTCCATGACAGGATGGCCGGAGCGAAAGGGAAATGAAGGGCCTGCTGACCCACCTTACTGCGGATGTGGTTATATAGGTTCACAAGAGAAGATGGCAGGAGAGAAAGGTGGGAAAGAAAATGGCGGGAGAGAAAGGCGGGAATGAAAATGACAGGAGAGAATGGCAGGAAAGAAAATGGCGGGAGAGAAAGGCGGGAGAGAATGGAGGGATAGTAGGGTGGGAAAAGAAAATGGGGGGATAGTAGGGCGAGACAATACGATCATTGTGGCAGATGGCTGAAAACAACAGCTAGCTCCTGTTCATGATCTTTGAAGGTTATGAGCATCAAATTGTTGACTTTAATAGACGATGCCAGCAGAAAATTACCGAAACCTTCCTTCTTCAACACCATTCTACCACCCAAGCCAATAAAGTAGGAACAAGGAATGCTCACAGATATATCATCATCTTCAGAATCCAAAGTAATTTCAAGAGTTAAAGAACCAGTCCTAGGAATTGACACAAATGCCTTCAAACTCCTCACAACCATGGTAGGAATAACCTAACAAAAAACATCAAGTTATACGATATTAAGCTTACAAATTTAAAACATTGTGCTACAGCAAAGAACAATTACATAAAAAATACCCAAAACCAAAGCTTACCATATGTTGAGAAATAACATTCATGGAATCCATCCTATGGACAAAAGGAGTACACAATATGAAGTTGTCATCAAAGAGCTATCATGACATGACATACATTTGATGATAATTCAGAGTGACACCACGACTATAAAAACAGATGTCAAGAAGTTCCCTCTGAGTTTCACTCAAATCCTCAAGAGCTACAAAAAAATAATTCACAAACTGAGCAGAACAGCAAAACGTATAAGGTGAAACAAAACTGAAAACCAGTCAAACAAATAACTTACCAACACAGGGTAAAGGGAACAACATAACACCATCCCGATGAAAATCGACACCAATCATAGTTCCATAGTGCCCAAGCCTAACAGTCATCATGTCACGATGACGGAGACCATAATCATTCACAAGTTCTTCCCACGAAGTACCATGGAATTTACTGCTCATCCGACCATGTCTAAACAGAACATGGCATAAGTTACCCTCACTGTTGTGAAGAACAAGATCAATATCTGTGTCACCCCTCCGAATAGCTAAAGCTCTGTACTCCTCAATGTACCGAGCAACATGTGATCTAACATTGCACGGAACATACTACAACAAGAATGGAAGAAAACATCATAATCATATAAACAAACGCATTCGAATACATTCCAACCAAACCAACATCAACCATATGCCATAGTCAGATAAACAAGATATAGAATCTTACAACACGCCTTGAATATCGACAATCCAGCACCACAGTGAATACAGATGCACCGGAATCGACGAAAGAACAAGGGTCACCTGGAGCTTGACAAAATGGGCAAGCCATTTACCTGCAAATAGATGGTGACCAATAAGAACTGAATCCACAATCGAGTTGAAAGTTTACATTTGATTGAGTTGGAAGAAAAAAATATACCGTTGGCTTGTGGAGAGAGCCCTGATCTATTGTTTACGCGGGTTGGATACGAAAATGGGTGGACGAGCGAAGAGATTAGCGTGACAGTGGAAGCACCAGAGAGCAACGGGAGTGGGAGGTGGAGATGGGGAGCATGGAGGATGGGGTAGGGTGAAAGGAGTGGTCAGAGGAGAAAGAAAGGAGTGGTTGGCCTTATCCAGGGGCCCATTGTCCACCAGGAGGCCGACCAGCCCTCTTCGGCTAGCCAAAGGCCGACAAGCCACTCTTCGGCCTACCTGAGCCCAACGGGACTCTCTTCACCCTGGGGGTGGCTAACGGGCCCCTCTTCGGCCTGCTAGTGGCCGACAGGCCTCTCTTTGGCCCACCAGAGGACGACAGGGTGCTATTTTCAATTTTCTCAATTTGGGCATACGGTTTTCAAATTTGGTACAAAATTGGTTGTACTTTTGAAAAAAATCACTCTTCCTGCTCATGGAGTGATGAGGCGGTCGGTATCTTCCATGGGAAGTGAGTTATTCTCGAAACGGTTGTTTATTCGTCGTCATTGCACGAGAGAGGGTGGTAAAAAGGATGCCCAATTCTGCTTAATCAAAATCTAATAAAACAAAACTCCTTGGGACAGTTGATATGTTGGCAGGAATCCGTGGATTCAGCCAGCCATGGTTTGTGTATGGATAGTGGATAGGAGTAAACTCTACTATTATATTTGGGAACCGCCAATAATAAGTTTAACATGCAAGATACTAAAAACCTTTGTCGTAACGTTGACAATAAAAGTACACCACCTCAAAACTATATTCCAATCTTGTTTTGAACTATGAGATCTGGCACCTCTAGAAATCAATGCTTCCCTCTGCGAAGGGCCTATCTATTTATTTTTATGTTGAGTCATCACCTTCTTACTTACAACACCAAACTGGAGAGCACTATTTTCATTCTTATGCATTGAGTCTAGTTAACGTTGGATGTGAGCATGACTGGATCTTTTCAAATTCTGAATTATAATGTGTAGTCGTTGCTTGACTCTCAGAGGAGCTCTGCATTTATGTTTTGTAGTCTCAGAAAGGGCTCGCGAAATACCATGCCATCATATTATATCATGATTATTTTGACAAATTGTTGGCATGTGAGATATCTTATTATTGGTTGCTAGTTAGTTATGTATTGCCATGAGCAAATGAGATATTTGATTGTTATCATGAATGTGGCTACTTATGATTTATGCTGAAAACTTGAACACTAGCTAAGCATGTATACAACAACAAGAACAAAAGAGTTTGTAAAAGTTTTCTTTGTCACTTTCAGTTTGTAAACAGAATTGCTTGAGGACAAGCAACTAGTTAAGCTTGGGGGAGTTGATACGTCTCAAACGTATCTACTTTTCCAAACACTTTTGCTCTGGTTTTGACCTCTAATTTGCATGATTTGAATAGAACTAACCCGGACACACGTTGTTTTCAGCAGAATTGCCTTGGTGTTATTTTTGTGCAGAAATAAAAGTTCTCGGAATCGGAAGAACTTTTTGTTCTTTTTTCCTGGGAATTAAAATGAATTATGGAGTGAAGACCTGCTCAAGAGGGGGTGCCAGGGGGTCACAAGCCATCTGGCTGCCGCCCCCCTAGGGTGCAGCTAGATAGCTTGTGGGCCCCTGTGGCTCCTCCGACCCTATTATGAGTCCTATAAATTCATATCCGATGAGAAAAAAGAGGAAATATAATTTCATTGCGTTTCACGAGATGGAGCCGCCGCCACCTCCCGCTCTTCCTCCGGAGGGCTGATCTGGAGTCCATTTTGGGCTTCGGAGAGGGGGATTCGTCACCATCATTATCACCAACCCTTCTCCATCAACACCGCCATGATGCTCACCATTGAGAATGAGTAATTCCTCTATAGGCTTGCTACACAGTGGTGGTATTAGATGATATTGATCATGTAATCGAGTTAAGTTTGATAGGGCTTGATCCCTAGTGTCCACTATGTTCCGAGTATGATGTTGCTATGACTTTGCTATACTTAATGCTTGTCACTAGGACCCGAGTGCCATGATTTCAGATCTGAACATATTACGTTTTCACGAATATAAGATTGATTTGGATCCTATCTTGCAAATTGTATGCACCTATAACGTGTCTTGATCCGCACACCCCAAGGTGACAATAATTGGGATTCTTTACGGTGATTGCCGTAGTTTGGGGAGTTCATGTATTCACCATGTGTTAATGCTTTGTTCCGGTTCTCTATTAAAAGGAGGCCTTAATATCCCTTAGTTTCCAATAGAACCCCGTTGCCACGGGAGGGTAGGACAAAAATATGTCATGCAAGTTCTTATCGCAAGCACATATGACTATATACGGAATACATGCCTACATTATATTGATGAATTGGAGCTAGTTCGGTGTCACCCTAGTGTGTAGCTGTTACATGGTCAATATCATCTCAATCGTTATCCATCACCGATCCTTGTGCCTATGCTTTTCATATACTGAATCTTGCTACATCACTACTATTGTCGTTGTTGTCACACTTGCTATGAAATTGCTAGTGTTACTCTTGGTGCCAAAACTGCTATTGTCACTATTACTATTGCTACTACTATTTGCCATGCTACTAGATCTTTGCTGCACAGAAATATCCTAGGTACGGTAGAATTGACAACTCAACTGTCAAGGCCAAAAAATACTCTTTGGCTCCCCTTGTGTCGAACCAATAACTTAGGGTGAAATACTACCCATGAAGACTGTCACAATCCCCTCCACTTGTGGATTATCAAGACCTTTTTCTGGCGCCATTGCCAGGGAGCATAGCAATATTTATTTTGTTAACTTGAGGATATCTAATTGCCACTATGAAGAATCTGAAAGATACTTGAACTAAGATCGTCCCCTCTCGCACGAGAGGAGGTAAGGAACTGCCATCTAGCTCTGCTTTTGATTCACCTACTGTTTGAATCAGCTTGTTACATCACCACCTATTGATTATCCTGATATGTCACATAAACATGATGATGCTACCTCTGAAATTAATGATGCTACTACTGCTACATTTGATGAAACTAAAACTATGCCATCGAATAAATTACTTGATGCTCATATTGCTAAAGCTAGAGAACTTGAAAGTGTTGAAACGGATGGAATTTCGAATCACCTACTACACCTAGATCTCCTATTTATTATGAATTGCCGTATGTAACTGAAGGTTATGTTGTGAGTGAGGAAATATCTAGGGAACTACTTGCTTCTGAGAATAGAGATGACTTGAGGAAACTAGTGTCCAAATTGAAAGAGAAATCCATGATGGAGAAAATGAAACGAGATCCTAAATTTGCTACTTCTCCTATATTTGTTACTGATAAGGATTATGAATTATTTGTAGATCCTATGTTAATCCCTATAGTTGAATCTGATCCTTTCCATGGTTATGAATATTAAACTGTTATTGGACACCTCACCAAACTGAATGATATTGCTGCTTTGTTTACTCGTGAGGAAAAGATACCCTACTACTATATCCTTAAGCTTTTTCCTTTCTCGGTAAAGAATGGTTCCTTTCTCTTGCTCCTAGTTGTGTGTGTAGCCCCCGGAATATGCTTTATTACTTCTTTGAAAATATTTTCCCGCTCATAAGAAACAAGCTGCTTTACAGGAAATATTTAACTTTGTGTAAACTAAAGAAGAGAATCTCCCTCAAGCTTGGGGGATGCTTCTCCAGTTACTTAGAGCTTTGCCTAATCATCATCTTAAGAAACACGAAATACTTGATATCTTTTATAATAGACTAAACGATGCTTTAGGAATTACCTAGATAGTTGTGTTGGTTGTGTTTTCAGAGAAAGAACTGTTGAGCAAGATGATTCGATCAAAAGAGCAAATGATTAACGCAATCCCAACTCATTGAGCAAAGAGTGCACCATGAAAGATGGACTAGGTAGCATGATCAATCTTAGAATGGTGATTCAACTACCAACACACTAAGTATGAAATTATTGTCCAATAACTTCCAAGCAATAACATTGCTAGGAGTACTGATTTCACACATCACGATCCACTTGTCGATATTCTAGTTACAACCAACATGGATACCAAGGAATGAACAATGATCGCGAGAAGTATCACTGCATCAAGAATTCATCAGAGGTTGTGCAATTCTTATGACATTCCCGACATGAAGTGGGTAATACTTCAAGATAGAATAGAGCAAAAGCTAGATTGGCATTTTGATCTGCAGAACACAACTGCTTTGACCCAACCCAAGAAATGGATAAGGTAATGGAGTTTGTTTCTCCTAGTCATTTGGAAATAGAATGGCTTGATGGACCACAATAATAATAGGCATCGATGAATATGAATGCACAACTACTCTTGACTATCCATTGATAGATGAAGGTCACAATACAATTGAAGAGGGGCAACTCAAGAGCACATAATTTTTCCTGAGTTGTAGATGCATAGATTGATTACGTCGAACATAGTTCAACATGTTTCCTCCAGATAATCCATGCAGAAGAGTAGTATTGGCAGAGTCACGACTATAGGATGGAGAACTCATCACGAGCACTCATATTGTGATCTTCAGTTCACGAGGAACTTCTGACATAACTAATTCATGGTATTGGAAGAATGATACACCACGAACCTCGAAGGCTATAACAAGGTTACTAATCATCTTAAAGGAACGAGCAATTACTTTCAACGGGAATGAGCAGAATGTTCCTTGGCTTCAAGAACACGGATTTAGAATACCTACTAACTAAGTAGCATCACATGATGCTTTCGAAAATGATGGCCAGAGTTATCACACTGGAAACACAAAACACAACTAGACAATTGGGTGGTTCACTAGAATAGCCTGGTTTCCTAAACACCTTCATCAAACACGTCGAGGTAATAGAGTACCTCAACTCAACCATTAGTTTGCTTTGTGTGGCCTAAAAGACATCGTGGACATGAGGAAGGAATTTGCAATTGCATCATATAATATAGAAACCTTGGATAATTCGGACAACATAATGGCTGTACGGGCATGAAATATGAGGCAACCTGCATGAAAACTGACAACAAAACATTTAATTCTTGTAAAGACATCGATCCTGGAGAACAACAACTTTCCTATAAGTCTGTAGCATAGTAACTTGTCATCCTGATAGATAGATGAGAAAGCCTAGTTTTAAACCCCATAGAATAGGGAAGAGGGTGACCCAGAATTAGAATGACACGAGGAAAGGAGTAAAAAGAGCCTTACATTCCCTTCCACAACAATTTCCCTTATATAACTAAAGCAATTCTAGAGTCAACATCGACCAGTTTGGCTTGGTAATCCTATAGGCAGTCAAGATCTGATATCAGCGCTGTCAGGACACGTCACATCCGATCCTAAGCGATATGAATCCAGTATGTAACACATCACATCACTTTGCGGCCTCATGTACGGTTATCTCCACGGCTGCCACCTTACCTGGGTTGGGACCATTTGTGTCTTTTGGATCACGTATGTGAATGTATCGCTAGCATTCAAATATCACAAAACCCGGGTCGACATGACTAGTCGTACAACCGAAGTGGCACATTCGTACTGGGACATGCATATGTAACCCAGCAATGCAAGTGTCGATCTCTAGCATGTGTAGATGAGTCATACAAGCTACAAGGACTCCATTACGCCGTGAGACATAAATGTCATCACTACATGTAGACGAGTCATAGAAGGCTACATTGACTCCATTACATTACGAGACATTTCCCCAAAGGGACAGACACAATAGCAAAGAAGGATACACGCCGGTCAATCAATGTGTCCGGAGCAGTAGCAAGCTACCAAGGCTCGATGGAAGCACAAAGAGGAGTTTCCTCGTAAAGAGTACTACTAGAGGCACACAACTAGGTGTCTAATGCCATACATACCGTTACATGTCACACATATGCATGACATGTCCAATATGCATAGATACAACTATGGAATCACAACATAACCATACAACAAAACAACATTTATGTAGAAGGCTCCGAAGAGCCAACATAGTATAATGTTACAAACATGGGGGGTCACATGACCCATCATTCAGAGCATACAAACAATAAGCGGAAGTTACATGTCTGGGTACAGACATGTACTAAAGCGGCTGGAAGAGCTGGAAAAGCTACCACGACCCTACCAAAGGAGCCAGACATGTGTCTGGGATTCCCATGCTAATCTGGTTAACATCGAACTTCACGTTGTAAGAAACACTAATGAGACCGACATATCCTCTGCAAAAAACATAAATAAGCAAACATGAGTACAGAGGTACTCAGCAAGACTTACATCAGAACTATCTACATATGCATCATTGCCAACAAAGGGGGTTGTGGAGTTTATTGCAACAAGCCAGCTTTGACTCTTGGCTAACCTGTACTACGACTGCGAGTACTTTCATTGAGGTCGGATAGCGCACACGAGTCCACATATTCACCAAATCAATACACCACTACGGATCCACTTGAGTCCACATATTCACCAAATCAATACACCACTATGGATCCACTTCCGTCTCCCTACGAGAAGGCCATCCATAGCACTCACGCTTATCTTGCACATTTTAGATTATCCATTTCAAGTTGTCTATGAACCACATAAGTTTCCAAGTAGTCCATATCCGAGGACACGGATATTTGAACAAATTAATTCACCCAAAATGGGTATACTTATTCACACACACTCTCACCACTTACCACCATGTGCACTTCATGCACCTCGGCAACCTTCAAGCGAAAGCCCAGCGAGGGGGTCAGCCACGACCTAACTAACCACACAAGACTCTAGTCCAGGTTTATCGCCTATTTGAGACTAAACCTGCAAGGAAGTCCAGCCGAAGTTTCCATTACGGCCCCAAACGATGTGTACAGGGTTCCCAAGCCCACATCAGCAGATGGTTCTACGCTTGGTACACCCGGCCACAGGTGCATCTACCATGCCATAGCCTACCCCCTCCGGTCAACGCTATGCACGGCCACCAGCACATCCTACAAACCCCAGAAACTAGTTGCAACTCTTGGACAGAGATCAAGGCGATTAATAAGCCGAGAGGGTCCATTGTTTTCGGGCCCAATGCATGGTAGTATTTTGTCTTGGATAACATACACATAACTCAATTCCTAAGGACGGTCTCAATGAGACAACCTGCCATGTACTCCTACAGGGCCTCTCATTGCTACATTTACCAAATCGTGTTCACACACTTAGCTCTAACATAGCAGGACATGAACACATCCATTCCAATTCATCGCCCAGATGGATCAGACCCAACATGACATGACTCTAAGCATAGAAGGAAAAGTAGGGAAGCATGGATGAGTAAGCAAAACAAGGCTCAAGCAGTTGCTACTCATGCTAAGTGGTTTCAACTATTTACTGTGTCTAACACATGTCATGCAAAAGAATGGGTTCAACTACCGAGAACATGTAACAGTTGAATCGTGATTGTCCTAATGCAATAAAATAGAGCGGGAGCGGGAGAGTGGGTTCATATCAGTATGCTCCAGGGGGGTTGCTTGCCTGACACTTCTAAAGATGGTAAAGCTCTTCATCGGTGACATTGATTTCACCGTCAGAACAACGTCTACCGAGAGTGAACAACACCGGCAAACAGAGAAATGAACACATTCAATGTGATGCAACAAACATGATGTATGCTATGGCATGTTAAGGTACTAAATTGACCTAGTGCAATAGATAGTCATATTAAGATAAGTGGAATTCAATTATATACTATATTCCAACTCCAACACTATTTATGAAATTTTCCTAATCATCATTTGTCCTAGTTGGTGATGCTAACTTGCCCAAACATACATGAACATGGCATAATCAGATTCCTTGCATTTGTTTGATAATTTTTCATATATAATTTATTTCCGTCTGAGTTACATATTATTTTCTATGATTTTTAGAAGTTTTAAGCATTTTCTGGAAGGTATTTTTTATTTTTGTGCCCCTGGTTCCTTAGTTGTACTCATTCATCTCCACACTCTTAACTTTTGCTCACTTTTCCCCACTCCCTTGCCCGAAACCCTTAGAACGGGTTACAACGGACATTGACATCGGGTCAATGCCTCTAACTATTAACTCTCTTGAGTGGGGCCGCTCCCACGCATGCAACTGACCACGGTCGTGGGGTAGCACGTGTCCATGGGACATGACCAAAATGTCCCATCGTATAAAGAGGTGGAACCACCTGCCAGCGTATCGCCCCTACCATTTCCCCCTAATCCCCTCCCTCCCGCATCATCTTCCTCTCTCCCACCACGTCTTCTCGCTTTCCTCCACTGCCTCCACCGCACCATCTCTCTCTCCCCTACCGCAACCTCTTCCTCACCTTCACCGCCTCCATCTGTCCGATGGTGGACGCTCGTAGCGACGCCAGCGTAGTGGCCGGAGATCTAGTAGTGGAGCTGCAGGGCACGGTGACCACGGATGAAGTGAAGGACATTGGCAGCGTCCACAACAGTGCGAGGAAACTCACAACCGCTGTGGATGTGGAGAAGAAGGTGGCGGACTACACCTCAGCGCTGCCGGAGCTGAAGGTGATGGTGTCGAGCGGCACAGTCCATCCCGATGCGCACCCTGGCAAGGAGCAGGAGGTATTTGCACTTGCTTGTTAGTTCCAGTATTTAGCTTGTAGATTTAGTTGCGTTGGTTAGATTGTGATTCATACGGTAGTACATATGGTTAAAGTAGTTCATTTGACGGATGGGTCGGGGTTTTCTGTATAGGGGGATTAGGGTTTTTGTACTAGGGTTTTTTGAATTACATTCTTTACAAAAATGCTAGATATATCTGTATGAGAGATAGGGATCTCTGTGCTTCAATGCTACACAGATGTATGCTTATTAGATTTTGTTTTTAATGCTACACATATTGGGGTTTTTAATGCTACAGACATCTATGCTTATTAGATTGGTCCCTATTAGATTTGTGCTTGAATGCTACGCAGATTGGGGTTTTGAATGCCATTTTCCCAAATGGAATCCATTGATTAAGAAGTTATTTGATTCATTAGTACATAAATTTGTCCATAATAAGTAGGTATATTAGCTCTATTGTTAAATGTGTGTGCATGATAATGGAAAATGCAAATAGGATCATACTATATTAGCCCTATGATCAATGTGTCATGTGTGCATATCTAAATTTTCAATTGGCTTCTGTATTTACTTGTGATGGATGTAATTGTATATTTAAGAGAATAATGGTTGGGGGGAAAGAGGAAGATGGACCTTACTGGGTTCAAGGACCCGTACGATCCAGGGTATGGTGACGACGAAGAGTATGAGGTCAACCTACTTGAAATTTAGATTGCTCATTTAGTTTCTTTGACATGGTGTATATGAATCTATAATGTATTAATGTAATTCATTTGTGTGTGCAGTATGTCTCTAGAGAAGATGTGGATGTGGACAATGGCAACATCACATCTTTCAAAGCGAACGAAGAGGAGAAGATCAGGGCCAAGGGAGATGGTTACTACTACAAAAGCAAGACCAACAATGGGCGCTGCCCCTATTGCACCACCAAGCCAAAGCCAAAGTCTGGCTTCTTCGCTCACCTTCTAGCTCATGCAGAAGATGTAGCTATCCACGGCGAGGACTGCAAGATTAGGGGGCAGCATGGTGCCCTTGCGAAAGACCTGACTCCCCTTCCCAAGTGATGTGATGATGTGTTTTACTTAATTTTGGTGAACTTTGTGTGTGAACTATCTATGGATGGTATGGCATTATGATGGTATGGCTATCTATATTGGGTATTTGTGTGTTTTTAAATTTGTCTGCTATGATTTGTTTCAGTGTTTATTTTTTGAGTTTAGGTGCTGCAATGATCACACATGCTATGATGGTATGGCTATCTATATAGTCCATCATATTATCAAATATTCCAATAACAGAGCAAAAAACAACATCCGAGAGGACAGTATTCCAATAACAGAGCAAAAAACAACATTCGACACGACTATAAATTAAAAAAATGCCAAAAAATGAGGTGATTTAGAGGAGGTAATAGAAATTTGAATATGAGAAATGTGCTCCAAATGAGCTCCTAGGCTAGGGTAAAGAGCCCCATTTGTAATCAAGTTTTTCGGGACCTACTCTAAATGAGCCAAATGTTTTTAATTAACACCTATTCAATCTATATAGTGTAGATTAAAAGTCTCACTATTTTTTGAATTAATATTCATATTTTTACATTTCTTTTGAAAAATATGCTTCAATATAAAAACTATTAAAGACACGTTTAAAATATGAAAAATGGAAAACTAAGTTCAGATCCTTCTTATTCACTTTGAAATAAAGCTTTGGTGGTTTTTTTGATTTTTCAAATGTTTTAAAAAATAGAAGGTATCCCTACCTTCTCTCCTTGAACTCTATGAAATGTTGTACGTGATAGCTCATATGTGTGAAGGTTTTCACATGAAAATGACCATAGACCAAGGTTATGATATTTGGTTGGTAACATGTCACATAAGACACATTGTGCGCATTCTTTATATATTTTTGATTTTTTCAAATTAATGGTGCTCATTTCACCATGATCGTCTGTCGGGACCCCGATCCTAAGTCATAAGAATCCAGCCTGTAACACATCACATCACTTTGCGGCCTCACGCACGGTAACTCCACGGCTACAACCTTACCTTAGCCGGGACTGTTTGCACCTTTTGGCTCACGTATGTGAATATGTCGCTAGCATTCAAATGACAGAGAACCCGGGCCGACATGACTAGTCATAGAACCCAAGTGGCACATCCGTACGGAAACAGGCATACGTAACCCAGCAATGCAGGTGTCGACCTCAAGCGTGTGTAGACGAGTCATAGCCAGCTACAAGGACTCCATTACATGGTGGGACATAAATGTCATCACTGCACATAGACGAGTCGTAGCAGGCTATAAGGACTCCATTACACTGCGAGACATTTCCCCGAAGGGACAGACACATCAGCAAAGAAGGATACATGCTGGTCAATCAATGTGTCCGGAGCAGTAGCAAGCTACCAAGGCTCGGTGGAAGCACAAAGAGGCAGTTTTCCGTAAAGAGTACTACTAAAGGCACATGACTATGTGTCGGATCTCATACATACCATTGCACGTCACACGTACGCACGACATGCCCGATATGCATAGATATAGGTATGGCATCACAACATAACCATACACAACACAACTTTTATTTAAGAGGCTCAGACGAGCCTTGCATAATATGTTCCTTCAAGTAGGGGTCACATGACCCGACACTCAAGTCATACAAACAAGTTCATACAAACCAAGCGGAAGCATAAAGCTGTCTGAGTACAGACAGTTGAAAGGGTAAAAAGGCACATGGCTTGACTATCTATAGCCCGCCACAGGGCATAAGGTCACAGCTAGGACACTAGCTATTCAGCATCGTCGACATCTAGATAGAACCCACCCGATGGGCCCTGAGTCTCATCTACAACATTAATTAAGCAAACATGAGTACAAACGTACTTAGCAAGTCTTTAAAGCAGACCTAGTCTATTTATGCTCATGTATCAACAAGGGGGAGTGGTGGAGTTTATGCAGCAATGCCAGCTTTGACTCATGGCTAACCTGTACTACACATATTAATTCTTTGTTCAAATTTTAGATAGCGTACACGAGTCCACTAACTCCACATCAATACACCACCATGGATTCACTTCCGTCATCGACGAGGGTGCCGTCCACGGTACTCACCCTTGTCTTGAGATTTTTATGAGTATCCATTAAATTATCCATGAACAGCATAAGTTCTCCAAGTAGTCCATATTCGAGGACGTGACTATTCGAACAGATTCATACCCTGCAGGGGTGTACTTCTTCACACATGTTCTCGCCACTTATTGATGTGTGCTCATAAAACCATGCACCTCGGCAACCTTCAAGCGGAAGCCCAACAAGGGATTCGGCCATGACCGTCAATCACACAAGACCTCTAGTCCAGGCTATCGCCTATTTGAGACAGAACCCGCACGGAAGTCCGACCAAAGTTTCCGCTATGGCCCCAAACGATGTGCGCAGGGTTCCCAAGCCCACCATTCAGGTGACCCTTGGTACACTGTGCCACTACCTTACGTGTCGTAACCCACCCCTAGGGTCAGCGCTACGCACGGCGTCTAGCATACTATAAACACCAGAAACTACTTGCAACACCTGGGCCAAGGACTAAGTGGTTGATAAGTCAAGCAGGATCATATTTCAGGGCCCAGCATGTGGTAGTAACTAAACTTGGATCACAAGCACGGAACTCAGTTCCTAAGAATGGTCCCAATGAGACAACCCGCTATGTACTCCTACATAGCCTCCCATCGCTACCTTTTACCAAATCGGGTGCATCATTAAGCTTATCACATCAGAACAATACCGTTTCACTCCAGTTCATCACCCAGATGAATCAGATCTGACACAACTCTAAGCATAGCAAGCATAGCAAGCATAGCAGGCAAAGTAGGTAAGCACATCATGGCTCAAGCATCTATCAAGTATGCTAGGTTGCAAGGTTTAGCTATTTACTGTGACAATGACAGGTCATGCAAAGGAATGGGTTCATCTACCGTACATGATAGACAATTAAATGTTTGTCCTAATGCAATAAATAAGAGCAGGAGCGAGAGAATGGGATGTTATGAGAACGATCAATGGGGTTGCTTGCCTTGCTAGAAATCTGGAAGGTATTCTCCTTCATTGGAATACTCGGGGGTATCCTCAAAAGCAGGGCCTACCGCAATGCAGATAAGTAACAATCAACACATGGCAAGTGCAGCAATATGATGCAAGATCATGACATGGCAACATGGATGGATGAGCTAATGCAACTATTATCCAAGTTAAATAAAGTAGTTTTGAATATAGGTTCAAAATCGTTCTCCCTTTCATATTCCATTTATTGACCTACTACTAAATGTCAATGTTCATCTACATAGGTTGCTCTAACATGCATGATAATAGATCCATTGGATTCATTGGATTTTTCTGGAAAAAATCATATATAAATTATTTCAATCTGAGTTATAGATTAATTTCTATGAATTTTCTAAGTTTAAAATAATTTCTGGAATTAATTTAATTCAGAAATTCTTTTATTGCATCAGCATGACGTCAGCTGGTCAACAACCCATTAACAGGTCAAACCTAACTAGTGGGGTCCATTGGTCAGTGACCTAGCCACTACAAGAAGCAATTAGCCACTAATTATTAATTATTTAGGAAAGGGGCCCGCTGGTGAGTGGGTCGTTAACTTAATTAATTCAGTTAATTAATTTTCTTAAACTAATTCTAATTAAACAAGACCCGGCCCCACTTGCTAGTTGACGCTGGGGTCAAAACCCCGTGGTCAACGCCGGCCGAACTCACCAGCGTTGAGCTGTCGGTGACTCCAGAGACGGCGGAGGGGTCAGGTTCCCTCCTCAGGTGTCCATTTCGCTGGCGGAAGGCACGAGGCGAGCCTATGCTCATGTGCGCATCCATCCCGACACCTCTCGGAGGCTGAGACGGTCGGAATCGATGCCGACGACAAGCTCGGCGGCTATTAGAGCTCGGGCGAGCACGGGTTCGTCGATCTAGGGCGCAAAAAGACTGGAGCTTGGAACCTACGGGCTCTATGGTGCCCCACAAGCTTGATGGTGGCCTTGGAAGGACCCGCTGGTCACCGGAGCAACGCCGGCGACGAGCTCGTGCGGCGGGGCACTTCGGGTGCCGACGAAACCGAGGCCTACAGAGGAGGAAATAGCCGGGGAAGAGAGGGGATCAATCCGGGGGCTCACTGCCAGCTCAGAGCCAACGATAGCTTGCTCGGGGAGGGCTCGGAGGCGGCGAATCGACGGCGGCGGTGCTCGGGCCCGAGGAGGAAGAAGGGGTCGGGGTTGTCGCTCCAGGGGCTTTGGCGGCGCATGGCTCGGTGCAGGGATCGGGGACGATGAGGTGGAGCTTCTGGTGGGCTCAGGGGGGGGGGGCGGAAGCAGCTACGGCTACGACAGCGAGCGAGCGGAGGCGACGGCCATGGCAGATTAGAGGAGAGAGGAGAGGCAGGGGCGAATGAGCGAGAGAGAGAGTGATGGGGACGGCAGCGGCGTCCTCATCCGCTCGCTAGTGCGACGGGGGAGGCAGACACGCAGGGAGCTGCGTGTCAGCTCTGGCGCAAGCTCACGGCAGACACGCGCTCGTCCTCCTGGGCGCCAGGAGGACGACGACCCCCCTCGGCCAGGTGGGCTGGCCTGGCCTGGGCTGAGGTAGGCTTCCTTCCTTTCTTTAAATTCTAGTTTTTCTTTTTCTTTTCTAACATTTGTTTTATTTTTATTTAGGCACAAATGCTAGGTACAAAATACTCCAAATATTTTATAGAGCTTACTTTGAATATTTCAAACCTCTACAAAAAGTTTCAGAATATTTTGAATACTGAAATAAATATAATGCTTTATTTGGCATTTTCAGTAGCTTTAATATTTATTTTTGAAATGCTAGATAGATTCAAACATTTAGAATGACCCCTGATATATTTATGTCCTCATTTATCAGACATAGGGGACATTTTTATGGCCATTTTGGATTTGTTGATTTTTCACAACTATTGAATTGGTTTTATTTGAGTGAGGTGTGAGTGTTTCTGTTAATCCCCATTTCAATATTGATGCAAAAAGTGAAAACATGATGCACACACATGCTAACCTAAGTAAGCTAACTAGGGATGTGACATCGTGCCAGCTAGGGATTTTTTTTTGAAAATGTATGTATACCATGTTTAGTATTTTTCCTAGTTAGTGTGTCTTATAAAACGACGAACGCCTTTTTATGTTCCATATTTTTTCGATTTTTTTAAATTAATTATGCTCAGTCAAAGCCTTGGAAACCCCATTGACAAGCTCAAAACCCCTTTAAACCCCTGATACGTCCATTTTGCATCATGCTTTTATATTGATATTTATTGCATTATGGCTTGTTATTACACGTTATGGTACAATACTTATGCCTTTTCTCTCTTATTTTAGAAGGTTTACATGAAGAGGGAGAATGCGGGCAGCTGGAATTCTGGACTGGGAAAGGAGCAAATTTGAGATACCTATTATACACAACTCCAAAAGTCCTGAAAATTTATGGAGATTTTTTTTGGAATATATAAAAAATACTGGGCGAAACAGATACCAGAGGGGGCCACCGGGAGGTGACAAGCCTGTCAGGCGTGGCCACCCCCCTTGCCCCGCCTAGCAGGCTTGTGGCCCACCTGGTAGGCCCCCGATGCCCATATTCTGCTATATGGAGGGTTTTGACCTGGAAAACATTCAGAAGAGACCTTTCGGGACGAAGCGCCACCGTCTCGAGGCGGAACTTGGGCAGAACCAATCTAGAGCTCCGGCAGGGCTGTTGTGTCGAGGAAACTTCCCTACTGTAGGGGGAAATCAAAGCCATCGTTACCACCAAAGATCCTCTCATTGAGAGGGGGTCAATCTCCATCAACATCTTCACAAGCACCGTCTCCTCTCCAAACCCTAGTTCATCTCTTGTATCAGATCTTTGTCTCAAACCTCATATTGGTACCTCTAGGTTGATAGTAGTGTTAATTACTCCTTGTAGTTGATGCTAGTTGGTTTACTTGGTGGAAGATCATATGTTCAGATCCTTTATGATAATTAATACTCCTCTGATTATGAACATGAAGAAGTTTTGCGAGTAGTTATGTTTGTTCCTGAGGACATGGGATAAGTCTTGTTATAAGTAATCATGTGAATTTGGTATTCGTTCGATATTTTGATGAGATGTATGTTGTCTCTCCTCTAGTGGTGTTATGTGAATGTTGAATACATAACACTTCACCATTATTTGGTCCTAGGGGAAGGCATTGGGAAGTAATAAGTAGATGATGGGTTGCTAGAGTGACAGAATCTTAAACCCTAGTTTATGCGTTGCTCCGTAAGGGGCTGATTTGGATCCACACGTTTCATGCTATGGTTAGATTTATCTTAATTCTTCTTTCCTAGTTGCGGATGCTTGCGAGAGGGGTTAATCATAACTGGGAGTTTTTCCCAAGTAATGGCGGCACCCAAGCACCGGTCCACCCACATATCAAATTGTCAAAGTAACGAACGCGAATGAAATGAGCATGATGAAAACTAGTTTGACAGAAATTCCCATGTGTCCTCGAGAGTGCTTTGCTTTAAATAAGAGTTTGTCCAAGCCTATCCTTTGCTACAAAAAGGATTGGTATACCTTGCTGCACCTTTGCTACACTCGTTGGGAGTTATCCTATCACAAAACTATCCATTATCGATAATTTCAGTGCTTGCAGAGAATACCTTACTGGAAACCGCTTGTCATTTCCTTCTGCTCCTCGTTGGGTTCAACACTCTTACTTATCGAAAGGACTACGATAGCTCCCCTATACTTTTGGGTCATCAAGACTCTTTTCTGGCACCGTTTCCGGGGAGTGAAGCGCCTTTGGTAAGTGGAATCAGGTAAGGAAAAATTTATATAGTGTGCTGAAATTTACTGTCACTTGTCACTATGGAAATTAATCCTTTCAGGGGCTTGTTCGGGGTATCTTCACCTCGAACGGGAACACAAAGAGTTGTCCCTCAACCTAATGAACCAACTTAAAATATTTATTATGAAATTCCTTCGGGTATGATAGAGAAATTGCTGGCTAATCCTTATGCAGGAGATGGAACACTAGATCCTGATTTGCATCTAATCTATGTGGATGATGTTTGTGGATTATTTAAGCTTGGAGGTCTACCCGAGGATCACGTCAGGAAGAAGGTGTTTCCTTTATCTTTGAAGTACAAGGCATTGACATTGTATATGCTATCTGATGATA
This sequence comes from Hordeum marinum, assembly GCA_022496015.1. Taxonomy (NCBI): domain Eukaryota; kingdom Viridiplantae; phylum Streptophyta; class Magnoliopsida; order Poales; family Poaceae; genus Hordeum; species Hordeum marinum. Next base: position 300,173,552 of record CM039672.1, on the reverse strand, counting down.
TTGGATCATGGAGCTACAATCAATTGAAAATGGAATTTCATCAGAAGTTCTACCCTGTGCATCTAGTTCATCGTGATCGGAAATATATTTATAATTATTGGCCTCGTAAAGGATAAAGAATCAATCAAGCTTGGGGGAGTCTTAAGTCAATGTTATATTCATGCCCCAATCATGAGCTCTTGAGAGATATTATTATTCAGAATTTTTATGCTCCGCTTTCTGATAATGGTCAATCCCTGCTCGATACTTCTTGTGTTGGTTCCTATATGAAGAAAGATATTGACTTCAAATGGAATTTATTGGAAAGAATTAAACACAATTCTGAAGATTGGGAACTTGACGAAGGTAATGAGTCGGGTATGAACTTTAAGTTTGATTGTGTTAAATCCTTCGTAGACACCGATACTTTCCGCGAATTTAGCACTAAATATGGACTTGACTCTGAGATAGTAGCTTCTTTTGTGAATATTTTGCTGCTCATGTGGATCTCCCTAAGGAGAAGTGGTTTAAATATCATCCTCCAATTGAAGTGAATGTAGTTGAACCTATTAAAGTTGAAGAGAAAACTATTACTTATAATGTTGATCCTGTTATTCCCGCTGCCTACATTGAAAGACCACCTTTCCCTGTTAGAATTAAAGTTGAACGTAGTATTGCTATGGTTAAGGATCTCTTGGTTGATAATATTGATGGTCATGTTATTCAATTTTGTGATGAAGCCGCTAGAATTGCTAAACCTCATCCTAAAGATAAACATAGTCCCATTGTTGGCACACTTGTTGTTTCTGTTAAAATAGGAGATCATTGTTATCATGGCTTATGTGATATGGGTGCTAGTGTGAGTGCAATTCCCTTTTCCTTATATAAAGAGATTATGAATGATATTGCACCAGCTGAGTTATAGGAAATTGATGTTACAACTAAGCTTGCTAATAGAGACACTATATCACCAGTTGAGATTATTAGAGATGTTGAAGTCTTGTGTGGGAAAATAAAATATCCTACCGATTTTGTTGTTCTTGGCTCCCCACAAGATGATTTTTGTCCCCTTATATTTGGTAGACCCTTCCTGGATACCATTAATGCCAGGATAGATTGTCAGAAGGAAACGGTTACCGTAAGTTTTGGGGATACGTCTTATGAGTTTAATTTCTCTAAATTTTGTAGACAACCCCATGATAAATAATTGCCTAGTAATGATGAAATTATTGGTCTGGCTTCTATTGATGTGCCTCCTACTGATCCTTTCGAGCAATATTTGCTAGACCATGAAAATGACATGCATATGAATGAAAGGAATGAAATAGATAAGATTTTCTTTGATCAACAACCTATTCTAAAACACAACTTGCCTATTGAAATACATGGGGATCCTCCTCCACCCAAGGGTGATCCCATGTTTGAGCCTAAACAATTACCAGATACTCTGAAATATGATTATCTTGATGAAAATAAGATGTATCCTATTATTATTAGTGCTAACCTTTCAGAGCATGAAGAACAAAGATTATTGAAAACTCTGAGGAAGCACCGTTCTGCTATTGGATATACTCTTGATGATCTTAAGGGTATTAGTCCCACTCTATGTCAGCACAAAATTAAAATGGAGCTTGATGCTCAACCAGTTGTTGATCACCAATGACGGTTGAATCCTAAAATGAAGGAAGTAGTAAGAAATGAAATGTTAAAGCTTCTAGAGGCAGGTATCATTTACCCTATTGCTGATACACTACTGGAATCTAGGAATTTGCCGTCCGCCAGTTCTTTGCCGTCTATTGGCGGATGACAAAGAACGTCTTTGCCTTCAGCTGGCAAAAAGCTGACGGCAAAATATAGTCTGACAGCAAATATGTTGTTTTTCATCTGCTAGCTCTTTGCCGTCTGCCAGTGGACAACAAAGGGACCAAAGGCAGATGTCAAAGAGCCTAGCTGGGCCCCACTGGGCCATGAAGCTGGTTAGGTCAAATGGATGCCACCTTTGCCGTCCGCCGATTCTTTGTCGTCCGCCTTTGGTCCCTTTGCCATCCGCTAGCGAACGACGAAGAAGACGCCTGGCTAATGGTCATTAGCCCCCGGCCCACCCCGGTCGTAGCCGACCCCCCCTCTCTCTGCATCTCTCTCATCCCCGCAGCTCCACCAGTCGCCCCTCACCCATCGCCACCCCTCACCGGCCGCCCCGCCGCCCCTCACCGGCCGCCACCCAAACCCTCCGCCCCTCACCCGCCACCACCGTCACCTGCCGCCCCTCACCCCGCCGCCACCATCACTGGCCGCCCCGCCCCGCTCCCCGGCCCCTACACTCGCCCCTCCCCGACGAGCTCCCCCGCTGCCCCTCCCAAACGACCTGCCCCACCGCCCCGCTCTTCGAACCCTGTGCCCACCCCTTCCCCGACAACCTGGGAGTGGCCCCAACACTGCCCCACCGCCCGGCCGCCGGAGCAAGCCGCGGCTCTGGCCCCCTCTCCGCAGCCTTCCTCCCCCTACGCCGGCCCTCCTCCACCACCGCGTCGACCCTCCTACACCACCGCACCAACCCTCCACCACCGGCCCTCAAGGTGATTTTTTTTCATTTTTTTCTGTTTTTTACTGTTTGGTTTAGATTAATTAGTGTTTGGTTTAGGTTAGGGCTTGGTTTAGTTTAGGTTTAGATAATTAGAAGAAGAAGATGGAAGATGAAAAAAACTAACAAGAAAAGACAATTAAGGAGAAGAAGAGGAAAAAGGAAAAGGGAAGAATAGGAAAAAGGAAAAGAAGGTAGAAGAAGAGGAGGAGGAGGAGGAGGAGGATAGGAAAGAGAGGGCCAGGGTGGCCTGTCGGCGGAGGGCATACCTCGGCGTCGATGGAACCCTAAATTTCAACTTGGCGGTGGCATCGTATTTTAAATATTTAGTTAGGTTGACAGAAAAAAATGCTACGTTACTCATCTTTGGATTTCAATGTGCAGTTGTTTCGTCGCTACGAGGGTCTGCTTTTTGATGACCTCCCTGTGTGTTTGATGAGCTCCCCTGCGTTCGTGGTTGAGCACACATCTCCTCCCCCCTTAATTTGCTTTGTTCCGGTCTTCGTGCCGATGAAACTTGCTAGCTATAGATGTCTTGAATCATCAATATGCGTGACCACTATGCGTCTCCTATTCGGAAGGGATACATCTATAAATATGCATGCATTTGCAAATTTATAATTGTGATTCTTTCGAATTGTCCAACGTTATCCATGGACAGCCCGAGTATGCGTAGATTGGGTTCGTTTTCCCATATGCTCTGCTCCGGATCCGATGCAGAATTTCGTCAGTGCCTCCCTGTTGTTCTCCGGGTACACATCCTCTCTGCTTATTGCCGAGACATGTATCAGGAGAACAGCCGGGAGGTGCTGCCAAAATTCTGTGTCGGATCTGGAGCAGAGCATGGGAAAACGAACCCAGTCTACACATACTCGGGTGGGATTAGGACCTATCTCTACCTATTAGCGTGTAGGTTGCATGGACGTAATAAAACTGACAAACTTGATTACGGAATGAATATAGATGATGAATTATATATATATATTTCTTGTGTGTTTAGTAGGTAGGCAAGATGAGTGATCGTGCTTGGATGTACACTAGTCACCCTAGTCAGAAAGACATGACCAATGAATGGTTAACAAAAACCAGGGGGGCTTTGAGAGCCGCATTTGCAAATGGCCAGCAAAAAACATGGTGCCCCTGTCCCAAATGCGACAATATTAGAAGGCAGACAAAGTTTGAAATGGGTAAACACATGCAGAAGTGGGGTTTTACCCCTAATTATACGGTGTGGACTTTTCATGGTGAGTCTGACCAACGTGCCAGAGCTGAGGTGGTTCATCATCGCACCGATGAGCATGGTACCGGGATCGAATACATGGTGCAAGACTTTGATCATACTCAGGATTCGGACGATGAGATGGAGGAATCTGCAAAGGCCTTCTATGAAATGTTGGAGTCTTCAAAACATCCTATCCATGAGCACACCGAGCTTTGTCAGCGGGATGCCATCGCGCAAGTAATGGATCTAAAGGCTCAATTCAACCTAGGCAGAGAATGCTACGACACGATGATGACGATATTTGGACGCTTTCTACCCAAAGGCCATGTACTCCCTGCAAATCTATACCAGTCAAACAAAATCCTCCGTGTACTTAAGATGCCCTATGAGAAGATACATGCCTGTGAGAATGGATGTGCCTTATTTAGGCTTGAGTATGCGGCCTTGAACTATTGCCCCATTTGCAATTCTTCCAGGTATATTGTGGTAGACAACGGTATGGGTGAGAAGATTCAGACCAAAATCCCCATTAATGTTCTTCGGTATCTGCCAATCATACCAAGACTTCAACACCTTTTCATGGTCGAAGAGACGACCAGACAGATGACATGGCACAAATTGGGCAAAAGAACCGAACTAGATGTGGATGGGAACAAGATGTTGGTACACACTTCAGATGCTTTTGCGTGGAAGCACTTCGATGCATTACATAAGGATAAATCGGCAGATCGAAGGCATCCTCGAGTTGCCATCAGCATGGATGGGTTCAATGTGTATGGTATCGGCGAAGGAGGTACCGAGTATTATGGAAGAGTTGAAGCAATTTATGAACTTCTATTCTATGGTGAAAACCCACCGACCGTCGTAGTCTTCAAATGTTATTGGTTTCGTCCGAAGGAGACTAGAAGGACTCATCAACATATAGGGCTAGTCGAAATCAACCAAAGCACCCATTTAGATGTTCCCGATGTCTATTTTACGGCTCAACAAGCGGCACAAGTTTTCTATCTACCGTGGGCCTTCCAAACTGATCCAAATCTGAAAGGTTGGGATGTCGTTTATGAAGTGCCGCCAAGTTTTAGACCACCTACCCTCAATGAAGAGGATTAGGAACCTCACATTAACCCAGACGCATATGAAGGAGAATTCTTCCAAGAAACACGTATGTCCAAAAAATGTTTCAAGAACCGCTCTACTTCACCCCTGAACATTGAAGTAGACAGCAACGGTGAGTCCGTCTTAACCCCTGAGCTAGAACAGGAAGAGCCGGAAGAAGAAGAGGTTACTGTTGCGGATGACTTGTCACTTCTTGACCGATTACATAATGGAGGCCTTCCACATGTTCTTCCTGATAGTGATGCTGATGATGCATTTATTGATGATAGTGATGATCATGATGCATTTATTGATCCCGAAGCATATATAGACGATCAAGATTATTATTAGTTCATGTCAGGTATTCAACTATTATTATATACATATATATATATATAAATTACTACTCATGTTGGTATTTATGATGATGATACACTTAAATTATATACATTTTATTACTCATGTTGGTATTTATGTTGTACTAATTTCATTTGCTCTTTGTCATGGCAGGTGTTGAAAGATGGTGGGAAAGGGTCGAGAGCACTCCGAGGCTCCTTCTTCGTCGTCGGGTGGTGGGATGGGTACTCCCATTCCTTCCCCATCTCTCCAGAGAGCGTTGCTCTCTACTCTACAAGGAGTGGCCGCTTCTTCGACGACGCGCGGCCCCCGTGAGAGGAGGTCGACCCCCCGCGAAGAAGAGAGCTACTAAAGGTACACATGGCACCCGCGGGAGAGGTAGGGTGGCTGCCATGCCTTCCTTGCCGCCACCCCTAGCTGATTCACCTGAGCACAGGACTGCTAGCGTGGACCCATCTGAGGTGGAGGCTACACGGACTCCGGTTCATGAACCTTAGGTCAACAAGCCTCAGGTCGACGAGACTTGTGTCCCAGAGGCTTCGTTCTAGGAGACTCCGGAGCAAAGCAGGGATGAGGGTACATCCCAAGAGACCCAGTGGGATACCTGGCCTGATCTGGGTCAGCTGGAGCAAAGTGGCCATGCTGATAGCGATGAGGAGCTAGGTGAAGGGGCACCGTCTATCAACGTGGTAGTACGGGGCTCCTGCTCGTGCCAGCGACCCGTGAGCAGAGGTGGTCTATTCAGCCAAGTGGGGAGAAGTAAGTTCATTTACTCGTATTTAACCTTTTGCCTTCACGTTTTCTCAAATATCTAATGTGTTGGCTTTAATTTGTCATACTGCAGTGGTTGGATTGTTGCCAAGGGTGTATGCAAGCCCAACAGCGTCCTTGGTGTGCTTTGCCGGAAAAACTTCCCGGGGTTTTTTACGTTGCCCGGTCGGGGTCGAGAGGTAGGAATGACCTGGGAGCACTACTTGGGTGCCTCGGCCCCGCCGGAGGTGGAGTTCGATGGTGTTTTGTGCCACACGAGGGCCGACATGGTGATCAGATAGTTCTAGGTAATTTCTCCTTTACACAATTAAAAATCAACAATAACTAGTTATTGTACTAATCAGTGTTGTCTCGTTTGCAAAGGTATTCGAAACCGAATGCCGCTGCCTACTTCAAAACTGGCGGCACGAGGCTCGGGTGCAGGCTGTTCGAGACTACTACGCCTCGCAGCGTATTAGGAAGGGAAAGGGGAAGTGTCGTGATTCTAAGATGGAGAAGGAGCATTACATGAAGGTAATTACATATTATTAAGGCCATGTAGTTAGTTTCCTTGATTTGATTCTTACGCGTAGTGCTCAAATTTCTCTTTATTGACTTAGGTGCCCCCGAGATGGTGTGTGGATAAGATGGATTGTTGGGAAGCCTTGGTGGATCAGTGGTGCTCCGAAAAGTGGGAGGCCAGCCACAACACTTTGAAGGATAGGCATCGCAAAATTGTTGGTGTGGCACACCATCAAGGGAGCGTCAACTTAAATGAGTTTGGTGAGAACTAGGTATGTGGTTTGCTTCATGACTCATGCAATTCATTCTTATTGCTAGCTTTAGCCCTTTACTAATACTTTTTTCCTCTCTCCCTCTTTTAGGCGCGTCACAATAAGACGGAGGTGCCGGAGATGTACATCCTCTATGCGATGGCCCATACTGCCTCGTACAAGAAGGTCAAGGCATTCTCTGAGTCTGACCTCGATCATCCCGAAAAATTCACCAACATCTCCTCCGACCACACGTTCATGAAGTACGGATATCACGGGAACACGAGGAAAGGGGAGGACTTTAACCTGACCTAGGGGCCTATTGATCCAGAGCTGGTGATGATAGCTGGCAACAGGAGGCCCCATGGTTCGATCGCCATTGGAGACGGCCTTATATGTTGTCCTAGCACTCTCCGGCAGATAAAGGCACGCCAAAAGAGCTCCTGTCGTGAGATAACACCTCGTCCACGGCCAGCCGAGCTCGCCATCGAGGTGAGTTTAGTGGACTCAGCTATCTTTCCGCATTACGTTGTGTGTGCGAACCAATATGATTACAATGCTAACAATGAGTTGTCTTGTAGGCTGCTACTCTGAAAGAGAGAGAGGCAACGTAGACACTTTTGGCAGCGAAGGATAAGGAGATGAAGGAGTTGGAGGAGAGGATGGCTGCGTTAATGGAGACGGAGAGGGCACAGAACGATGCATCTAACAAGGCCATGTACAAGCTCTTCATGGTAAGTTTCTTCTTCATATTTGTCAAATCTTGCATTTTAATGGTCGTTCCATTAATAAATAATAGTTTGACTTGTCGAAACCAAATATACAGTCTATGTGCGAGAAGACTGGCCATGTCCCTCCGGTGATGCCAGTCATTAACATGGCAGGGACGGTGTGTTTCATTTCAATGCAGTGATCTTTTGAGTGTCATCATGATAACGACACATTGCAAATGATGTTTGGTGCTGAATATCTCCCGAAACGCATCGCACGACCCTTCTATAGGGGAACCTTCTCTAGGTGAAACAAGCCAGAACCACCGTGCTTCACCTCCGTGCTCACAAGAATGGTATGTTTTCTGGTTTTTGCTTAACAACCACATAATGATGGTTACTTACCTTACCTTACCTCCAAAATGACATATTTTACCCAAGTTAGCTCTAGAATGACCAATACTTAGCTTAGTTTCCTCCTAAATGACATAATAAGCTTAGGTAGCTCCAAACTTACATAATAAGCTTAGTTAGCTCCAAAATGACCTATGTTACCCAAGTTAGCTATAAAATGATCTATAATTAGCTTAGTTAGCTTCAAAATGGCATAATAAGCATAGATAGCTCCTACATGACCTATTTTCACCTAAGTTAGCTCTAAAATGACATATATTTAGCTTATTTTCCTCCTAAATGGCATAGTAAGCTAAATTAGCTCCTAAATGGCCTATTTTATCAAAAATATCCTATACTTAGAATTAGTTCTCCCCTAAATGACATAATAAGCTTACCTATCTCCAAAATGGCCTATTTTACCTAGATTAGCTATTAAATGACCTATACTTAGCTTACTTAGCTCCAAACTGGCATAATAAGCATAGTTAGCTCCTAATTGACCTATTTTTACCCGAATTAGCTCTAAAATGACATATATTTCGCTTAGTTTCCTCCTAAATGACATAGTAAGCTGAATTAGCTCCTAAATGGCCTATTTTATCAAAAATGTCCTATATTTAGCTTAGTTCTCTCCTAAATGACATAATAAGCTTAATTAGCTCCAAAATGGTCTATTTTACCTAGCTTAGCTATTAAATGGCCTATACTTAGCTTACTTAGCTCCAAAATGGCATAATAGGCATATGTAGCTCCTAAGTGACCTATTTTTACCTAAGTTAGCTCAAAAATGACATATATTTAGCTTAGTTTCCTCCTAGATGACATAGTAAGCTGAATTACTCCTAAATGGCCTATTTGATGAAAAATGGCCTATATTTAGCTTAGTTCTCTCCTAAATGACATAATAAGCTTACCTAGCTCCAAAATGGCCTATTTTACCTAGCTTAGCTATTAAATGACTTATACTTATCTTACTTAGCTCCAAAATGGCATAATAAGCATAGTTAGCTCCTAAGTGACCTATTTTTACCTAAGTTAGATCTAAAGTGACATATACTTAGCTTAATTTCCTCCTAAATGACATAGTAAGTTGAATTAGCTCCTAAATGGCCTATTTTATGAAAAATGTATTATATTTGGCTTAGTTCTCTCCTAAATATCATAATGAGCTTACCTAGCTCCAAAATTACCTATTTTAATTAGCCTAGCTATTAAATTACCTATACTTAGTTTACTTAGCTCCAAAATGGCATAATAAGCATAGTTAGCTCCTAAGTGACCTATTTTTACCTAAGTTAGCTCTAAAATGACATATATTTAGCTTAGTTTCCTCCTAAATGACATACTAAGCTGAATTAGCTCCTAAATGGTCTATTTTATCAAAAATGTCCTATATTAAGCTTAGTTTTCTCCTAAATGACATCATAAGCTTACCTAGCTCCAAAATGGCCTATTTTACCTAGCTTAGCTATTAAATGACCTATACTTAGCTCCAAAATGGCATAATAAGCATAGTTAGCTCCTAAGTGACCTATTTTTACCTAAGTTAGCTCTAAAATGACATATATTTAGCTTAGCTTCCTCCTAAATGACATAGTAAGCTGAATTAGCTCCTAAATTGCCTATTTTATCAAAAATGACCTATATTTAGCTTAGTTCTCTCCTAAATGACATAATAAGCTTACCTAGCTCCAAAATGGCCTATTTTACCTAGCTTAGCTATTGAATGACCTATACTTAGCTTACGTAGCTCCAAAATGGCATAATAAGCATAGTTAGCTCCTAAGTGACCTATTTTTACCTTCGCTTCTTCATCTAGTGTTCTTCTAATTTTGGAGCTTCCCATTTTGCAGATTACATTCACTTCATGGAAGTTTGCATTGATGGAGTTATTGGGTTACTTGTATTTTTTATTTTGTATCGATGAACAATGTGACACTTACTACATATGTATATGAAACTATGTATGTATGGATGAAACTATTGTAATATGCTTGGGTACGGATGAAACTTTCATAATATGTATGGATGAAACTTATTTGAATATGGTTATCAGTATGGCAACATATTTATTCCTGTGAAATATATATATATATATATATGTCATATTTCTGTGAAAATGGATTTAATAAAAAAAGGAAAAAGGCCTTACTCTTTGTTGTCGGTGGGCAGACGGTGAAGGGGGACCCCAGGGATAAATGGGCTCACTCTTTGCCGTTGGCCCATCGACGGCAAAGGGGTCAGCAAGGCAGACGACAAAGGGTAGGGGCCCAAGGTCGACGGCAAAAGGGGACCCCAGGGGCAAAGGGACTTACCCTTTGCCGTCTGCCCACCGACGACAAAGGGGGGCCTAAGGCCGATGGCAAAGAACTACCGTTAACACTTGACGGTCGTAGCCCCTGGGTCTGCCGCCCAAACTCTTTTTCGTCCACTCCCCCACGGCAAAGATTCTTAGCCGCCCGTGGTCCTGAGGCAGACGACAAAGGACCGCTTTACCAGGATTTTTGTTGTCTGCTGACGGACGGCAAAAGCCTTTGTCATCTGTTGTCCTTCCCTTTGCTGTCAGCCATGGCCAACGGCAAATTACTTGATTCCTGTAGTGATAGTAGATGGGTTAGTCCCGTTCATTGTGTCCCTAAGAAAGGAGGTATTACCGTAGTTCCTAATGATAAAAATGAATTGATCCCGTAGAGAATTGTTATAGGATATAGAATGGTAATTGATTTTAGGAAATTGAATAAAGCTACTAGAAAAGATCATTACCCTCTACCTTTTATTGATCAAATGCTAGAAAGATTATCAAAACACATAGATTTTTGCTTTCTAGATGGTTATTCTAGTTTCTCTCAAATACCTATGTCAAAAGAGGACCAAGAGAAGACAACCTTTACCTGTCGTTTTGGTACCTTTGCTTATAGACGTATGCCTTTCGGTTTATGAAATGCACCTGTTACCTTTCAAATATGTATGACTGCTATATTCTTTGATTTTTGTGAAAGGATTGTTGAGGTTTTCATGGATGATTTTTCCATTTACGGAACTTCTTTTGATGATTGTTTGAGCAACCTTGATCGAGTTTTGCAAAGATGTGAATAAACTAATCTTTTCTTGAATTGGGAGAAGTGCCACTTTATGGTGAATGAAGGCATCATCTTGGGACATAAAATTTCCGAAAGAGGTATGGAAGTTGACAAGGCTAAATTTGATGCTATTGAAAAAATGTGTGTCCTACAGATATCAGAGGTATAAGAATTTTCCTTGGTCATGCTGGTTTCTATAGGAGATTTATTAAAGACTTCTCTAAGATTTCTAGGCCGATCACAATCTCTTGTAAAAAGATGGTCCATTCGTTTTTGGTGATGATTGTGTAGAAGCTTTTGAAATACTTAAGAATGTCTTGATTTCTGCACCTTTTGTTCAAGCACCTGATTGGAACCTACCCTTTGAAATCATGTGTGATGCTAGTGATTATGCCATTGTTGCTGTCCTAGGACAAAGAGTTGATAAGAAATTAAATGTTATTCATTCTGCTAGCAAAACTCTAGACAGTGCTCACAGAAACTATGCTACTACTGAAAAAGAATTTTTAGCAGTTGTGTTCGCTTGTGATAAGCTTAAACCCTATATTGTTGATTCTAAAGTAACTATTCACACTGATCATGCTGCTATTAAATATCTTATGGAAAAGAAAGATGCTAAACCTAGACTTATCGGGTGAGTTCTTCTGCTACAAGAATTTGATTTGCATATTGTTGATAGAAAGGGTGCTGATAACCCCGTAGTAGATAACTTGTCTAGGTTAGAGAATGTCCTTGATGACCCACTACCTATTGATGATAGCTTTCCTGATGAACAATTGGCTGTCATAAATGCTTCTCGTAATGCTCCTTGGTAAGATGATTATGTAATTACATTGCCGCTGAATTTATACCGCCTAGTTTCACATACCAACAAAAGAAAAAGCTTTCTATGATTTAAGACATTACTTCTGGGATGACCCACACCTTTACAAAGAAGGAGTAGATGGTGTTATTAGACATTGTGTACCTGAGCATGAACAAGAACAGATCCTATAGAAGTGTCATTCCGAGGCCTACGGAGGACACCATGCTGGTGATAGAACTGCACACAAGGTATTACAATCTGGTTTTTATTTGCCTACTCTCTTTAAGGATGCTCGTAAGTTTGTCTTGTTATGTGATGAATGTCAAAGAATGGGAAATATTAGTAGACGTCAGGAAAAGCCTATGAATTACTCTCTTGTTATTGAACCATTTGATATATGGGGTTTTGATTATATGGGACCTTTTCCAACGTCCAACGGGTATACTAATATTTTAGTTGTTGTTGACTATGTTACTAAGTGGGTAGAAGCTATTCCAACTAGTAGTGCTGATCATAACACCTCTATTAAGATGCCTAAAGAAAAAAAATTCCCTAGATTTGGAGTCCCTAGATATTAAATGGCTGATGGTGGTTAACATTTTATTCATGGTGCTTTCCGTAAATTGCTTGCTAAGTATGATGTTAACCATAGAATTGCATCTCCTTATAATCCTCAGTATAGTGGTCAAGTAGAATTAAGCAATAAGGAAATTAAACTGATCTTGCAAAAAACAGTTAATAGATCCAAGAAGATTTGGTCTAACAAAATTGATGATGCATTATCAGCTTATCGAACCGCCTATAGGAACTCTATGGGTATGTCTCCGTATAAAATGGTTTATGGTAAAGCATGTCACTTACCTCTAGAGCTAGAGAACAAAGCTTATTGGGCAATCAAATAGCTCAACTAGGTTTTCAAACTTGCTGCTGAGAAGAGGTTATTTGATATTAGCTCACTTGATGAATGGAGAACCCAGGCCTATGAGAATGCCAAGTTGTTTAAAGAAAAAGTTAAAATATGGCATGATAAAATAATACAAAAGCGTGAATTCAATGTAGGTGATCATGTCTTGCTATACAATTCTAGGTTAAGATTTTTTGCAGGAAAACTTCTCGCTAAATGGAAAGGGCCTTACATTGTTAAGGAAGTATATCGTTCCGGTGCCATCAAGATCAACAACGCCGAAGGCACAAATCCGAAGGTGGTAAACAGGCAAAGAATCAAACATTATATGTCAGGTACTCCTATTAATGTTGAAATCCGTGTTATCAATACCATAACTCTGGAAGAGCATATCAGGGAGACCTACCGGAAAGTTTTAGACTCCGAAAAGGAATAGGTACGTGGTACGGTAAGTAAACCAACTCCGAAACTTTCCCACTAGCAATTTTACTCAGTTTTGGAATATTTAAAAAATTAGGAAAATAATAAGTAGTCCGAAGGACGCACGGGGAGGCGACAAGCCTGCAGGCGCGGCCACCCCTGGCCACGCCTAGGGGGCTTCTCACCACCCCGTGCGCCCTCTGGATTCCATTTTCTTGTGGTACACCCCTTCGGGTCGGCAAAAATTCATTATATAATCTCCCGAAGTTCTGCACTTTCGTATCACGACAATACCTCCTATTTTCGTTTTGAGTTGTTTCTGCAGCAGATTTAGAGCAAGATGTCGTCCCAAGAGTCCGATGGGGAGAGCTACATATCCCATTATCTTGCCAATCCCAAGCTCTATGGGGACCTAGATCCTTATGGATTATACTTGGGGAGGAACAAGAAGACAAGTACAGAGAAGAAAGCTCAGATGAAGAGGAGACTCCATGCCTCAACTAGGAGACATGCACGGGGAGTTTGGGAAATCAAGCCTCCCAAACGCAAGAACAAAACCCAAAGTTCTATTTATTCCTTCTCGTTTTCTGTAGGAGAGTAAAGAAGAATTATGTCAAAGGATATTGAAGCTTGAGCAGGAAGTAGATGACCTGAGGAAACAAAATTTCATGCTTAAGAGGAAATTGGACAAGCTTCCAACCTCATCATCCATTCCACCACCATCACCTCCGAGGGACACCTAAGCACATGGGTATGGGCATTCCCTTTCGCTTGTGCCAAGCTTGGGGGAGGTGCCCCGGTATCATATCACCATCACACCTTTTTCCTTTTTGGTTTTTCTTGTTTTTCTTAGTTTGATCCTTTTTTTTATTTTTTTTGATCTAGTAGAATGAAATTTTAGTACGATCTACCTTTTAGTTTTTGCTTTTGCTCCCCTTATATATGTAAGCAAGTCCGAGAGTTATATAATAAAAGTAGTTTTGATGAGAGGGCATAGCTAGATTACTATGCTCTTGAGAGTAATGAATAAAGAATAATATAATAAAAGCAAAGAGTTTACATAATGATCTTATGGGGAGTGATGACTTCACATATAAAAAGTATGTCGATTGAAATTTGTTGGGAGTTAACAAACATAGTAATTGGTCATTGGTGCAATTGAAAAGGAAGTGATAAATAAAGAGAGATTCACATATAAATATAGTAATCTTGGGTATCTTTTATGATTGTGACCACTCATTAAAATATTATGTGCCACGAAGTTGATGTTGAACAAGGAAGACAACACAACGGGTTGTGTTTGCTTGCCTCCGGACAGATGTTATATGGTTTTAGATCCTCCAACATGTAGTGCTTGCTTCCACCTCATATTAGTCAAAACTTCCACACCAAGTAGAGATACTACTTCTGGATCCAAACACCTGCTACTTCTCGAGCATGTGTTGGTTTCCCGTGAAGAGGAACGGTTTGATGCAACAAAGTAGATAAGTATTTCCCTCAGCTTTTGAGAACCAAGGTATCAATCTAGTAGGAGACACAAGCAAGCCACCAATAGATATACCTTCACAAGGAATCAAAATCTTGCACCCAACGCTATAAAGGGCTTGTCAATCCCTTCTCGGTTATTTGCAAGGATGAGATCTAGTAGAGGTAGATATAATAGGATGCTTGAACAGAAAGTAAAACTAAAAGTAAAAAACAATGCAGCAAGTATTTTTGGTTTTTTTGGTTTTAGATCTGAAAATATAATATGGAAAATAGACCCGGGGCCATAGGTTTCACTAGATAGCTTCTCTCATGATGACAAGTGTTATGGTGGGTGAACAAATTACTGTCGAGCAATTGATAGAAAAGCTAATAGTTATGAATATATCCAAGGCAATGATTATGCATATAGGCATCACGTCCATAACAAGTAGACCAAAACGATTCTGCATCTACTACTATTACTCCACACATCGACCGACTCCTGCATACATCTAGAGTATTAAGTTCATGAAGAACAGAGTAACGCATTAAGCAAGATGACATGATGTAGAGGGATAAACTCAAGAAAAATGATGAAAACCCCATCCTTTTACCCTTGATGGCAACAATACAATATGTGCCTCGCTACCCCTACTATGTCACTAGGTGAGGAGACCGCAAGATTGAACCCAAAACTAAGCACTTCTCCTATTGCAAGAATTACCAATCTAGTTTTCCAAACCAAACCAATAATTCAAAGAGACTTGCAAAGATATGAAATCATGCATATAAGAATTTAGGAAATACTCAACTAATATGCATGGATAATGTGAACATAAACCCACAATTCATCGGATCTCAACAAACACATCGCAAAAGAGTATTACATCAGATAGATCTCCATGAAGATCATGAAGAACATGGCATTGAGAAGCAAAGAGAGGGAAGAAGCCATCTAACTACTAGGTATGGACCCGTAGGTCTGTGGTGAACTACTCACGCATCATCGGAGGGGCAATGGAGTTGATGTAGATGCCCTCCATGATCGAATCCCCCTCCGGCATATTACCGGAAAAGGCTCCAAGATTGGATCTCTCGGGAATGGAGGCTTCTAGCGGCGAAAAAGTGTTTTTGTGGCTTGTTCTGATAATGATGGAATATTTGGCTATTAATAGGCCGAAAATTAGGGTTAGAGGAGGTGACAGGGTCCCACAAGCCTTCCTGGAGCGGGCTACCCCCCTAGCCGCGGCAAGCGGGCTTGTGGCCCCATGGCAGCTCCTCTGCCTTGGTTCTCAAGGCTGATGGCTTCCATATTTTCTAGCAAAAATCTTTCCGGAGATTTTATTCCGTTTGGACTCCATTTAATATTCCTTTTCTGTGAAACTCAAAAACATGGAAAAAACAGAAACTAGCACCAGGCTCTAGATTAATAGGTTAGTCCCAAAAATAATATAAAATAGCAATTTAATGCATATAAAACATCCAAAATAGATAATATAATAGCATGGAACAATAAAAATTATAGATACCTTGGAGACGTATCAGCATCCCCAAGCTTAATTCCTACTCGTCCTCGAGTAGGTAAATGATAAAAACAGAATTTTTGATGTGGGATGCTACCAAACATATTTATCCATGTAATAATCTTTACTGTGGCGTGAATATTCATATCTGTTAGATTCAAAACAATAGTCTAATATTGACATAAAAACAATAATACTTCGAGCACACCAACAAGGTAGTCGTGTCCTTTCTTAAAAACATGGCCTTAGAAAGTTATCCCTACAAAATCATATCGTCTGGCTATGCTCCATCTTCCCCACACAAAGTATCTAAATCATGCACAACCCCGATGAACAAGTCAAGAAATTGTTTCACACTTTTGGTGTTCTCAAACCTTTTCAACTCTCACGCAATACATGAGAGTGAGCCATGGATATAGGATTATAGATGGAATAGAATATGGTGAGGGTGCAAGGAAAAAGGAGAAGATAGTCTCACATCAACTAGGCGTATCAATGGGCTATGGAGATGCCCATAAATAGATATCAATGTGAGTGAGTAGGGATTTCCATGCAACAAATGCACTTAGAGCTATAAGTGTATGAAATCTCAAAAAGAAAACTAAGTGGTCGTGCATAATGAATATCCACTAGTTATATGAAAGTGACGAAATAGGAGACTCTCTATCATGAAGATCATGGTGCTACTTTGAAGCTCAAGTGTGGAAAAAGATAGTAGCAATTGTCCATCTCTCTTTCTCTCATTTTTTATGGGTTTCTTTGGCCTGTTTATTTTTTTGTTTGGGCTTCGCTAGCCTCTTTTATTTTTTTGTAAAGTCCGGATATCGTCTCAACTTGTGAGGGAGTCATAGCCTCCATCATACTTTTCTCTCATGGGACAATGCTCTGTTAATAAAAAATCATCACACTTTTATTTACTCATAACTCAAAGAAAAAGAAATTACAACTCGATTCCTATGACAAGATATAACTCTATATGCAATATGAAGTGATGATGCAAGTCATAGAAAAACTACATGGTGGAAGTTGCATGGCAATATATCTTGCATTGGCTATGGAAATGCCATAAGAGGTAGGTATGGCGGATGTTTTGAGGAACATATGGTGGATGTTTTTAGGAAGGAGGGTTTGATGTACCGGCGAAAGTTGTGCGGCACTAGAGAGGCTAGCAAAGATGGAAGGGTGAGAGTGCGTATAATCCATGGACTCAAATTAGTCATAAAGAACTCACATATTTATTACAAAAGTCTATTAGTCATCAAACAAAGCATTATACGCATGCTCCTAGGGGAGAGGTTGGTAGGAGTTAACCATCGCGTGCTCCCGACCCTCACACAAAGGTCGACAATCATTAGACAAGTCATGCTCCGACTTTCTTACATAGCGGTTCACAATACGTGCATGCTACGGGAATCACAAGCTTTAATACACGTATCTCTTCATTTCAAAACTACTCACTAGCATGACTCTCATATTACCATCCCTATTATCTCAAAACTATATGCAAGGAATCCAACTTCTCATAGTTGTTAATGCACTTAATATGAAAGTTTTTATTATATCCCTCTTGGATGCCATTATATTAGGACTAAATTCATAACCTAAACAAATTAGAATTCTGTTTTAAGAAACTCTCAAAATAATATAAGTGAGCAACGAGAGTTCAATAATTTATATAAAATATAATACCACCATGCTCTAAAAAGATACAAGTGAAGTACTAGAGCAACATTGCCTAGCTCAAAAGATATAAGTGAAGCATATAGAGTATTCTAACAAATTCACGATTCAGCGTGTCTCTCTCTAAACATGTGTGAAGCAAGGATGATTGTGGCAAACTAACAAGCAAAGACTGATATCATACAAGACGCTCCAAGCAAAACACATATCATGTGGTGAATAAAAATATAGCCTCAAGTAAATTTACCGATGGATTGAAGACAAAAGAGGGGATGCCTTCCGGGGCATCCCCAAGATTAGGATTTTTGGTATCCTTGAATATGACTTGGGTTTCCATGGGCATCCCCAAGCTTAGGCTCTTACCACTCTTTATTCCATAGTCCATCAAATCTTCACCCAAAACTTGAAAACTTCACAACACAAAACTCAACAGAGAACTCATGAGATCCGTTAGTATAAGAAAAATAAATCACCACATTAGGTACTGTTGTGAACTCATTATTTATTTATATTTGTGTAATACCTACTGTATTCTAACTTTTCCATGACTCATACCCCCCGATACGACCCATAGATACATCAAAATAAGCAAACAACACAAAGAAAACAGAATCTGTCAAAAACAGAATAGTATGTACAAATTTTAGATCAATTTGACGCTCTAAAAAATTCCGAAAAATCTTGGACTGAGCGCAAAAGTTTCTGTTTTCCAGCAAGATCAAATCAACAACTACCATAGATCACCCCAAAGGTTTTACTTGGCTCAAACACTAATTTAAACACAAAAACACAATTACTACAGAAGTAATAATGTGCCAAGCACACCTAAACAGAAGAAAAAAGATGAAAGAAAAATAAAATTGGGTTGCCCCCCAACAACGCTATTGTTTAACGCCCCTAGCTAGGCAAAACGCAATAGCACTACAAGAAATATGCTAACTTGCGACCATCAATATTGGTCACCAAATGGTCATTGTTTTCATTTATGAA
Organism: Hordeum marinum; assembly: GCA_022496015.1. Classification (NCBI taxonomy): domain Eukaryota; kingdom Viridiplantae; phylum Streptophyta; class Magnoliopsida; order Poales; family Poaceae; genus Hordeum; species Hordeum marinum. Next base: position 300,154,820 of record CM039672.1, on the reverse strand, counting down.
CTTTTATGACCAAAAATTGTCGAGGGGATGACCCCCGGATACCCCAAAGATGGCGAGTCGGGCGGGGTGCCCGCCCGCCCGGGCTGACTGCTCCACTCGGCCGGCTGCTCCTGTTCGGCTGCTCCCGTCCGGTTGCTCCTGTCCGGCTCCTCCAGTCCGGCTGCTCCTGTCTGGCTGCCGGCTACGGCCCGATGAAGTCAGCTCCAGGCGTCCCATCGGACACGAGCTGACAACACTCTGGCTGACGGACCGCAGAGCCTGCCACCCTGCTACAGACGGGCACTATTGAGCAATAGTGCCCCACTATGCACCCTGATGCATCATGTCACCCTGCCCCAATAGTGGCACACTGTAGCCTGCATCATGGGTCATATCACATGTCGCCTCCAACAGTGTAATCAGGCCAAGTGGGCCACCCCTTGTCCCCTGGTCCTCCCTATATAATAGGCACTAGGGGAGCTCACCGAGGAGAAGCAAGCAAGCGGTCCAAGCTCTCCCCCATTCCTCCCTTTTACCCACTTACTCTCACATGTGAGGCCATGGAAGGGAGCAGTCGGCTCCCTCTCCCTCCTCAGATATAGCTCCAGGAGCAATACTGTACCAGATATACCATATATATACAGACATACAGGAGTAAGGGCATTATCTCTCCGGAGAGCCCCGAACCTGGGTAAACCACCGCGTGCTATCCGCATACCTGTCCCGGACCATCCACGACAGCCTTAACCTCACCTCGATAAGCCACCCCATGGCATCTGTCATCTCGCGTGACCCCCCGTGACAAAACCACGACAGTTGGCGCCCACCGTGGGGCAAGCTGCTATTGGTTCCACGGTCCGGGCGGGACCATCTTCGCCAACTCTGCCGTGGCGTCGCCGTCGCCTCTCCGGCCATGCTCGAGGGCTCAACATCAACTCGCCCCTAGGGCAGCCGCACGAGACGGCGCGCCTTCGTCGTCGACCTCGCCATCTTCACCAAATCCGCTGTGGCGTCGCCGTCGCCTCTCCGGCCACGCTCGAGGGCTCGACATCAACTCTCCCCCGGGGCCACCGCACGAGGTGGCGCACCTTTGTCGTCGGCCTCGCCATCTTCGCCAACTCCGTCGTGGCATCGCCGTCGCCTCTCTGGCCGCGCTCGAGGGCTCGACATCAACTCGCCCCCTGGGCGGCCGCGCGAGACGGCGTGCCTTCGTCGTTGGCCTCGCCAGCTTCGCTGTGGCGTCGCCGTTGCCTCTCCGGCCGCGCTCGAGGGCGACATCAACTCACCCCCGGCCATCGGCCTCGACGCCATCGCGACGTCGCCACCGTCCCTCCGTCTGCGTTCATCGCTAGGGCCGGGCGCTGCCCCGCGTTGTGTCTTGCTCCGGCGCGGTCGTCGACGCGTCACATCGGTTGCCCCCGTCGTGCGCGCTCGGTGCCTGTTGCTCCTCCATGCCGGAGGTCTCGACGTTGCCCCTCCACGGCCGCTCCGGCAGCACGCCCATGGCGCCGCGTCACTGATCCACTCGCTGTTCTTCTATTCGTATTCGCACAACGCATCTCAACCACCACCGGCCATGGCTGCTGTCGTGTGGCTGGCCGCGTCACCGTGTTGCTCCTCGGCCCCTGTACGTGCATGCGCTTGCACCTAGCTAGCTAGCTAGCTAACATAGCCAATGGATTTGGCTACGTAGACTAGCTTGGATGGTTGGCATGGCTCGTGCGCATGCAGTGGGTCTTCGCGCTTCGGGCCGTCTCCATGCACGGTCGTCTCCACCACCATCTCCAGCGGACCGCGCTCGCGGCTTCGCCTCGCTCTGGCCCTGCTCCGTCCATGCCGGGCTGTGACCGGCCTTCTCGAGCTCGCCCCGGCCTCACTCCGCTTCGGCCCGCGGTCGGCTCCGCCCGTCCCCGACCGACTCGCGCCCTCGTCGCCGCCCGGCCGGCTAGCGTCTCCACGCCTCCCTCGCCGGCTCGGGCGTCCGCGTGCCCCGCACCCTGGCATCTCCACGCCGGCCCGGCGGTCGTGCCCGGCTGCCTCCATCCGCCCCCGCCGGATTCTCCAAGCCCGGTCGACTCCCGCGACCGCTGGCTCGCCGCCCCGCCACCCCGCCTCCAGGGCCGGCTCCGCCTCTGCACCGGCCGGCCCATCGCGTCTTGTCGCCAGCTGGGCGCGCCGGCCGGCCCTCCGCGTCTTGTCGCTCAGCGTCCCGTGGCCGGCTGGGCGCGCCGGCCGGCCCTCCGTGTCCCGTCGTCGGCTAGGCGCGCCAACCGGCCCTCCACATCCCGTCGCTCGGCCGGCCACAGCCCCGGCCGGCTCCTCCTCCCGCGGTCGGCTGCCGGCTCCGCTGCCGCCATGGCCCCCGGCGCTGCGGGCTCTGACTCCCCCGGCTAGCCCCGGCCGTCGGCTCCACCTCTCGCGGCCGCTACCGGCTCCGCTGCCACCGCCGCGGCCCCCGGCGCTGCGGGCTCTGCCTCGCCCGGCTGGCCCCCGGCCGCTGGCTCCGCCTCCTCTGGCCGACCGCGGTCACGCGCACGCCTCGCCCCGCCGCCCTCGGCTCCACCCCCGGAAACGCCGGCTCCCGCCCCCTAGCCGGCACCCACCCTGCTGCTTAACTGTTGCGCCGATTGCCCATGTGGAGGCGAGGTGGTGGCTGGCTGGTGAAAAGAAAAAAGAAAAAAGAAAAAAAAACCTCTGCATGACCGTCCGCCTGCTTCGCCACTCGGGTGGCCTGCCATGGCCCTCCCGGTCCGCCTACCGCCTCCGTCGTCTGGCCGGCTGAGGACCCGACCCGACCACTCGTCCGCCTCGATGTCCGCTCGGTCGGACCTGACCTGCCAGGACCCCCTTCGAGCACCCGGAGGCTCGAAGGCTACACCCAGCGGGTGTGCCGGCACGTTCCGCAAGCACCAAACCACACCAGCTGTCTTCGCCAACAATCATCTCAGCGACATCAAAAAAAAGCAATGCACCTCTTTGCTCGGAGGCTACCCTTTGATAGCGCCCTCACGCTCACTAGCCGGCAGACCCCACGTCCGCCCTTCGGCAGTGCCCTCGCGCTCACTCGCCGGCGAACCCCGCGTCCGCCCTCGGCAGCGTCTCGCGCACACCGGCCGGCGGACTCTACGTTCGCCCTCGGCAGCGCCTCGCGCTAACCAGCCACTGGACCCAGCGTCCGCCCTCAGCAGCACCCTGCGCTCACCAGTTGGCGGACCCCGCGTCCGTGCCCGGTAGCGCTTCGTGCGCGGCAGCAGGACCACGACATCGACAAAACCGCCTCGCCGGCACCAAAACAATGTGAGATCTCCACGCACATACCCTTGCACCGTACACACAAAACAAATAACCCCGAGCGGCCCTCGGAGGCCATCTCGGCATTTATTCTACACTTTACTGTTCGCCCCGGCGCCGGCTAGTCTCGGCCCGGGGCTAGCTGCTTGGCCCGATACGTTCGTTCCCACGGGAAGGCTTAGTAGCATGCATGGGACCAAAGGCCCACTCTTTGTCTCAGCTACAGACCGCACCGCGGCTGTCCGGCTAGCAAGAGAAAAAGGTGGAGGTCACCACACGCGAAAAGCATCCGGGGAGAAAACGGCTTGGGCGACCAGGTCGTTTCATCTATGAGTATCTGCTCGGTCGAGTTCGCTCCCAGAGGCCGAGTATTGTATGCTCCATTCCATGTCCCACTCTTCGTCTCAGCTACAGACCGGCTCCCGGCTGTCTGGCTAGCAAGAGAAAAAGCCAAAGAGCGGAGAGAACATGAAAAAGACTTAAGGGGGCTCGGGCGAAACTGAGTCGACACCATTCGCATAAAGCTCATGCACTACCAAAATCAAATATTTGATATACCTGTGCCGACTTAACCTTGTCTTTTACACGATCGTCCATGAGGAACCTCCTCACCCATACGCTCGGAGGCTACCCTTCGACAGGGCTCCGCGCCCATCGACCGGCGGACTCTCTGTCCGACCCCAACAGCGCATCGCGCTCGACAGTCGGCGGACCCCACATCCGCCTTCGGCAGGGCTCCACGCCCATCAGTCGGCGGACCCTCCATCCGCGCCCGGCAGCGCCTCGTGCTCGACAACCGGCGGATCCCACGTCCGCCTTCGACAGGGCTCCACGCCCATCAGCCGGCGGACCCTCCGTCCACGCCCGGCAACGCCTCAAGCTCGACAGCTGGCGGACCCCGCGTCCGCCTTCGGCAGGGCTCCACGCCCATTAGCCGGCACACCCTCCGTCCGTGCCCGGCAGCGCCTCGCGCTCGACAGCCGACGGACCCCACGTCCGCCTTTGGCAGGGCTCCACGCCCATTAGTCGGCGGACCCTCCGTCCGTGCCTGACAACGCCTCGTGCTCGACAGCCGGTGGACCCTGCGTCCGCCTTCGGCAGGGATCCACACCCATCAGCCGGCGCACCCTTCGTCCGCTCCCGGCAATGCCTCGCGCTCGACAGCCGACACACCCCGCGTCCGCCTTTGGCAAGGCTCCACGCCCATCAGTCGGCAGACCTTCCGTCTGCGCCCGTCAATGCCTCGCGCTCGACAGCCGGCGGACCCTGCATCCGCCTTTGGCAGGGCTCCACGCCCATCAGCCGGCGGACCCTCCGTCCGCGCCCGGCAGTGCCTCACGCTCGATGGCTGGTAGACCCAACGCCCGCCTTCGGCAGGGCTCCATGCCCATCAGCCGACAGACCCTCAATCCGCGCCCGGCAAAGCCTCGCGCTCGACAGCCGACGGACCCCACGTCCGCCTTCGGCAGGGCTCCACGCCCATCAGCCGGCGGACCCTCCGTCCGCGCTCGGCAGCGCCTCGTGCTCGACGTCCGACGGACCCCACATCCGCCTTCGACAGGGCTCCACGCCATCAGTCGGCGGACCCTCCGTCCGTGCCCGGCAACGCCTTGCGCTCGATAGCCGTTGGACCCCGCGTCCGCCTTCGGCAGGGATCCACACCCATCAGCCAGCGGACCCTCCGTCCTCGCCCGGCAACGCCTCGCACTCGATAGCCGGCAGACCCCGCGTCCGCCTTCGGCAGGGCTCCATGCCCACCAGCTGGCGGACCCTCTGTCCGCGCCCGGCAACGCCTCGCGCTCGACAACCGGCGGACCCCGTGTCCGCCTTCGGCAGGGCTCCACGCGCATCAGCCGGCGGACCCTCCGTCCGTGCCCAGTAGTGCCTCGCGCTCGACAGCCGGCGGACCCAGCGTCTGCCTACGGTAGGGCTCCACGCCCATCAGTCGGCAGACCCTCCGTCCGTGCCCGGCAGCGCCTCGCGCTCAACAGCCGGCGGACCCCGTGTCCGCCTTCGGCAGGACTCCATGCCCATCAGCCGGCGGACCCTTCGTCCACACCCAGCAGCGCCTCGCGCTCGATAGCCGACGGACCCCGTGTCTGCCTTCGACAGAGCTCCACACCCATCAGCCGCCAAACCCTCCGTCCGCGCCCGGCAACGCTTTGCGCTCGACAGCCGGCTGACTCTGCGTCCACGCCCGGCATCCTCGACACCGCCGTCTACTTCGGCAACGGCAAAGACCCTCCGCCCGACTCTTCGAGTTGCTCGGAGGCTCGGAGGCTACACCTAGTGGGTGCGCTTGCGCGCCCCCACTAAAAAACGCCATGCCAGTTGCAGGCCCACCGCCGGCTACCACCGGGATTCTTGACGCCGCCATCTACTCCAACAATAGCAAAGACCCTCCACCTGACTCCTCGGGTCGCCCGGAGGCTCGGAGGCTACGCCCAGCGGGTGCGCTGGCGCGCCCCTGCTTGAAGCAAGCCGCGTCGTCCTCAACCCGCGCCGACCCTCATCGACGACTTCTGCAACAACAACAACGGCGACAAAAAACCTCCGCCCGACTCTTCGAGTCACCGGAGGCTCAGAGGCTACTATTGGGGGGATGACCCCCGGATACCCCAAAGACAGCGAGTCGGACGGGGTGCCCACCCGCCCAGGCTGACTGCTCCACTCGGTCGGCTGCTCCTGTCCGGCTGCTCCCGTCCGGCTGCACCTATCCGGCTGCTCCTGTCCGGCTACTCTAGTCCGGCTGCTCCTGTCGGGCTGCCGGCTGCGGCCTGATGAAGTCAGCTCTAGGCGTCCCATCGGACACAAGCTGACAACACTGTGGCTGACGGACCGCAGAGCCTGCCACCCTGCTATAGACGGGCAATTACCAATAATTACATTCAAATAGAGCCTATAATGCATAGTATTTCATACAACAACGAAACAAAGTACATTACAATCGTGTACAGTACACATCCGGTATTCAGCTATAAAAATACAACTAAATACACACATAACTAGCTCCACTAAGCTCGAACACATTGTTGGGTGGGTTTTATGCGGGGTTCTTGTTTCTAGAGCTCAACTTTTGAAGAATGAAGGCCAGCATCTGCAGGTTATACATCAAAAAGTTAGCAACAAAATCAAGTGAAGTCGCGCACATAACATTCTCCTAACAATGAAAAATTGTTGCAGAAATAAGAAACCATGCATATAACATTCTCATAACAACAAAACTGAGATGTATTTGCAAAGGCTAAATGATAAGTACCAACCGAGTGCAAGATACCAGAGAAACTATGTCAAGTTACTCATGCATCAAGAATTAGGCCATCAAGCATCAGGCCAACAAGCATCAGGATTAGTACAGTTGTGAAGCTAAGTAAGCTGATCAGATGACATAGAGTCAGGATTTTATGCTTATTGTTAAGAGAAAAAATAATGTTAAGCCTTTGCTTAATAGTAGGCCTAAGGAAATCAACTATGCATTTGGTGAGAATATAGCAACAGATTAAGAGCATATTGTCTAGCATCACACAAATAGTCGCACAATGCTACAGGCAGCTATTGGCATAAAGTAGAGATTCTACGGTATGTGACAGATATGAAGGACCAAGCAAACTGTTCCAGAATAGATAAATTACAAAAGAAGCATGTATTCACCATCCTACTGGTAGCAAGGACATAAACATAATCATTTAACAAGCAGCACGAACGTGATTAAATCACATAACTAAGTGCAATCCACTATACCAGCTGAGAGCGAACATGTATTCGACATTTCTGGCATTTCAATACATGCACGATAGAGAATAGCACTATGTTCTTACCATGGCACGAGCAAGATGTCCCTTGACAATGCCTTGCTTCTCCATATTGCGCTCGAGGCTCAACCAGCTCTACGGTGTGGACGACGCCCTCCTTGCTCTGTCCGGACGACGGGCACGGACTCAGAATCCCTACACATTACAATTTGTGCAAATGCAACAACAATATAAGGAACCGGCATCAAGCAGAACAGAAGTTGACAGTAGATTAAGTTCCTAGAGCTGACCATCCAAGGGAGCTGCATGGTGCGCCATCACGGTGCCTTCATGTGGAGTTGCAGCTCGGAGTTGTGAGTTGTTGCTTTGCTTCCCCATACATAGCACGCCTAGGTTCTCCTAAGATAGGAACCCGAGAAACAAAAAACATGATTAGGGAGCTGGTACATCAAAAAAGGAATCCATGCACGAATGACATATACAGCTAAAAAAATCAGGATTTCACATATTATTAGAATTGCATATTAGATGGCTGCAAGATAAGTGTTTCTTCATTTAAGATGTTTGGATACAACATAACCATGATTAGAAAACAGAGCATAAATGGGCAGTTTGGCATTTGCTATGTTGTGCAGCATTGAGCTACTGAATTTAGTTACTTATGCAGAAACTTTCCTGATCGAGTAAACTAACAATCCTGATCCGAGTAAACTAACTATCCATTTTTACTGCCTAGTAGAGCTGCTGAATATCCAAACATTGCCTAGTAGAGCTGCTGAATATCCAAACACCAAAACATCAAGCAGGAGATACTTTTCATATT